>JAVRXN010000002.1:15989590-16572090 GCA_033556935.1 Timema podura | reverse complement strand
TATCTGGGGTCTACAAGGTATTACTACTAGAATAAGACTATTTGGGGTCTACAAGGTATTACTACTAGAATACAGACTATCTGGGGTCTACAAGGTATTATTACTAGAATACAAACTATCTGAAGCCTACAAGGTATTATTACTAGAATACAAACTATCTGGGTTCTACAAGGTATTACTACTAGAATACAGACTATCTTAAATCTACAAGGTATTACTACTAGAATACAGACTATCTGGGGTCTACAAGGTATTACTACTATAATACATATTATCTGAAGCCTACAAGGTATTATTACTAGAATACAGACTATCTGGGGTCTACAAGATATTACTACTAGAATACAGACTATCTGGGGTCTACAAGGTATTACTACTAGAATACAGACTATCTGGGGTCTACAAGGTATTACTACTAGAATACAGACTATCTGGGGTCTACAAGGTATTACTACTAGAATACAGACTATCTGGGGTCTACAAGGTATTACTACTAGAATACAGACTATCTGGGGTCTACAAGGTATTACTACTAGAATACAGACTATCTGGGGTCTACAAGGTATTACTACTAGAATACAGACTATCTGGGGTCTACAAGGTATTACTACTATAATACAGATTATCTGGGGTCTACAAGGTATTACTACTAGAATACATATTATCTGAAGCCTACAAGGTATTATTACTAGAATACAAACTATCTGGGTTCTACAAGGTATTACTACTAGAATACAGACTATCTTAAATCTACAAGGTATTACTACTAGAATACAGACTATCTGGGGTCTACAAGGTATTACTACTAGAATACAGACTATCTGGGGTCTACAAGGTATTACTACTAGAATAAGACTATTTGGGGTCTACAAGGTATTACTACTAGAATACAGACTATCTGGGGTCTACAAGGTATTATTACTAGAATACAAACTATCTGAAGCCTACAAGGTATTATTACTAGAATACAAACTATCTGGGTTCTACAAGGTATTACTACTAGAATACAGACTATCTTAAATCTACAAGGTATTACTACTAGAATACAGACTATCTGGGGTCTACAAGGTATTACTACTATAATACATATTATCTGAAGCTACAAGGTATTATTACTAGAATACAGACTATCTGGGGTCTACAAGATATTACTACTAGAATACAGACTATCTGGGGTCTACAAGGTATTACTACTAGAATACAGACTATCTGGGGTCTACAAGGTATTACTACTAGAATACAGACTATCTGGGGTCTACAAGGTATTACTACTAGAATACAGACTATCTGGGGTCTACAAGGTATTACTACTAGAATACAGACTATCTGGGGTCTACAAGGTATTACTACTAGAATACAGACTATCTGGGGTCTACAAGGTATTACTACTAGAATACAGACTATCTGGGGTCTACAAGGTATTACTACTAGAATACAGACTATCTGGGGTCTACAAGGTATTACTACTATAATACATACTATCTGAGGTATCAAGGTATTACTACTAGAATACAGACTATCTGGGGTCTACAAGGTATTACTACTAGAATACATACTATCTGAGGGTCTCAAGGTATTACTACTAGAATACAGACTATCTGGGGTCTACAAGGTATTACTACTAGAATACAGACTATCTGGGGTCTACAAGGTATTACTACTAGAATACAGACTATCTGGGGTCTACAAGGTATTACTACTATAATACATACTATCTGAGGGTCTCAAGGTATTACTGAGGGTCTTCAGACGACTACTGTTTTAACACAAGCCGACTCTAACCTCAACTGGAGCTACCAGTCAGACAATATGTTGTTCCTGATCCTCGTTGATAAAGTTTGATAATGTTCCTAAGCTCGTGTACCTCGTGACAGCCATTGATCTCTCTGTCAACATACCTCCAGATGAAGACCACTATGTTGGAGTGTTGCCTAGCAACCAGTATTTTCATGAAGCGTCCACACACCCACACACTCGGGGACTTCAACCCGGGTCACCGACAATATCACATGGATAGGACAGTGGTTAGCACACATGACAGAATGGAGCCATGTTCCACTTCGGAGAGCTCATACAACTTTATTTGCAATACTTTCTCAGGTGAACTCTGAGGCATTTTATTAAATCAACCCTCACTATCATTGTTTCGTATTATTTAAAGTAGTTGGTAATAATCAATCCTGACAGTATTTACCCTCATAAACCTGTTATCTTAATTTATATAGGTTCAGTAACTGTTAGCTAATAGTAACGCCATTCAATTCTCCTCATCCTGTGCTCTTGAGCTTAGGGTTGAGTGCTTAGAATTAAGTTTAAGCATCGCAGTAAAATAATTAATAACGAAGACGTTTTAAATGTGGACCAGTTCTTTTTCCTCGGCCGATCCAAACATATTTGAGTCCACCCTTCCTCCGACCCCCCCTCCCCCTCCTTTCTCCTACACTACAGAGAAAGTGACGCTCCCATGAGGCCATCAGTCGGTGCATGGAAGGAAAGCAAGACGGCGCCGGTACTCCCGTCGTGGCGCCAGTGTGCTCCGGGAACAAACGACATCATCAATGTGACGGATAGCGTCCTCCCAACAAGACGACCGCTAGCACAATACTCTCTCCTAGATCCTTTGATCTCCTGATACCAGCCAGCTTCCTCCAACACAGCCTTCCAGACATTCTGATCTCCCGATACCAGTTAACTGCTCACCCCCAACACAATACAATGAGACCAGCTAACTTCCCCATGACAACCTCCTAAATCTTCTTAGCTAATGATACCAGCTAACTCCCCTACGACAACCTCCTAGATCTTATGATCTCCTGATACCAGCTAACTTCCCCACGACAACCTCCTAAATCTTCTGATCTCCTGATACTAGCCTGATATTGGGTAACTCCCCCACGACAACCACCTAGATCTTCTGATCTCCTGATACCAACCTGATGTTGGGTAACTCCCCCACGACAACTTCCTAAATCTTCTGATCTGATACCATCCTGATTTTGGGTAACTCCCCCACGACAACATCCTAAATCTTCTGATCTGATACCATCCTGATATTGGGTAACTCCCCCACGACAACCACCTAGATCTTCTGATCTCCTGATACCAGCTACCGCCTCCATGACAACCTCCTAGATCTTCTGAGTTCCTGATACCAGCTATAACTCCCCCTCCCCCCAACACAACTTCCTCTATCTTCCGATCCAATCACATACATATCTTGGTAATGCTACACACAAACACATTATTTAAAAAATTAATACAATCCAAACCATTAATAAATCATCACCATAATTTATTACCAGTTAAAACGCACTAAGAATGTGCTAACTTGAATAAACGGGCAATTTATTTTAATTTTTAAGTTGTTTGGAATAAATTAAATATACAACGAAAACCAAATCTCATTAGAAATAGTTTTTACTGCGCCCAAAGACTCGGTAATTTGCTCAGACAATAAATAAAAATTAAACTAGGGAGGTCATTTATAATACCCGAGGGTAAAACTTTTGTAAATTTACCAACAAAAAAAATTATTTAAACACAAAATTATCTTTTCATTTTCCATTCTTTTTATTAAGTTCTTTGTGGGAGAATAAATTGTCCTTAATTTTAGCGGTTGGGGGGAAGAAGGAGGATTATGGAAAAGGACCAAATGTGAGAATCCTCTTTGGATCTGGTCCAGTATTTACATGCTCTTGGTTGGACGGAAATAGGGGAGAGAGGGGACTCTAAAATGTCTTAGTCATGGGGATTCCCACCCAAACCATTAAAATGTCCTCTAAATTGTACCCTCTTGAATTATAAGCCAAATTGTTCAGGTTGACCAATCTTTGTGCAGTTAATATAGTTTTTTGTATTTGCTTTTAGTCAGACCACTGAACATTTTTTTATTATTTGCTTCGAGCTTTTATTTTTGGTTATTTTGGCTCATAGAATTTTGAATATTTCTAACACTAACCAAACTATTCTCCAATACAGAATAAACTTGCCATATTTCATGATTGAGTATCTATCGTGCACTTTAAAACACATTTATCAACAAACGACTCAAGGTTGAAGTCTAGTCTCATCTCTCATTCTTTTCCTTGTTGCATACGTACGGTCTTTAGACTATAGACCCACGTAAAAACAAACAGCTGTCTATTAGACTTGTGGCAGAACACTCTAACCACTTGGCCATGGAAATTAAATACCTAGTAGTTTACTTTGTCAGCCAGGAGTTGAGGTGGTCTCTAAAAATAGTTGGTATGAAGACGAGAAGTTGAGGTGATCTTTATAAAGAGCTGGTATAAAGATGAGCAGCTGAGGTTGTCTCTACAGGGAGCTGGTATAAAGATGAGCAGCTGAGGTTGTCTCTACAGGGAGCTGGTATAAAGACGAGCAGTTGAGGTTGTCTCTACAGGGAGCTGGTATAAAGATGAGCAGTTGAGGTTGTCTCTACAGGGAGCTGGTATAAAGATGAGCAGTTGAGGTTGTCTCTACAGGGAGCTGGTATAAAGATGAGCAGCTGAGGTTGTCTCTACAGGGAGCTGGTATAAAGATGAGCAGTTGAGGTTGTCTCTACAGAGAGCTGGTATAAAGATGAGCAGTTGAGGTTGTATCTACAGGGAGCTGGTATAAAGACGAGCAGTTGAGGTTGTGTGTCCCCGGACTACACCCCACTTGGACCTCATTTGTCCCGTTAGCCACGCAGTTAGCGTCATCCCTCCTCGGGCTGACACGTCCCTGAAACCCCCCCCCCCCCCCAACCTTTTAGCCCCGACTTCTCTCGTCTGTCACACAACATTTCATTTCTTTGTCGAGAGAAATAGTTCTCACAAAGATGCAGCAGTGGAGGTCAGACTAGACGTCACCACGATTGACAAGACGCGAGCTCTAATGTGACGCTGGCCATCTCCTGGCGTCTCTACACCGCCTTCACGTCCCTTCAGTAGGAAGACAAGGAGATTAGGTTAGAGTTTAGCACACCTGACCATATCCGAGACTTGTTTAGCAAACAACTTTCTACTACTCACTGTTATTGTTTCATCCTAAGTTGAAACTTGATGCAAACAAAGCCAAGTCTATGCTCTGATTTGCTACTGAACAGACTTCAATGGTATCCTTCCACTAAATAGTCCCTCCTCTGTTTTGTTTTAAAATAACATTAGAAAATTATTATAACTAAAATTATCCCTTCATTTAATTTAGAAATTGTACTTTAAGCTTTGCAAGCGCTCTTCGAATACCAACAAACTCTTGACTCAGCGTTGAGGAACCCCCTGGTACAGTCCTTATCACATGTTAACGTCAAGTCAGTAACATTAAGTGACGGCTGTCAGTGTTGAGGACTTCCCGTCTATTTATGACGTTTACTGAGTCTGGCCCGAGTTTTGTTAAACATAGGACAGGAAATATACAAGTATTAAAAAATACAAAAATTCATAGTGACCTACTTTGCTATGATACTAACTATACATGGTCGCGCCTATTTAAAATATTGCACTGGTGTTCCACCAATCATGTAGGACCTTCGCGTAGTGATATGGGAATGTTTGTTTACTTCTGGTTTCAGGTTGAGATGAACCAATAATACGAGCAGGGGAAGGAGAGACCAACACAAAATCAATGTTCCTCCTAGACTCTGTCCTAGCACAAGCAATGTTCCTCCTAGATTCTGTCCTAGCACAAGCAATGTTACTCCTAGACTCTGTCCTAGCACAAGCAATGTTCCTAGACTCTGTACTAGCACAAGGAATGTTCCTCCTAGACTCTGTCCTAGCACAAGCAATGTTCCTAGACTCTGTACTAGCACAAGGAATGTTCCTCCTAGACTCTGTCCTAGCACAAGCAATGTTCCTAGACTCTGTACTAGCACAAGGAATGTTCCTCCTAGACTCTGTCCTAGCACAAGCAATATTCCTCCTAGACTCTGTCCTAGCACAAGCAATGTTCCTAGACTCTGTACTAGCACAAGGAATGTTCCTCCTAGACTCTGTCCTAGCACAAGCAATGTTCCTCCTAGACTCTGTCCTAGCACAACCAATTCTCAAACGTTCTCAGAAGAAATTAAACTTAAGTGAAAACTTTACAACTGGAGACAAATCGAGTGAATCCGTTACGTTAAATAGGAGGACAATGTACCATCTTACATCTTTAAGTATCGTGTGAAAAATGTAAAAAACCCAGCCAAGATTTGAACCTAGACCTCCCTGGTTTGAGTCAAGCACACTAGTGCTGAGCTATATCTGTTCCAAGCACTGTGTCCTCTATGTGTCGGACCCCTCTTAACCTAAAACAAGGCTAAGAGCGTGTCTCTCTAATGTCCTCTTGAGACGTGGTTTGGCCCGGGGCCAAGAGGGAGGGAGGGGGAGGAACCCACAACAAGGGGAGAGGGGGTCCTTCACTCGATTAATCATCTCCATGAGACAGGTTCGATACTCGTTCAGTGCAGTGTGAGCTCGATTAAACAATCCAGGGGTTGGCGAACAAGAACAACAATGAATGTAGGAGAAAATACTAACCGATAAGACAACCTTGCAGACAACCTTGCAGACAACCGTGCAGACAACCTTGCAGACAACCGTGCAGAAGCTTTATTTAATTGAAAGAAAACATTGCCTAACTCAGACATGACATCCCTTTGAACACACAGCCCGACAAACAGCGCCGCCGTGAGGGAAAATATAGCATCTGTGTTCCATAATTGTGGAGCCTGAATTTAGTTTAGTGTTTGTTGTCATATCTCGTATTAAGACAACTGTTGCACACTACACATTACACACTACACACTACACACTACACATTACAGTGACTAGTAACGGGCATCAGGACATCTAATAGGATCCTTAAATTTTAAATACAAGTATTTTTATACAGGGTTTCAGGAAAGGGGTTTTAATTAAATCTATTTTGTATGCATTTTCGTAATTTATAAGAAAAGTATTTTTTCCAACTATACCTAAGTTAGCCTTTTATTCTGTACTTGTACGAACCACCCTCTGAGAGGAGTTTTGTTCTTGTTGGTGACATCAACTGCTCCAAGGATGGAAACAAAGAAGTGTGAAGGGGACTCATCTCTATTTATCTCCACACCGCGTCTTTCCGGCCACTCAATATTAGCTACACTAGTGGGGAAAGGTAGGATTCTAGAGGAAATGTTTCCTCATTTTTGTAGGACTCCATTAAGGAAAACGCACACGTTATGCAGCCAACTGAGATTGAACCCAGACTGCCCTGTCACTCGTAATACATTATATCACTAAATTAAGAGACCACCAATGTAGGAGTTGTATTATAAGGAATTCAGTACAAGTTTCTTTATTGGATTAGATAAGAAAATATCGCTCGTGTTTTAGAAAATAAGATCCGATGGGAAATGGTGTATCACCCTATAGTCTATGTCCTGCTCCCACTACCCACCCTATAGTTTGTGTCCTGTTCCCCTTCCCACCCTATATTTGTGTCCTGTTCCCCTTCCTCATCCTATAGTCTATGTCCTGTTCCCCTTCCCCACCCTATAGTTTGTGTCCTGTTTCCCCTTCCCACCCTATAGTTTGTGTCCTGTTCCCCTTCCTCATCCTATAGTCTATGTCCTGTTCCCCTTCCCCACCCTATAGCCTATGTCCTGTTCCCCTTCCCATCCTATAGTCTATGTCCTGTTCCCCCTTCCCCATCCTATAGTCTATGTCCTGTTCCCCCTTCCCCATCCTATAGTCTATGTCCTGTTCCCCCTTCCAACCCTATAGTCTATGTCCTGTTCCCCTTCCCCACCCTATAGTCTATGTCCTGTTCCCCCTTCCCCACTATAGTCTGTGTCCTGTTCCCCTTCCCCATCCTATAGTCTATGTCCTGTTCCCCTTCCCCACCCTATAGTCTATGTCCTGTTCCCCTTCCCATCCTATAGTCTATGTCCTGTTCCCCTTCCCAACCTATAGTTTGTGTCCTGTTCCCCTTCCCACCCTATAGTCTATGTCCTGTTCCCCTTCCCCACCCTATAGCCTATGTCCTGTTCCCCTTCCCATCCTATAGTCTATGTCCTGTTCCCCTTCCCCATCCTATAGTCTGTGTCCTGTTCCCCCTTCCCCATCCTATAGTCTATGTCCTGTTCCCCCTTCCCCACTATAGTCTGTGTCCTGTTCCCCACACATCCCCGGGTCGGGGAAGAGTAAAATCCTCACAGCTTACATCTAAATTTGAATCTCGGGCTTCTTCCTTGTTCTTGCGACCACCGAAACTTAAACAAGATTGCGGCGCAGCGTCGCCATGACAACCCCCGGGGAGCTAAGGGGGTTCTGTTGGAGGGGGGGGCTTATGTCGAGGAGCGAAACTCAAGTGTTTGCTGGGGTGCGATTTAAAATGTACCGATACTTGGGCTAGCGTTGGGGTGTTACTGTTTAGTTTCGAGTGGGCAAAGAATCTCTCTATACCGTGTTTGGACCTCTCCTCTTGGGAGTTCAATCTACATCTAGAACTACCGGGCCTTGTTCACTCAGTGGCTCTAACTTGTACAGGGACAATCTACATCTATAGCTAGTGGCGCTAACTTGTACAGGGTCAATCTACATCTGAACGAACATACACCACACTACCAACAGGAACTCTAGAATCTAGGGAAACTGGACCAACAAGCCACACCACCAACAGGAACTCTAGAATCTAGGGAAACTGGACCAACAAGCCACATCACCAACAGGAACTCTAGAATCTAGGGAAACTGGACCAACAAACCACACCACAACAGAAACTCTAGAATCTAGGGAAACTGGACCAACAAACCACACTACCAACAGGAACTCTAGAATCTAGGGAAACTGGACCAACAAGCCACACCACCAACAGGAACTCTAGAATCTAGGGAAACTGGACCAACACACCACACTACACACAGGAACTCTAGAATCTAGGGAAACTGGACCAACAAGCCACACCACCAACAGGAACTCTAGAATCTAGGGAAACTGGACCAACAAACCACACTACCAACAGGAACTCTAGAATCTAGGGAAACTGGACCAACAAGCCACACCACCAACAGGAACTCTAGAATCTAGGGAAACTGGACCAACACACCACACTACACACAGGAACTCTAGAATCTAGGGAAACTGGACCAACACACACAACACTACACACAGGAACTCTAGAATCTAGGGAACTGGACCAACACCACACTACACACAGGAACTTTAGAATCTAGGGAAACTGGACCAACACACACAACACTACACACAGGAACTCTAGAATCTAGGGAAACTGGACCAACAAGCCACACCACCAACAGGAACTCTAGAATCTAGGGAAACTGGACCAACAAACCACACTACCAACAGAACTCTAGAATCTAGGGAAACTGGACCAACAAACCACATTATCAACAGGAACTCTGAATCTAGGGAAACTGGACCAACACACACAACATTACACACAGGAACTCTAGAATCTAGGGAAACTGGACCAACACACACAACACTATCAACAGGAATTCTAGAATCTAGGTAAATCGAACGAATACACACAAAGGATCTTGTTTGAGCATCACCGAGAACAGAACCAGGTATTGTTGAAGAGAGCTAGCAGCTTGACGTATGGAGAGGTATTTTTTGTTAAGTACCTAATATGAATTATATTCACTCGTATGAACCATCTAAATTGAAAGAATATAATATATTCTCACAGAGATTGCAAATTAGCTCTAACATTGTAATTAAACTGTAAATAAATTATGTCGTGTCGGCTAATCTGCAGCGCATCAAATTAAGGGAAAGGTTTGTACCTTTTATTGTGTGCAGTTTTTTTTGTTTAACTTAGTGCGCCATATTGTTTTGTTATTAAAACCAGAGTTAACGGGAAATCTAGTTGGCCACACTCCAGTTTATATTTCATGGGAGCCATTATTATATTTTTTTATCGAGTAGATAATTAAAAAGAGAACATGTGGAACGTTTATTGTGATCCGGGACAAAAGAGGCTGATAACTACGAAAACCTCATAATTTAAGTTTCCCCGAGGGGTAGAATAAGAGAGAGGGGAATAAGGGAGGAAGGATGATGCTGATAAAATAAAAATAACAATAGCAGTAAAAAAAGGAACGCGGGCAGCAGGAGAAGACACGTGCGTTCATTGTTTCCAAGACCGATGCTGCCATCTAGCGGTTAATGTATGAAGCGATGTCGAGCTCGCAGTAAGGGGTGAGTTGTCTTAAGCTCCGTCCCCTAGGAGAGGGTGGGGGAGTGATCAGGAAGTGGTTTTTTACCAATTATAATGGCGGCTGTGATAAAGAACGAAATAAAGAATTAATACCTTGAAATAATACTGGATAAATGAGGTAAAAACAGAACTTGCCTGGCAAAGTACACAATCAATAACATGGAATAATTACATTCGTATAGACGTGACTGGTAAGATTGTTATGTGTTTGGATTTAATGGTTAAAAGATGGCTCAAAATAGGATTTTTAACAACATAAATATAATAAATAACGAACGAATATGCTTGGAAATATGCACAATAAAATGATAAAAAAAACGCATTTAAAATAGATAAAGAACCATATGTGAGAATAAACAAAAATAATAGTGATTAAAACTGTATAAGTGAAATATTGAAATGAATATAGCAAGTAAAAATGTAAATATAATTTTATATTCTCATGTAGCGAACTAAATAAACCTATAAAATATGCACAATTAACAATAAATATAACATGTCTAAAAAATTGATGGTAAATTCAAGAGAATATGTTAAATAGGGGAATCATTAAAAAGCTTGAAAATAGAATAAGTAATTAAAATTTTGTTTAGCTTGGCAGTGGTTGTAGAAGTCAATATTTAAATTAAATGTTTTAGGTTGATTATACAATTTTGAAGATATTAGCTATAAATCCGAAGTCTTATATTGTTAGAAGAGTTTCTTGATCCTTTAATTTCCAGTGGATAGAAAAACTTTGAAAAGTTTAATTTCTAGACATGTTTCGATATTTTAAATGTGTTTTTTAAAATGTTACATTTAAAATATACTTTGATAATTATTAAATACTAGATTAATACATCGTCCCAGGCATCAAAAAAATGTTGGCGTTATTATTTTAAATCCTAAAATATAATATAGAAGCAAAAATAAAATCATAGTTTTTTTCCAAAATTGTGCCAGAGGTGCAGTCAAAATCACAACAAAATAGCTATTTTTACAGTTACAAATTAACGTAAATCGATAGAGAATCATTGCTGTCAGATTTCTCTCTCTAACAATGCTCACTACATCAGTAAAGAACAAATATTAATTTTTTAATTTTTAACTCTGAACATTGTCTACTATTTTTGTTTTAATATTTCTGGGTCGGGGAGTTAAGCCCCCAAACCCACAATCCCCTTCTTTGGGATATGACCCTGAGTTGGACAATAGACTTATTAGTTCTAGACCAATCATCATGGCTAATTGTAACCCACAGCAATTCTACCTTTAATGACGTCATAACTACAAACATATTTACTAGACTCTAACTCTTGTTAGTGTGATTGAGTTAGTCAGTGGTAGGGTTAGATGAGCGGTCAGGATGCATGACTGAATTAGTAGTGTAGTCTTGTACTGACGGTCTTCACTAATTGTGGTATCGTCACCCTCTTCACCCGGTTCTCTTAGATTATATAGTAAATGTATCTGATATTAGAACAAGAGGAGGATCAATATAATATTTCCCGAGTAGATGGGAAAGATGGAATAAATTAGCAATAAAGAAAACTGAGGAATAAGTTCGAATATGCTGTGGTCGCCGCACGATGGCGCATGCTCCAACGGTTACAACGTTGCCACATAGTCCACTCTCCTATTAGCTGGACCGAGCGCTGGGTCGCCTTCGTCCATCGGGCGTGAAACACACAGAGCTAGCACTTGTTCACTTGACATAGCACTTGTTCACTTGACACGGCACTATTTCATTTGACATTGCACTTAAACACCCAATCCTGCACCGTTAACTGTAAAATTCATCAATAATAATTTGTTCCTCACTGCCGGGAATTGAACCCAGTGCTCTGAGACTGACAACACCGCTTGTACTGATACCGAGTTACATCTCTTGAGTGTAGTGAGCTTACCCAACATTTGTGTCACATGGTCTGAGGTGTGAGTCTCACAATGCCTGTGACAGAATACCGAGGCTCTAGGTACATTCTCCACGTGGTGTTTACCCCTCCTCTCTCCAATCTACCTCTCAACTACCCTCCCCATCATCACCCCCTAGGTGGCTGCTAATAACCTTGTCTTGTTTTATCCGTAATCCCCATCCCGGATATACGAATAACAACACTAGTGGGGTTGGGATGGAAAGGTATAATTTAGATTAAATGTATCCACGTTTGCTTGGAGGGCTAGTGGGAGGGAGTTTAGCCTTCTCGTGACTGTAAAACTGTACCAGACGAGACTGACGTCTTTGTCTTCGTGACCACTATTATGTTAAACTTGTCTTGGTGGTATTCAAACGTTGGTCCTTCAAGGACAAGCACTTCCCTCTGTCGCAAGTAAACAAGTGCTCCTGTACTTGGAGGCAAGTGCCAACAATGGGCGGTGAGAGAATCTGAAAACAATGTAGCAACACATCCATCACGGCTACCAACTGCCGCGACTCACGCGAGATTCCTACTCCTGAGATATAGGCTACCCGCGCCACTTTATAATGGATCCCGTTTCTATTGGAGGGTGTGGGGAGGGAAATCGCTTTCCGTGGCAGATTTGTTTTTCTCACGGCCGTCTCCACGATTTAATTAACTAGTTAATTACCAGGATATAAGAGTCTGATGCTATTATGTTATTGTTAGACAGTAGAGGGGTAGAGAGATGTGAGATGGAAAATTGTCCTTCTATTTAATGTAACGAATTCACTCGATATGTTCCCACTTCAGTTTAATTTTGCTGAGGGCGTTAACACCATAAATATCATCATATGAGTTATAATAACAGCAATAACAAAAATAACACACGTCTCTCACACTCACATATCGACTAGCGCCTGGTGGCTGAGTTTGTAACTAATGTCGTGTCTGCTGCAGACCAGATGTTACTACTACAATAATATAATACATACCTTCCCCTGAGATTCAATCATTCGACATTTTCCAACTGAAAGTTTACCACAAAATGTTCATTTCTAGAGCGAGTGGGTTCACAAATCTCGGGTATGATGCTGTGAGTTTTTTGTTCAAGCAGCTCTCCATCCACTTGTTGAGAAGAGACGTTATTTGTACAAGTAGCTCTCCATGCGCATGTTGAGAAGAGACGTTATTTGTACAAGTAGCTCTCCATGCGCTTGTTGAGAAGAAACGTTAGTACAAGTAGCTCTCCATGGGCTTGTTGAGAAGAGACGTTAGTACAAGTAGCTATCCATGCGCTTGTTGAGAAGAGGCGTTATTTGTACAAGTAGCTCTCCATGCGCTTGTTGAGAAGAGACGTTATGTGTACAAGTAGCTCTCCAAACGCTTGTTGAGAAGAGACGTTATTTGTACAAGTAGCTCTTCATGCGCTTGTTGAGAAGAAACGTTTAGTACAAGTAGCTCTCCATGGGCTTGTTGAGAAGAGATGTTATTTGTACAAGTAGCTCTTCATGCGCTTGTTGAGAAGAAACGTTAGTACAAGTAGCTCTCCATGGGCTTGTTGAGAAGAGACGTTAGTACAAGTAGCTCTCCATGGGCTTGTTGAGAAGAGACGTTAGTACAAGTAGCTCTCCATGGGCTTGTTGAGAAGAGACGTTAGTACAAGTAGCTCTCCGTGCGCTTGTTGAGAAGAGGCGTTATTTGTACAAGTAGTTCTCCATGCGCTTGTTGAGAAGAGACGTTATTTGTACAAGTAGCTCTCCATGCGCTTGTTGAGAAGAAACGTTAGTACAAGTAGCTCTCCATGGGCTTGTTGAGAAGAGACGTTAGTACAAGTAGCTATCCATGCGCTTGTTGAGAAGAGGCGTTATTTGTACAAGTAGCTCTCCATGCGCTTGTTGAGAAGAGACGTTATGTGTACAAGTAGCTCTCCAAACGCTTGTTGAGAAGAGACGTTATTTGTACAAGTAGCTCTTCATGCGCTTGTTGAGAAGAAACGTTAGTACAAGTAGCTCTCCATGGGCTTGTTGAGAAGAGATGTTATTTGTACAAGTAGCTCTTCATGCGCTTGTTGAGAAGAAACGTTAGTACAAGTAGCTCTCCATGGGCTTGTTGAGAAGAGACGTTAGTACAAGTAGCTCTCCATGGGCTTGTTGAGAAGAGACGTTAGTACAAGTAGCTCTCCATGGCTTGTTGAGAAGAGACGTTAGTACAAGTAGCTCTCCGTGCGCTTGTTGAGAAGAGGCGTTATTTGTACAAGTAGTTCTCCATGCGCTTGTTGAGAAGAGACGTTATTTGTACAAGTAGCTCTCCATGCGCTTGTTGAGAAGAAACGTTAGTACAAGTAGCTCTCCATGGGCTTGTTGAGAAGAGACGTTAGTACAAGTAGCTATCCATGCGCTTGTTGAGAAGAGGCGTTATTTGTACAAGTAGCTCTCCATGCGCTTGTTGAGAAGAGACGTTATGTGTACAAGTAGCTCTCCAAACGCTTGTTGAGAAGAGACGTTATTTGTAAACCAACTAATGACTCATATTTAACCTCCTTCTGAAAATGTTTACAAATTGCGCACAAATAAATAAAGACGTTCAACGAGGTCCAACACCGTCTTCCACAAACCCTGGTTTAATCTGTCAACAGTTAGACCGGAGTTGAAGCTCAGAATCGCCGTGAGGTAGCTGTCGACGCAATCTATCATACATGTAAGAGTGGCGGGTTGTATTCTGACCCTGTGTCTCTGATAATCACCGTGAGGTAGCTGTCGACGCAATCTATCGTACACGTAGGAGTGGCGGGTTGTATTCTGACCCTGTGTCTCTGATAATCGCCGTGAGGTAGCTGTTGACGCAATCTATCGTACACGTAGGAGTGGCGGGTTGTATTCTGACCCTGTGTCTCTGATAATCGCCGTGAGGTAGCTGTCGACGCAATCTATCGTACACGTAGGAGTGGCGGGTTGTATTCTGACCCTGTGTCTCTGATAATCGCCGTGAGGTAGCTGTCGACGCAATCTATCGTACACGTAGGAGTGGCGGGTTGTATTCTGACCCTGTGTCTCTGATAATCGCCGTGAGGTAGCTGTTGACGCAATCTATCTTACAGGTAGGAGTGGCGGGTTGTATTCTGACCCTGTGTCTCTGATAATCGCCGTGAAGTAGCTGTCAACGCAATCTATCGTACACGTAGGAGTGGCAGGTTGTATTCTGACCCTGTGTCTCTGATAATCGCCGTGAGGTAGCTGTCGACGCAATCTATCGTACACGTAGGAGTGGCGGGTTGTATTCTGACCCTGTGTCTCTGATAATCGCCGTGAGGTAGCTGTCGACGCAATCTATCATACACGTAGGAGTGGCGGGTTGTATTCTGACCCTGTGTCTCTGGTAATCGCCGTGAGGTAGCTGTTGACGCAATCTATCTTACAGGTAGGAGTGGCGGGTTGTATTCTGACCCTGTGTCTCTGATAATCGCCGTGAAGTATCTGTCGACGCAATCTATCGTACACGTAGGAGTGGCGGATTGTATTCTGACCCTGTGTCTCTGATAATCGCCGTGAGGTAGCTGTCGACGCAATATATCGTACACGTAGGAGTGGCGGGTTGTATTCTGACCCTGTGTCTCTGATAATCGCCGTGAGGTAGCTGTCGACGCAATCTATCATACACGTAGGAGTGGCGGGTTGTATTCTGACCCTGTGTCTTTGATAATCGCCGTGAGGTAGCTGTCGACGCAATCTATCTTACAGGTAGGAGTGGCGGGTTGTATTCTGACCCTGTGTCTCTGATAATCGCCGTGAGGTAGCTGTCGACGCAATCTATCGTACACATAGGAGTGGCGGGCTGTATTTTCATCCTTTAAGCCTCTTTAAGAGAAAGCATGTAGTATAAAACTGGCCCTAGAATTGAAGTGGAAGAAACAGAAGAAGAAATTCACTCCGGACGTGATTTAATAGCTGGTTGCTAGCTATTTATTATTTGTAAAGAGATGTTTTGAAAACGGTTTATGTTTATTTACTATTAGAAACTCGCCACACCTTACAACTCGTTCTGTCTATACGACAACGATTATATGCTAGTCATAAGGTGAGTAGAACTTAGAGGTAATGTGACTGCATTTGAGTGGAAGGAGATTGTGAAACCATCTAATAAAAGCCACCGTCAGTACACTCAGCTGAGATTACAACCTCGAACTTCTAGTTGGACGAATAATGCACCTTATTTTCACCTTTAAGGCCATGTTTCAATGCTCACTGGAATTTAAAATCATGTTTATTTTACATAGAGATCATTTCTACTCTTTATCAAGACGAGTGCTGGTGCGAATATTTGAATTTCCCCTTATATCGTGTATCTCTAGTACCCCTGGCTTCACAAACATAGGCAACCTGATTGACCTTGGTGTGCTCGGCTGGCCTCAGTCCTTGCTCGTGATCTACTCAGTCATCAATATGGCGCGAGCTTAGGTCGAGCTATAAACACAATCTTGTGTCACATGTTTCCTGATCAATCCAGAATCAACCTTATAAAGCTAGTTTCCCCTCATCTCCCGTGTGTTTGGTGCAGTTCCTGTTGCAGTGGCTCGCGTGACGCAGGCAGCCAACACGTGTTACATTATTTACGATAGCCACGACACTAGCGAGACACTGGGCAGTATTAGAACTAGTCTTGAAAGGGGGGGGGAGGCTATTTATCTTACCCTTGACCAATTTATTTGAGAAAATAAATTATTAGAGTAATAAGTGCTTTCCTTTGGCGCACGTAGTGCTGTCGTTGCTTTCCCGTTACACGCAGTGTGCTGGCGATGGATGACATGTAGAGGAAACAGGCTAATAATGGCCCGAGCTTACTACTGGGGATCAAACCTGGAGCTCCTGGATCGGGCTCTGGTATAGTCACATGCAGAGAAACAAAGACTTTAGATAAATACTAAAACTACTTTCAGGTAGTCATACGTCAAGTCATGTAGTCTTCAGCTGTGACACTTGATAGATATTATCAATAACTATAAAATATCAATAATAATAATAACAATAATAATATAGTAAAATGTAATCAGCGTTGACCGCAAGTACTTAGGTAGGTTTGTAATTTGTAAAATGTAATCAGCGTTGACCGCAAGTAGCTACTGTAGGTTTGTAGTTTGTAAAATGTAATCGATGTTGAACACAAGTAGCTACTGTAGGTTTGTAGTTTGTAAAAGCTACTCACTGCCACAATTTTGCAGTACTTAAGACTAAAAGATGTTAGGTGAAGACAAACTCACTGAACTCGCATTAGTCAACAGGTGATACAAGGACAGGTGGTATCAGAACAGGTGGTGTAACACGTGTAGCATGTTCCAAGTATATAAAACAACACCTAAATATAAAACTCGCCCCATCAGCCCCGAAGAGACACCGCTCGTATAACCGTTCACACGTCCAATCCACCCGTGCTGCTGGCCTACAATCCGCCGTCAAACTTGCTAGAGCTGCGACGGTCAAATTTACGTATCGTGCCAGTGACGTCACGCCCAGAGACTAATGGAGATGATAGTAGAGCCAACCAGCATGATCTACGAGGTTCTGGATCAGCACTAGATATTACATCGGGCCAACGCATGCGCCGTGTCCACCCCTTTTCCTCGCTTCACCCTCATTTGCGTTCCTTTCAATCCGTCTCAGGGATCATGTGGTCAGGTTATTTGGACTATATATGGGAATTTTTCGCCTGTGTGGTTTCTCATTATACCACCGGCTTCAGCGTAGGTAAGCAGCGCTATCTGCAGCAGATGTAATCGTAAATATTTTCAAAATTCTCTTTCGGGTTAAATATTCATGCTCTTTCTAAATGATATTTTTGGACTTAAAATCTTTGTGTTTTTTATTATCATATTTTGATACTTTAAAATGTATTAATTTATTTGCTAGCCACCAGATGGCTGGTTTAAATAACTAAAATTAATTCGATGGGCTCTTTCCATCACCTTTATCTTTTTGAGGTCACTTTTAAATTTTTTGTTGAAGTAGTCGTCACCAGATGTCGTTGCTAAATTATTTTAGGCTCTAATTTTAAACTTGTACCCAGCCTGCTACTCATACGCCTGTTTGTAGTTTTACCTGTCTCGATGCCACTATATGGTCTGTTTATGATTTATAATAAATTATGTATGATGGACACTAGACGTCCCAATCGGTCCCATTTATATTTGAGATCTCTTTAATATGTTTAAATAGTCAGGTTGTTGGTTGATGACAAGGGTATATTGTGTCCTAAATTATTCATGTAATGGGCTTTGGTTATCTCATTTGTCTCCTTGTGGTCACATTAAGAGTTAACGCCAAATTGTTTGAATGTCACTTGGTGACGTTTGCTAATTTTGGCCGTGTTAAGTAATTTGAATCATGACTTCTAGTCACATATTTTACTGTAACTTTTTTCTAGGCCAATAGTTGTCTAGCTTGTTGCGGATCATTAATTAACTTATCACCTAACCATGAGGTAACTTGTCCCAAGATTAACTTGTATTCAATTTATGCTGTTAGGTAGCTCCAGCACTTGTTGTTAAATTTAGCCCATAACATTTGTAATGTCATGTTTCTGTCGGGCCTTCCTATTAGGATACTTGAAAGTCTAATTATATATTTTGATTAATTAATGTTTATTGAATTTGAATTTATGAACATTATGTGAACATTTGAATTTTATCTTTTACGTGTGCTACTCATGAGTTCTAGTCCTAGCCTTAACTGGGCCGATACCTACCCCTATCTACTACACCGCTTTACTATTGCTTGTTTGTAAATATCTATTGCTTTTTGTTGAATAAATGTTCATCTTTGTTAACCTCTGATTATTATTTCCTGTGGGAGATTTAGGGATGGGGTTTCAAGAGAAGCTGCGCCACTCTGCTATAGAAGGTAGAGAGGGGTGTAGTTCTACGGTTAGTGTTAGAGAAGTCCTATCTTGCGTTTCATTGTTAAGAATCTTGTTCTAATTCTTGCTTGTTTATGTATGTTTCTGCCACCCACAATGAGGCTGACTCTAAAAAAAATACGACGATTCCACAGCTAAGTTGACCAAAACAAACGTCTACAAGTTGATCTAAGACCAGTTGGTTGCAGAGATAAATAACAGGGAGCTCCCATTTTCTTACAAACGCTACAGTGGGTGAGTTACGTACCAGATTAGTGAGGTTGGAGTACTTCCTATCAACACTCCCGTGGGTGAGGATGTGCGTGGGGAACCTGTGAACCCTTCATTTAACCGTCTGTACTAGCTGTAAATCCCAAGAGTTAGAATAAGGTTTTGATAGAAATATTGAATCGCGTTCCTGTGTATGATGGACAAGATCACACTGCTCTGTTTGTGATGGGCAAGATCACACTGCTCTGTTTGTGATGAGCAAGATCACACTGCTCTGTTTGTGATGGGCAAGATCACACTGCTCTGTTTGTGATGGGCAAGATCACACTGCTCTGTTTGTAATGGCAAGATCACACTGCTCTGTTTAAGTATTCTTTGTGGAAGTCAACAGGGCGTCTTGTTAAAACACTGGTCAGTGAGCCAGAATTGTTAGCGCTATGTTTAACTAAGACGTCTGGGTTTTTAACTCAGTTATTTCTCAGGGGATTTAGGATTATTTATCTGTGAGGGATGTTGTTGACCTTATTTTGAATGCTTTATTACCTTACAGAGTTAGAGAGAAATTATTTCGAGAGGTTGTGCATCATTTACAGTCCTCCAAGAGTCTCTTAGGAATTCTGTGCTGTCAAGAACTGAAGCCACTGATGTCCTTTATACCGATCTTATGGAGCACCACTTTGTCAATATCATCCTTGAAAATGTATTTCCCCTTAATCGGTGCCATTTTGTTTTCGCTAATAGCCAACACTGTGTAGGAACTTTATTCCCTGGCTTCATCTATTGAGGGGACTTTGCTCTCTGAAAAGGAGTATTTACAAACTCATGCGTCACCTCTTGAAAGGCACACTCGTACGGGTTCTAGTCTCAGCTCAGCTAATATGGCCTTGTATTTTGAACCTGCTTCTTCTGATATTCGGAAAAGGAACACTAATTGGAATAATGTTGTGAGTTTGGAAGGTAGGAGTTAGGCACCCATAGATCTGTCATGCGTTAGGTGCTTCCGATGTCGTAGGCTGGGACATGTCCAGAGGCAATGTAGCTCGGGAAACTTGTAGTGCGTTTCCAAGGTCATGGTTCGGACACACTCAATTCCCCTAATCATGTGTTCCTATCCCTGTTGTGTCCATTTGGGATGGTTTGGATAAGTGTTTAGATTTATTTGACACGGGAGCTAGTCATTCCTTTGTTGCGAAAAGTTCATTCAGAAATTTATAGGTAAAGTTAAAATTGTATTTGAGTTTATTACTCCTAAAACATATGTTTTGGCTAATGGACAAAGTCACGTAGTGGATTGTAAATGTATTTTTCCCCATTAAAATTGGTAGGTTTTCTTGTAAACGTATATTTATGTTCCTCCAAACATACGTCCAATATTATTTTGAATGGTGATTTTTTGTTTGGTACTAAAGGTAGGTTAAATCTATGTCGCAGGGAAGTGTCCTTTGAGTTTATGCCAAGCTAAAGTATATCGTTCAGTGTTGTGGATAATCCTTAGGTTTTTTGCACTATTGATAAGGGTAGTGAGGCTATTGTTCGTGTGGTGAGTTCTCTGATATTATAACTGACAAGGGGGGAGAATGTGATATCTTGTCTTACGATGTTGTTGTGCAGGACAATGTGCCCGCATGATCAGGTCCTTACTCAGGGGCGGCTATGGGATTGATTTCTGGCACCTCTTTATATACTGGGGATAATAGGATAATATGAAGATAATACCCTAAATTATCAACTTTAAACCTAACTTAGCAGGGTATGTTAGGGGAAAAAACCAGGCTAGGGCCATTCCAAATAGCTTCCAAGGGCATCAAATTTTTTTTGAAATCAGGTTGAGAACATTCTAAATACCTTCTAGGTCATCAAATTTTTAAAAAAATCAGATAAGAACATTCTAAATAGCTTCTAGGTCATCAAATTTTTTTAAAATCAGGCTAAGAACATTCTAAATACCTTCTAGGTTATCAAATTTAAAAAAAAATCAGGCTAAGAACATTCTAAATACCTTCTAGGGCATTACAAGTTTCATAAATATTTTGGGTGGCACCACTATAAATAGATTCTAAGGGGATCTAATTTATAAATAAATGATGGTGAGCACTTCCTAAAATAGCTGTAGGAGTGTCCAATTTTCCCTACGCCCAGGCCAAACCTAGCAACTCCAAACCAACGTATCCCAGGCGTGATATGAAATTAATATGAAGGGGAATCTCTTCAAATGGTTATCATACAGTGCTACAAACGTTTCACTGCGATATTGTACGAAAACTGTTAGGATTATAAAGAAAACTACTAGAACATGTTTTGTAGACAATGTTCCCTCTTTATTTTATACCATTAACATTTTGAAATAATGAACGTTTAGGAAATAATTTCAAAGGCCCATTTTAGGGTGCTATTTTTTCAAGATGGCGGATGTAAAATAAAATTTTAAGAGTGGCACTATATCCCATTTTATTCACCACAAAGAAATATATACTTTATGTCGAATGTCGTGCTAGTATCAAAAAGTGAATAGTTTTATGATTAGCAACTCCACTAGCAGGTAGGTTAGGTTTGGAATTATTTTCATATTATTACCAGTTGTGCTAGGTTAGGTTGTTGCTCTATGTGTCCTTACTCCTGCACGCCTCCTAAAATGAAGATATTTAGGAACTTTATCCTTTAAGTTGAAAAAAGGGATTTGTTCGTCCATCAAAATCCACCTATGCGTGTCTTGCTTGTATTATCCCCAGAAAAGGTCAAAGGCACCGTTTGATAGTTGACTTAATAATAAAATTGTATTTGACCCGTTCCCTGTCTATGCCCGGTTTCAAATCCGCCTTTCAACATTTAGGAGAAGTTAAATATTATAGTTGGACCTGAACGCTAGCTTCCTTCTGTGCGCGCTCACTGCCAACAGTCAGCTGTTATCTCCTGTCTGTTTATACCAGTCAGCTGTTATCTCCCTGTCTGTTTATACAGTCAGCTGTTATCTCCTGTCTAGTTCCACCAGTCAGCTTGTATATTCCTGTTTAGTTCCACCAGTCAGCTTGTATGTCCCTGTCTAGTTCCACCAGTCAGCTTGTATATCCCTGTCTAGTTCCACCAGTCAGCTTGTATATCCCTGTCTAGTTCCAACAGTCAGCTTGTATATCCCTGTCTAGTTCTACAGTCAGCTTGTATATCCCTGTCTAGTTCCACCAGTCAGCTGTTATCTCCTGTCTAGTTCCACAGTCGGCTTGTATCTCCCTGTCTAGTTCCACCAGTCAGCTTGTATATCCCTGTCTAGTTCCACCTGTCAATTGTATATCCCTGTCTAGTTCCACCAGTCAGCTATTGGAACTGTTATAGCAAGAACTACAGGGTGGGGAACTATATTGGTGGTATTATTGGGGTCTTGTCTACGTTGCCATGACTATACCTGCCCCAGCAATAAAAACTTCCGGGAATCAAACTAAAGTAGTACCCACACCAGGATCCACTGGTACTTCCTTGATTACGTCACGTGTGACGTACTGTACAAAGTACCTCTCACGAAACAGTGTTTACAATACTACCAACCTCCCACGCACGTCATAAAACTTCCCCATCTGAAGGAAAGACGGTTGAAAACTGGTACAACCCCTGTATGGTAGATAACCCACCAGTGCGGTACTATCTCCCTCATTGAGGTCTCACCATTGTCCCCCCTCCCCCACCCTCGACGCACCCCTCCCTCTGATTAATGAACTGGCGGAGTGAAGACACCGCACAAAGACAGACCACCCGAAACTTTCTACCCCCCCTTTCCCCTAACCACTTTCTACCAACCGCAGTCAAAACTTTTTATACAACCAAAGAAGGGGGGGGGGGGGGTTGACGTCGTAAAATGTTTGTGAGTCAAGTCAGGGACGAATAACCACCTCCCAGTGAAGTAAAACTACCCCTCTTATTACACCCCCTCTCACCCTAGTTCCACTCGTAACGAAAACAGAGTGAGTGAGTGAGTGAGTGAGTGAGTGAGTGAGCTACAAGTCAAGTTAGAGCCCCCTCCCCCTCCTAGTGCTGGAAATGTTTTGTTAAAAGAGCCCTTGATTCTTTTGTCGCAGTGAAAAACAGCCAGAGAGCGTGTTTTAATACCGCCACGATACGGTGACAGAGGAGCGGGTTGCGTTACATCCTACAAGGGGTGGTATTTCAAGGCTGAGGACTGGCAAGGGCCTTAAGAGACATTCATTTCGTTAAGGGTCGCGGGTACCACCAGCACTTCACACGTCCACGGTAAGATAAAAAACTTATATCTATTAAAAAATGCTACTTCACACAAATGCTGGTATATTTATTCTTAAGTCCACCCTCCCAGTGTCTGTCATTCAGTGTGAACATGTTAATAGTTTGTACGGGTGGTAAGAGAGTGTGTGGGGTGAGAGGGGGAAGTGTCCAGCACGCTATCCGTGAGAACAAGTCTAACACAGATCTCTGATAGTTCACATTTCTGTGTCTGGACTGAGGGCAGATTAAACAGATTAATGTGCCTGCATTTTAAAAGTGTGTTCTTTATGAAAGATATTTTCCCTTCTGAAACCGTCCTTGTCTTGTTTGTAGTTTGTAGACAGACCTGTTGGGAAGTGATTCAGTCTCGATCCAATCTCCCTTCTCTATCTTCACTGAAAAGCTATCTCTCTCTAATGATGGTCCCAAGATGTACACACTGAACTCGAACCAAGGATAAAACCAATGGTCCGGCTTCTATTCCCGTGTCCAGGGGTCATTTTTAAACATGATTTGAATGTTTGCTCGAACTGACATCTTCTATACCAGAACACCTCTCCATGGTTAACTACAAGCCTAAAGGAACCGTGGTTCTATCAAGTGTGGCGTTCATGAAGCCAGCACTACAAGCCTAGAGGAACCATGGTTCTATCTAGTGTGACGCTCATGAAGCCAGCACTCCAAGCCTAGAGGAACCATGGTTCTATCAAGTGTGACTCCAAAACTAGAGGAATCATGGTTCTATCGATTGTGACGCTCATGAAGCCAGCACTCCAAGCCAAAGGAACCATGGCTCTATCGAGTGTGACGCTCATAAAGCCAGAACTACAAGCCTAGAGGAACCATGGTTCTATCAAGTGTGGCTTTCATAAAGCCAGCTCTTGAGAAGGTATGGGAACTACATCTGCCCCCATCAAGTTATTATTGATATTGTTTATTGATATTCCTCCTCAATGCCTAGGCCAACAGCCATTTTGAGTCGTATAGGCCACTAAAACCTCAAACAAGCTCAATTAACTTTAAACAGCTTCAAGAAGGATTTGATATTTAAAACATGCCTTGTCATCTTCTATCAAGGGACATGTCCCAAGGTCACCTTGGGTAGGAACACCCCACCCCCTGTATATATATAGTGTGAACCAGTTAGTAAAGATGTGGAGCTAGGGCTAAGGGGTGTAATCCAGAGACGTGCTTCCTTAGTTACGTTAACTTTTTAAATGGTGTGTTTATTTGATAGGTTCGTTTGGAAAGTTCCGCGTTAAATATCGTCGATAAAATCCCTGCTACCGGCCTGATGGCTGCTTACTTTACTTGACGTCGAGAACATATGTCCAGGGAGGGTTGGGAACAGCCTCCACTCTCAATCAAAGCACCCCGGAAGTAGCCACGAGGGGCAGAGGGGGTGTAGAAGTAACCAGGTCCGGCCGACAGTGAGTCTTGTTTTTACAGCGGGGCTTGTAATCCTCCGTGTCGCTGGATCAGCGCTTCTTGCGCTCCGTTATCAGACCGGGACGTGGAACAGAATTAATTCACCCCCCCTCCCTCGCCCCTTGTAAAAAAAAAGATGGGAGGGTGGCGATACAATGGCTCTCGCATTCCACACTCACTTGTTATCTTGTTGAAGGTGGAGTTTAGTTCTCTCTGGGTCGGGAATTACATTTTGTTATTATGAAACTGTAAAGCTGGCGAGAGAAAGAGAGAGAGAGAATGTGATGTGTTTTAGTGGTATGTGTTGTTTTTATCCTCTCTCCCTCTCTCTCCCTCCGTCTCTCCGTGTTACTGGAACAAAAGTGTGGAAATTAAACCGCGGTAGGTAATTGAATGAAACTGGAAAAAGTTTTTATTTTGAACGGGTCGAGTTTCGTTCTCTGCCTCGACTCTGTTAAAATATGCTGATTACTCGTTGAAAGGAATCCTGGGTAGTCCCTTCCTGCGGAGGGGGGGGGGGGGAGTAAAGTTGGTGCTGACTGTAGAGGTCCGCGGCTCCAACCCAGACACCGGTGGATTATATTGTCTCTGTTCATACATTCAGTATCCCCCAATTGTGATCGTGGAAATATTCTGTCATAAAACAATGTTTCCGTTTGTTGTATTCGTGCTAAGCCACGCAAGGATAAAACAGTCTTATCTTTTTACATAATATTCTAGTGGCACTCGCTACTTTCTCCTGTTTACACACTTGCTGTTCTAGGTTAAGTTCCAAGGCATGTCTTCAGCCTAGCCCTAGTACACTTTGAGTAGTAAGACATTTGTTTGAAGAGTCTTCTATAAAGTACTAATATATTTATCATTTTACTATATTACTATAATTATTTCATATATATATTGATAATATCTATCAAAACTGAGAGCCACATATCACAAGACTTGACGTATGAGCACATGAAAGAATATCTAGTAACGGTTATATCAGCCATATAAGACCCTTCTTATGGAAACTGGACTGTAGAGTGAGAGTATAGTATTAATAACAGTACCCTGCAATCACACAAGTTACTAGAACTACTTTAATACACCCATACGTCAAGTCATATCAACTGCAGCTGTCACTTTTGAAAGATATCAAATATTTATTAAAAACAATATATTTTTAGAACCACGTCTTACTACCCATCCAGGATGTATTAATGTGTAATAGTTATTTAGTTAATGTTAATGAGGTTAAGTTAAATTTAGACGAAGTGTATCAACATTTGTAGGGAAGGAAAGAGGAAAATTATGTCAGAAAAATACCCTCAGTACACCCAACTAGGATTCTAATCCCAATCTCCTCATCATCAGCAGTCTAGTCTATTGCGAGAATGACACCCCAGACCATGGATTCACCGAAGCGGCTGAAAACATTGATAATGTAGTAAGATGTTATTAATATTGGCTACTAAAAATTTAATATTACTACTAGTAAAATGTTTTCGATATTGACTACTAATGATGTGTACGTTTTCCAAAACTTTCTTCCTAACTGACTTTATTATGATTGGAGATCTTAGGTTAGTATCACTCTCTAGTCTGTTAATCCTAGGTGTGTATTACTCTCTAGTCTGTTAATCCTAGGTTTGTATCACTCTCCAGTATGTTAATCCTAGGTTAGTATTACTTTCTATTCTGTTAATCTAGGTTTGTATCACCTCTAGTCTCATAATCTATACTTGTATCACTCTCCAGTATGTTATCTAGGTTAGTATTACTTTCTATTCTGTTAATCCTAGGTTTGTATCACTCTCTAGTCTCATAATCCTATACTTGTATCACTCTCCAGTATGTTAATCCTGGTTAGTATTACTTTTATTCTGTTAATCCTAGGTTTGTATCACTTTAGTCTCATAATCTATACTTGTATCACTCTCCAGTATGTTAATCCTAGGTTAGTATTACTTTCTATTCTGTTAATCTAGGTTTGTATCACTCTCTAGTCTCATAATCCTATACTTGTATCACTCTCCAGTATGTTAATCCTAGGTTTGTATCACTCTCCAGTATGTTAATCCTAGGTTTGTATCACTCTCCAGTATGTTAATCCTAGGTTTGTATCAATCTTCAGTATGTTAATCCTAGGTTTGTATCAATCTCCAGTCTGTTAATCCTAGTTTGTATCACTCTCCAGTATGTTAATCCTAGGTTAGTATTACTTTCTATTCTGTTAATCCTAGGTTTGTATCACTCTCTATCTCATAATCCTATACTTGTATCACTCTCCAGTATGTTAATCCTAGGTTTGTATCACTCTCCAGTATGTTAATCCTAGGTTTGTATCACTCTCCAGTATGTTAATCCTAGGTTTGTATCAATCTTCAGTATGTTAATCCTAGGTTTGTATCAATCTCCAGTCTGTTAATCCTAGGTTTGTATCACTCTACCATCTGTTTAATCCTAGGTATCAGCAGAACTAACACTGCTGACTTTGAGTAGCAGGCCGTAGCTCCATTTTCAGCCATTCTACTGACCGCGGAAAGGTGGGGGAAACTTCTATCAAGGGAATCTTACACATTCCATCCACGCAAATCTGGTACATTTCCTCTTGAAGGGGCATCTCGCCCGTAGTAATCTCTTAGATTGGGGGCTTGTCGCTAGAGTAGGTACTAAGTTAGAGCGTAGAGTTCTAATGATCAACTCTAGGATATATGCTCCTGCGCATGTACTACATCCAACAGCTTAGCTACGATGCCCTTGCAGTACATTGATTGTGACTGTGGAGGTTTTTTGACCCTGACCTACCCCCTCCCCTCATGTTATGCGGTTCACCCCCTACCCTCCCTACTTTTCCCCCTCCCTTCACATCGGTTGCTCGTGTAATGAAGTCCACAGTTCCTGTCTTCTTTTTTTTTCATTTTCAATCAACCCCGGGAAGCGTTTTAATGAAATTAACCCTTCATGTACGCCTCTTGCACCGGTCATTTAAAGCAACCCCTCCCCTCCCTTCAACTCATCTTCTGAAAACTGCTGGCCACACTGTGGGGACATCATGTTTCCCCTTTACCCCATGACGCAACCCACGTAACATGGACAAACTGTCCTTAGAAACAGCTGACTACAGGTCTAAGGGGCCTTGGTTCCAACATCTGCTCTGTCCCCAAGAGACTAGTATTACTGTACAATCTGTATTGTCCCTCAGGAGGTAAAGTAGCCTGGTTCAACATCTGCTCTGTCCCCAAGAGACTAGTATTACTGTACAATCTAGTATTGTCCCTCAGGAGGTAAAGTAGCCTGGTTCCAACATCTGCTCTGTCCCCAAGAGACTAGTATTACTGTACAATCTAGTTATGTCCCTCAGGAGGTAAAGTAGCCTGGTTCCAACATCTGCTCTGTCCCCAAGAGACTAGTATTACTGTACAATCTCGTCTTGTCCCTCAGGAGGTAAAGTAGCCTGGTTCCAACATCTGCTCTGTCCCCAAGAGACTAGTATTACTGTACAATCTCGTCTTGTCCCTCAGGAGGTAAAGTAGCCTGGTTCCAACATCTGCTCTGTCCCCAAGAGACTAGTATTACTGTACAATCTAGTATTGTCCCTCAGGAGGTAAAGTAGCCTGGTTCCAACATCTGCTCTGTCCCCAAGAGACTAGTATTACTGTACAATCTTGTCTTGTCCCTCAGGAGGTAAAGTAGCCTGGTTCCAACATCTGCTCTGTCCCCTGACCCTGTGTAGTCCCTGAGTATTAATGACCCTATATAGTCCCTAAGTATTAATGATCCTATGTAGTCCCTGAGTATTGATGACCCTATGTAGTCCCTGAGTATTGATGACCCTATGTAGTCTCTAAGTATTGATGACCCTGTGTAGTCTCTAAGTATTGATGAGCCTATGTAGTCCCTAAGTATTGATGACCTTATGTAGTCCCTAATTATTGATGACCTTATGTAGTCCCTAATTATTGATGACCCTATGTAGTCTCTAAGTATTGATGACCCTATGTAGTCTCTAAGTATTGATGACCCTATGTAGTCCCTGAGTATTGATGATGTATTCCCTGAATATTGATGACCCTATGTTGTCTCTAAGTATTGATTAGCTTATGTAGTCCCTGATTATTGATTATCCTGTGTAGTCTCGAAGTATTATGACTCTATGTAGTCCCTGAGTATTGATGACCCTATGTAGTCCCTGAGTATTGATGAGCTTATGTAGTCCCTTATTATTGATGACCCTGTGTAGTCCTTTATTATTGATGACCCTGTGTAGTCCCTGAGTATTGATGACCCTATGTACCATACTTAAAGCATGATATTCTATTTCTTAATCCTCGGTGGAGTTGTTGTGACTAACCTCCTCTAGATACCTAGGTTCAGAATCTTTGTGAGGTCGAGGTCTAATATCCCATTATAGTCATAGTAGTCACCCAGTGGTGAAGTATCTTTGAATGTGACTGTACATATCTCCGAATGTGAACGTTTGCTCCCAACTGATAGCTCCCCGGTCGCTCGGAACCAATGTTCACCTAACTTTACACCCCCGCAGTATGTTCCATGTCACATTACGATCAGGGATGAATAATACAACTGATACTCTGTCCTTGTCATACAGGCCTTCTCTTGCATTGTTTGTACTCTCCCTGACATTGCAAGCACCATGACGTCACTACAAGCACCATCACCCTCACTACAAGCACCATCACCTCACTACAAGGGCCATCACCTCACTACAACCACCATCACCTCACTACAAGCACCATCACCTCACCACAAGCACCATCACCCTCACTACAAGCACCATCACCCTCACTACAAGCACCATCACCTCACTACAAGCACCATCACCCTCACTACAAGCACCATCACCTCACTACAAGCACCATCACCTCACTACAAGCACCATCACCTCACTACAAGTACCATCACCTCACTACAAGTACCATCACCTCACTACAAGTACCATAACCTCACTACAAGCACCATAAGCTCACTACAAGCACCATCACCTCACTACAAGCACCATCACCCTCACTACAAGCACCATCACCTCACTACAAGTACCATCACCTCACTACAAGTAACATCACCTCACTACAAGTACCATCACCTCACTACAAGCACCATCACCTCACTACAAGCACCATCACCTCACTACAAGTACCATCACCTCACTACAAGTACCATCACCTCACTACAAGTACCATCACCTCACTACAAGTAACATCACCTCACTACAAGTACCATCACCTCACTACAAGTACCATCACCTCACTACAACCACCATCACCTCACTACAAGCACCATCACCTCACTACAAGGGCCATCACCTCACTACAAGCACCATCACCTCACTACAAGCACCATCACCTCACTACAAGGGCCATCACCTCACTACAAGCACCATCACCTCACTACAAGCACCATCACCTCACTACAAGCACCATCACCTCACTACAAGTACCATCACCTCACTACAAGCACCATCACCTCACTACAAGCACCATCACCTCACTACAACCCCCATCACCTCACTACAAGCACCATCACTTCACTACAAGTGCCATCACCTCACTACAAGCACCATCACCTCACTACAAGCACCATCACCTCACTACAAGTACCATAACCTCACTACAAGCACCATAAGCTCACTACAAGCACCATCACCTCACTACAAGCTTCATCACCTCAATACCAACACCATCACCTCACCACAAGCACCATAAGCTCACTACAAGCACCATCATTTTACTACAAGCACCATCACCTCACTACAAGCACCATCACCTCACTACAAGCACCATAAGCTCACTACAAGCACCATCACCTCACTACAAGCACCATCAGTTCACTACAAGCACCATCACCTCACTACAAGCACTATCACCTCACTCCTCCCCCCCCTTCATCAATATTCCCTCACTGTACCGGTGTTTATTCCTCCTGATCGTCGTAGAGATCTCCCCGACAACCCACACTTGAGAAACAAGTGAAGCGAGATGATCTGATTTTAATGAAACTCCGCCAAGGATCCTCTCAATTAGCGATCGTTAGATACCGCGCCGCCAACACGACTTACCATCATGCTCCATGGGACGAGATTCTTAGATTAGAATATTTACCTTCTTCCCGGTGTTTGATTAGTGATAGATAAGCTTTCACTGATGGTTGGTTAGTCAACACTGCCTCTGGAGATAGCTTGTAACGGTCACAAGGCAGGTAGTCTACCTGTGTCACTGATGGTTGGTTAGTCAACACTGTCTCTGGAGATAGCTTGTAACAGTCACAAGGCAGGTAGTCTACCTTTCCCCTGTGTCACTGATGGCTGGTTAGTCAACACTGCCTCTGGAGATAGATTGTAACAGTCACAAGGCAGGTAGTCTACCTGTGTCACTGATGGTTGGTTAGTCAACACTGCCTCTGGAGATAGCTTGTAACAGTCACAAGGCAGGTAGTCTACCTTTCCCCTGTGTCACTGATGGTTGGTTAGTCAACACTGCCTCTGGAGATAGCTTGTAACGGTCACAAGGCAGGTAGTTTACCTGTGTCACTGATGGTTGGTTAGTCAACACTGCCTCTGGAGATAGCTTGTAACGGTCACAAGGCAGGTAGTCTACCTGTGTCACTGATGGTTGGTTAGTCAACACTGCCTCTGGAGATAGCTTGTAACAGTCACAAGGCAGGTAGTTTACCTGTGTCACTGATGGTTGGTTAGTCAACACTGCCTCTGGAGATAGCTTGTAACAGTCACAAGGCAGGTAGTTTACCTGTGTCACTGATGGTTGGTTAGTCAACACTGCCTCTGGAGATAGCTTGTAACGGTCACAAGGCAGGTAGTCTACCTTTCCCCTGTGTCACTGATGGTTGGTTAGTCAACACTGCCTCTGGAGATAGCTTGTAACAGTCACAAGGCAGGTAGTCTACCTTTCCCCTGTGTCACTGATGGTTGGTTAGTCAACACTGCCTCTGGAGATAGCTTGTAACAGTCACAAGGCAGGTAGTTTACCTGTGTCACTGATGGTTGGTTAGTCAACACTGCCTCTGGAGATAGCTTGTAACAGTCACAAGGCAGGTAGTCTACCTTTCCCCTGTGTCACTGATGGTTGGTTAGTCAACACTGCCTCTGGAGATAGCTTGTAACAGTCACAAGGCAGGTAGTTTACCTGTGTCACTGATGGTTGGTTAGTCAACACTGCCTCTGGAGATAGCTTGTAACGGTCACAAGGCAGGTAGTCTACCTGTGTCACTGATGGTTGGTTAGTCAACACTGCCTCTGGAGATAGCTTGTAACGGTCACAAGGCAGGTAGTCTACCTTTCCCCTGTGTCACTGATGGTTGGTTAGTCAACACTGCCTCTGGAGATAGCTTGTAACAGTCACAAGGCAGGTAGTTTACCTGTGTCACTGATGGTTGGTTAGTCGACACTGCCTCTGGAGATAGATTGTAACGGTCACAAGGCAGGTAGTTTACCTGTGTCACTGATGGTTGGTTAGTCAACACTGCCTCTGGAGATAGCTTGTAACGGTCACAAGGCAGGTAGTCTACCTGTGTCACTGATGGTTGGTTAGTCAACACTGCCTCTGGAGATAGCTTGTAACAGTCACAAGGCAGGTAGTCTACCTTTCCCCTGTGTCACTGATGGTTGGTTAGTCAACACTGCCTCTGGAGATAGCTTGTAACAGTCACAAGGCAGGTAGTCTACCTTTCCCCTGTGTCACTGATGGTTGGTTAGTCAACACTGCCTCTGGAGTAGCTTGTAACGGTCACAAGGCAGGTAGTCTACCTGTGTCACTGATGGTTGGTTAGTCAACACTGCCTCTGGAGATAGCTTGTAACAGTCACAAGGCAGGTAGTTTACCTGTGTCACTGATGGTTGGTTAGTCAACACTGCCTCTGGAGATAGATTGTAACAGTCACAAGGCAGGTAGTTTACCTGTGTCACTGATGGTTGGTTAGTCAACACTGCCTCTGGAGATAGCTTGTAACAGTCACAAGGCAGGTAGTTTACCTGTGTCACTGATGGTTGGTTAGTCAACACTGCCTCTGGAGATAGCTTGTAACAGTCACAAGGCAGGTAGTCTACCTGTGTCACTGATGGTTGGTTAGTCAACACTGCCTCTGGAGATAGCTTGTAACAGTCACAAGGCAGGTAGTCTACCTTTCCCCTGTGTCACTGATGGTTGGTTAGTCAACACTGCCTCTGGAGATAGCTTGTAACAGTCACAAGGCAGGTAGTTTACCTGTGTCACTGATGGTTGGTTAGTCAACACTGCCTCTGGAGATAGATTGTAACGGTCACAAGGCAGGTAGTTTACCTGTGTCACTGATGGTTGGTTAGTCAACACTGCCTCTGGAGATAGCTTGTAACGGTCACAAGGCAGGTAGTCTACCTTTCCCCTGCAAGTGCTAATGTTAACTAACCTGGTCAGTTGTTAATTAATTCTATAGTTAACTACATCATGGCACGGGCCATACCTATTTCTGACGTCCATAAATCACGTCATTAAAAATAGATGCCGGAACAATGTTAGGCCTCTAAGACTGAGCGTCTTTGACTCCTGATTCAGAGTTCGTGAGACTCTGTGCGTCTTTTTTGAGAGAATGGACCGCCGCTGGTCTTTCTTTGACAGTGGGACCTCACCCCCTATTCGGAAGAGACGGAAGTTAAGATGAGCTTCGTAGCAGCTGCCCCCCCCCCCCCCCCTACCACCATCTGCTCATTTTTACAGCTGTAATATCACACTTCAGCTAGTATAGCTTGAGAGTGACTGTCCAGGAAGATTGCACTGTGTGTACTATACATGTATGCGTGTGTGCGTGCGTGTATAAGGTTTTATGTCTTCCGAATGAGATATAAATATGAAATTGTAGAGAAACCACTCAAAAGATGCAGAAATACCCGAAATTTAAAGATAATCGTTTCGTTTCCTTTATTTTATGTTATTAATTACATTCCAACCGAACTTTACAAAACCTAAATTTCCACGCGTGAGCCAATTGAAGAATTTGGTCTTGTTATAATCAGCCAACATTCGTATGACTTAAAATGTAGTAAACAATAATTATATAGACAGTCTTATTCTCGTCAAATCTGTGTGTTGGTTTATTTGTAGGAGAATATTTTAATAGGTTTCCTAAACAGACGTAGTATCAATGACCTAGAGACTGGCCTACCACAACAAAGCTTAGCCTGACTTACTAACTCTCAACGTAGTTCGTATCTAGTCCCCCGTGTTCCGTCAAGCAACTGAGCCACGAGGTGCTCACTAATGGTCCAGAGAGCTGTCTGTAACAACATTCATCCTTGTTCCTCTCAATTTCTTTCCTCTTCTTGATTCCTTATTTTAAAAAATGTGTTTGTGTCTGTCCTCGCGAAGTAATTAAGTTGCGAGAGTAAAGTGAGACGTTCCTCGTGATAGCTCTCCCTTTGGATCTCTCCAAGGGACGATCCGAAACAATCCGACACAGGACATAATTCATGTCCTAGCGAGAGACCGGAATTAAAAGATATGTCGCTCTCTTAGGAAATCTTCCGGAACATTTCTTGGAGTAGCAACTCCGGTTGAATATTATTACTAGTTGTATTATTTATTGAAGATGAAATTATCATCTGTAAAGATAGCTATGGTCCATCTTCATGAGAAGGGCCGTTTGGAAAATATTATTATTGTTGTTTTATGGGTTTTGATAATATCTCTCAAGAGTGACAGCTGCAGATAGCATGGCTTGGCGTATGAATACGTACTATCAACTGCTCTAGCTGTCAGATATGTTCAGTCAGACAATAATGAGGCTCCCGAACACACAATATTCAGTACAACATTAATGAGGCTCCTGAACACACAATGTTCAGTAAAACATGAATGAGGCTCCCAAAACATAATGTTCAGTACAACATGAATGAGGCTCCCGAACATATAATGTTCAGTACAACATGAATGAGGCTCCCGAACATATAATGTTCAGTACAACATGAATGAGTCTCCGAACATATAATGTTCAGTACAACATTAATGAGGCTCCTGAACACACAATGTTCAGTACAACATGAATGAGGCTCCCAACATATAATGTTCAGTACAACATGAATAAGGATCCCGAACACATAATGTTCAGTAAACATGAATGAGGCTCCGAACATATAATGTTCAGTATAACATGAATGAGGCTACCAAATATATAATGTTCAGTACAACATGAATTAAGCTCCCGAACATATAATGTTCAGTACAACATGAATGAGGCTCCGAACGCATAATATTCAGTACAACATGAATGAGGCTCCCGAACATATAATGTTCAGTACAACATGAATGAGGCTCCCGAACATATAATGTTCAGTACAACATGAATGATTCTCCCGAACATAATGTTCAGTACAACATGAATGAGGCTCCCGAACACACAATGTTCAGTACAACATGAATGAGTCTCCTGAACATATAATGTTCAGTACAACATGAATGAGGCTTCTGAACCCAAATTATAAAACTTGTGCTTTTATCTGGGCTGAAACAATTTAATTTAATTACACTTTATAGTTTCATAAAAGCTGATCATTCATGATTAGTTTTAACAAATTAGTTGAACTATAACATATATAATTATCTCCTAGCTCTATATTATTTGTAGAACTTTCAATCTTAGATGCTACCAACCTAAGTAAAATAAAACTAAACTCCCCAAATTATTGTGATTATGGTCGCAAATTACTCTCTCATTGTCTAATCGAAGGTTTGAGGTTTAATATGAAAAACAATAAAAATGTCTAAACTTGTTGTAAAATATTAAACTTATTATTAAAATGCAATCAAAAACATATTATTAGAGCAATACAGCAACATCCACCATTTTGAAATGTTTTGGGACGTCAGAACCTAGCACGCACTATCATAGATTGTAAAATAATACCAGGGGACATTTTCCGACAGATAAAATAGTCCCAAACTTGTTGAAATATTCAGATATAAGCCACGTGTTTTGGTCAGAACTCCATTACCAGTTTCCCCCCCCCCCCCCTCGATGTCAGGGTGTGCAGAGGGGGAGGGGAGAGACGCCTGCACTCGGATATAAACAAAAACAAACGATGTGTTGCGAAATGAAGTCTTAAAAGATGCATGGGATTTAAAAACCGTCGAAACGGGTCAACAGGTGTGCAGCCGGGTGTGGTTAGGTGTGTTGTTAGGTGTTCGGGAGTATCAAACGGTTTCTCTTCGTTAAAATACAAGTGAACGTCCTTCACGGTTTTATGACTTGGTTCTACGCACAGATTCAAATATATTTTAACTAAAAAGTTGTTAGAAATACCTCGTCCTAATTGTTTCCTCGCGCGCAGCTAGTTAACAAAAGGAACACGAAGAGTGAGTTGTTTTTACTCTTATCATGTGTCCTAACACGACAATTCTCTTTCCTCGGAGCCTCTGGGGGGGTTGGCACAATAAACACACGATACCATTTATATTTTAAAACTCTTTCCAGATATACAATTTGAACAAAATCGATAAAGGCAATTTTGAAATACTTATAATTTCTATAAATCAGCCGTCAGTACCTTAATTTTAGGCTAAGAATCAAAATCGCAAATCAACATGCAGATCTCAGATTCGAACAAACTCCATAAAACCCTTTAGACTGTATTCAGGTAGAGACAGACAGATGGACAGAGTTGTATAACCTAGTTTTAGGAGTTTGGAGACAAAGCGTCAAACAGCCCAACACAATTTTTAGGTCAATATTGTTCGCGATTTTAAATCTTTCTCTAAATGAGAAATTTAAAAAACGGTATCTTAAATTTAAGCACAACCACTTAACTCTCATTTTGAAATGATCCACCTTTACTGTTAGATGATACTGTATGTTGTACAGCACAGCCTTCTCAGCATCTTACAGTTCATGTCTAGTTTCCAGCTACTATACAGATACTGTATGTTGTACAGCACAGCCTTCTCAGCATCTTACAGTTCATGTCTAGTTTCCAGCTACTATACAGATACTGTATGTTGTACAACACAGCCTTCTCAGCATCTTACAATCCATGTCTAGTTTCTAGCTACCATACAGATACTGTATGTTGTACAACACAGCCTTCTCAGCATCTTACAATCCATGTCTAGTTTCTAGCTACTATACAGATACTGTATGTTGTACAACACAGCCTTCTCAGCATCTTACAGTCCATGTCTAGTTTCCAGTACTATACAGATACTGTATGTTGTACAACACAGCCTTCTCAGCATCTTACAGTCCATGTCTAGTTTCTAGCTATTATCAGATACTGTATGTTGTACAACACAGCCTTCTCAGCATCTTACAGTCCATGTCTAGTTTCCAACTACCACACAGATCTCTCCCTTTGCTTCTTATTCTTAGCGCCTGTGTAACCATATGATGCAACAGAGCTACAGACAAGTATGGCGAGGAAACACCCGTGAAAGGTTAGAAGTCGGGTTGTCTACCCCCCCGGCGTCCACGACACAACTTGTGTTAGACTCGTGTGAAATGACACAGAGCTATTTACAATGTTAAATAAATAGTTGTATTTCAAACGAACACTGCACGCATAATTTGATGCAATTATATTCACTACACCTTGATTCTTCTAATAGTTTAACTGATGATGAAGGTGTTAATGAAACTCTACAAGGTTAATGCACTCTCTGTGTGTTTAATACATGACTAGTAAAACTGCAAATAAACAATTACATATGGGTTGTATACATCAAAATTTGCTAAATTAAACCACAAAAATGGTAATAGTCACAATAATACTGTCTAAAATACTTGTTCTATATTTGTTTGAATTTAAGGAAAAAAAATTTTTATGCACACTTAAGCCTTTAAGACACCCGTAAAACCATTAATAAAAATAGTAGTGGTAATAATCATAGTTCCAGTTCCAGCTTCTTCCTGCCCCCAACACCTACTTGAACAATCCATGTCCCACGGAACTTCATAGGACACAAACATGTTATTATGATGGCAAGCTTCTGTCACCAGAGGTTGGCTAGCTTCTTTCACCAGAGGTTAGCTAGATTCTTCACCAGAGATTGGCTAGTTACTGTCACCAGAGGTTGGCTAGTTAGTGTCACAGATGTTGGCTAGTTTCTGTCAACAGAGGTTGGCTAGTTTCTGTCACCAGAGGTTGGCTAGTTTCTGTCACCAGAGGTTGGCTAGTTACTGTCACCAATGTTGGTTAGTTTCTGTCACCAGAGGTTGGTTAGTTACTGTTAGCTATATTCTGTCACCAGAGGTTGGCTAGTTGGTGTCACCAGATTTGGCTAGTTTCTGTCACCAGAGGTTGGCTAGTTTCTGTCACCAGAGGTTGGCTAGTTTCCCGTCACCAGATGTTGGTTAGTTTCTGTCACCAGAGGTTGGTTAGTACTGTTAGCTATATTCTGTCCCAAGGTTGGCTAGTAGTGTCACAGATGTTGGCTAGTTTTCTGTCATCAGAGGTTGGCTAGTTCTGTCACCAGAGTGGCTAGTTTCTGTCACCAGAGGTTGGCTAGTTTCTGTCGCCGAAGCTTGGCTAGTTTCTGTCACCAGAGTTAGCTAGTTTCAATCACTATAGTTGCTAGTTTCTGTCACCAGAGTAGATAGTTTTTCACAGAGGTTGGCTAGTTTACTGTCACCAGAGGTTAGCTAGTTTCTATCACAGAGGTTGGCTAGTTTCTGTCACCAGAGGTTAGCTAGATTCTGTCGCCGAAGGTTGGCTAGTTACTGTCACCAGCAGAGTAAACTGAAGGCTAATAAATAAAATGTATTGTAGCTTGAAGGTGTTAAAACAATAATAGATATGGTTCAAGAGAATGTGAAGGAATTACTTAATAGAATAGTGACCTAAATGTTAAACTGCCATCCAGGTCTACGTCAAGAATGATTGGTTGCCTGTTGAACTCTCTTTAAGTAGCTGCTCTATAACATAATGTTGGTCTAAACATTGTATTGTGACCTTGGAATTAAATAATTTCAAGACAAACATTAACGGATCTTTGTGACAGTTGTCTTTTTATTTATTATTGATAAACTTTTTTTACAAGATCTATATAATTAAAACCTTTAAATTGTACAGATTTAATGTAGTTTTGTGACCTATTTTGGGATTAAAAGTTATATTTCATCTAACATAATGTATGTAAGACCAATCATAATTACTGACTTTCCGAAATCCTTGAGTTATTCAAATATATTCTTGTACTCCAGAAACCATTTTACAGAATCACGATTATTATACATTTCTGTTTATCTGAAACACACTCAAACTATAAAAACTGTATTGATATTAACTGAAAATTCGTATTAAACCCTGACCTGCAACATACAGTACAGTAGCGCTACAGTAGCTGTTAAACAAGTACAGGACTTATTATATCTTTGTTTGTTACATGATCTCATATCTTATTCCTCACTTGTCTCATATTGTTTTCTATTTCTAGTGTACTTGCTGTAGGCCTAACAGTGACGGTAGGATGGTACTCGGATTTATGTAAAGTTTCAAGGAGAGGTAATCAAATAGGGCCTTAACCCATCAGGATGTATTTTATTTGTCACCCACATCTTTAGACAATTCTTTTGACTCGACCCCGAAATAGCTTTGAACTTTTATTTGTTCCAGACAATAATGTGGGACTGTCTTCGTCTGCATGTATATCTACAGCTAACTTAACCTGAAGCAGCATTGTTCGAACAGCCCCCTGAAGGACTGACCGTCCCACTCTTCAAACTGTAAACAAACCCGAAACTGGCTATTTAGTCCTCTCTCGTGGCACAAGTGGACAGGCTTATCAACATTACATCGCATCGATTGAATTTTGCGGTCCAATTATTATTAATTTCCACTCCGGAATACATTATTAGAGCCACGATTTACAAAATTAAATGAGTTTTTCATAATTGCTTTTTTTTTATTAAAAAAGTCCGAGGGTTGTAATGGGGTGGTAGGACATGGGGTGTATCATCTTTGTGGTAAATATTTTTTGCTAAAGTTCGTAATTGCATTTGTGGTTTTACCGTGAAAGATATCCCAATCGACGGAGTTAATCCCCCACAGCTCATTTCAATTATGAAGTATATTTTAAATTAATTATGTATTATAACCATCTCCACTGGCGAATAATCGATCAAGGTATCCGGTATTTTTAACGTCACGGAATTTTATTAAGCATTCCTGGTTTTAGGTATAAATCAATATAACCCTTTTTTAGAATATGTTCTATTAATAATAATTATTTCAGAAGAAGCGCAAATAGTTCCTTGAGACAGCTAATTCATGCAAATGTTCACAACTATTATAAAGTTGTTAAATTACTGTACCATTGTTGTTGTTGACCATATCTATAAAATCCTACAACGTTTTTCAAGGGTAGAATATGACGCTTGAGAGTGATATTCATATTCAGCCGTCCCTTACATCGGCATGCATAAAATGTTGAATATATCCTCACTTCATGGTACGTCGTAACCAGACAGGGAATAGCATCCAATCAGATTGTGGACAACGACCCAAGGCAGGTCAATCAAGTCGAGAACAAACACCATGACACCTAGCAACGGCTGGTGGAACTATACTTGGCTTGGAAGATGGGTCAGACATAGAGATGGTAGCAATACCTCCACCAAGACACGGTAACATATAGTAGCAATACCTCCACCAAGGCATGGTAACATAGAGATAGTAATAATACCACCACCAAGACATGGTAACATAGAGATAGTAACAATACCTCCACCAAGACATGGTAACATAGAGATAGTAACAATACCTCCACCAAGACATGGTAACATAGATAGTAACAATACCTCCACCAAGACATGGTAACATAGAGATAGTAACAATACCTCCACCAAGACATGGTAACATAGAGATAGTAGCAATACCTCCACCAAGACATGGTAGCATAGAGATAGTAGCAATACCTCCACCAAGACATGGTAACATAGAGATAGTAACAATACCTCCACCAAGACATGGTAACATAGAGATAGTAGCAATACCTCCACCAAGACATGGTAACATAGAGATAGTAACAATACCTCCACCAAGACATGGTAACATAGAGATAGTAGCAATACCTCCACCAATAGATGAACGAGCTTCTATTGTACTTGCTGTAGGCCTAGCGAACATGACGAGATGATGCTACTCGAATTTATATAAATTATTCGAAATTAAATAAATTTAGGACTTTTAACCCACCAAATATCTGTATAATTTATTTAGTTCTTGGAGAGCAATAGTTTTTAACCAGAGATACCCTGAATATTTGTGTTCCTTGAACTAGTTACAAGTTTTCCTCCGGTGAAATTTGCCACATGACATTGTTCTGAGTGATGTTGGCTACTAAGATTCTAACAACTGAAGACTGCTATGCGCGATGACTTCTAAACCAATAGAACACCGTTTAGGGTGATGTGTTAGTAGGAGGGGCGGGGAGGAACGTCTCTTTTACAGTCATTCAGTGATGTGTTAGTAGGAGGGGCGGGGAGGAACTTCTCTTTTATAGTCATTCAGTGATGTGTTGGCAGGAGGGGCGGGGAGGAACGTCTCTTTTACAGTCATTCAGTGATGTGTATTTGGTTTGTGTGTTGAGCAACATCGTAATATCGCACAATGGATGGGTCTATTACCAAATGAAAACGTGATTCTGAGACAGATATTAATGATGGGGCAAGTACAGCTAGAAGTAGTAGTCATGACGCTGCTGCAAAAACTTATCATGCAGAAGACAGAATTAAACGTGGTAAAACATGAAAATTATTGGACAATATTCAGACGAATATTTACGTTTCAGTTTTGCGTGAACCGACGAGGAACAAAGGGCGTCCTATCCCCCGGTGTCTTGCATGTGGGGGAAAACTATCTGATAATAATGGTTCCTGCTAAGTTGAAACGCCACTTTACTACGAAGCACGATAATCTTGTTTCAAAAACTAAAGATTATATCAAAAGATTGTTGGACATGAGAGTTAAACAAATAAAATATTTTAGAAGACTGTTAAAATTCTCGAAAAGGCACAACTTGCGTCACATAAGTTAGCTGAGTTAATTGGTGTAAAATTAAAACCACATACTCTAGCAGAGTCCCTTATTTTACCACCATGTCAGAAAGTAGTAAACATGTTTGGTGACGAAACCAAAAAGGAAATTATGAAAATTCCTCTTTCGGATGATACAATAAAAAATATAATAGATATGTCTGTCGATATTGAGAAAACAGTAACCCACCGATAAACTTTCCAAATGACATTTTGCTTTACAAATTGACGACTCCACTGAGATTAGTGGCAAAGCTAACATAATATGATTAGTTCGTTTCATTAATGACAACGAAATATTGAGCCAATTTCTATGCTACAGAGAACTTACGGATTGTACAACAGGACAAGATTTGTTTACTCTATTACGTCATATCTAGAAAATCTTAAAATTTTATGGGACCTGTGTGTGGGAATTTGTACGGACTGTGCGCCATCAATGGAAGGCTCTATTAAAGGATGTGTTACCCTCGCAAAGATAATTAACCCAGATATTATATTCACGCATTGTTTATTGCACAGAGAATTTATAGTTTCAAAAACATTACCGGCAACATTAAAACTTGTACTAGACCAAGTTGTAAATATGGTAAATTTACATTAAGTCAAGGTCTTCAAAATTGCACCTTTTTTAAAAAAAACTTTGCTCAGCTCGAATCTTTGCTTTTACACACTGAAATAAGATGGTTATACAGGGATAAAGTGATATGCCGAATTTTAGAAATTAAGAATGAATTATTGGCCTTTTTAAAAATGAAGGTACAGAAGCTTTTGTAAAATGTCTTCAAAATTATATTTAGTGTGCTAAAATGGCATATTTAGCCGGTATTTTTAGCTAACTAAATAGCGTTAATTCAAGTATCCAAGGGAAAAATGAAAATATTTTGACATCCACTGACCAATTTTCAGGAAAAATCTCTCATTGAAATAATCGCATATCAGAAAAATATACAGTAGATATGTTTCTTTCACGCCATAGTAGAAATGTCGAAGAAATTATTTCCATTATAACAGAACACTTAACAATATTGGAATAAAAGATTTCAAGTTGCTTTCCTCCCTTAAATACAGACAATTATGACTGGATAAGAAATCCACTTGGCAAAGCTAATACATCGAGTTGGGAATTTTCGTTACAAGAAGAAGAACAATCGATTACCTTATCAATGGATCGTAATCTAAAAATTAAATTCTCTGAAATAATTCTTGAGGAATTTTTAATTTTTGTCCAAGCCCATCTCTCTCCTCAAGGGCACTGAAAATCTTGCTACAGTTTTCAACATCATGTTTGTGCAAGCTCGGTTTCTTGACAGGAACCAATATAAAAACTAAAATACCTATTAATATAGATAAAGAAATGAGGGTAGCTACATCACGTATCAGATCTGATGTTGCTGAAATCTGCTAAAGCTGACAAGCTCAAGTATCGCATTAAAATAAGTTCTATTTTTATAAAAGTTAGGGCAATGCATATCTTTATGTTAGTTTTACTACCCTAATGCTTTTGGTGCTACGCAAGTTTTTTTTAACATCAAAAGTGTTCCGTAACTTCCAACCAGTCTTATAGAATGTCAGTGGCACAGCGCCCCCGGGCGGTCGCCCCCTCTCCCCCGATACTGATCGTGAGATTGGCAACCCTGTTACACTGCTCCCTTTAATCGTTAAATCCTCCCTATTTTTGTTATTTTTATGTTTTCATCCCACAATCCCCCGGCCCAAAACTCATCTCTCAAGTTTTTATTAGCGGCCAGGGGGGGTCTCGCGCCGTGGGAGTTCAAATAATTAACACCAGGTCGCAGTGCTCCTGGTGGGATGCAACGTAAACACGGGAAGGTCCCGCCATTTTGAATTTGATCAAAGTGATAGAGAACAAATCGTTCCATTTACGACGGCAACAGATGATGTTTACTTTGCTCATTCATTGTGTTTTCATTTTGTCAGGGATTAGAGGTGAGGACTGTGGTTCTAGCAATAACCCAAACAATGTCGTGGTTCGCCTACACCAGCGCTAACAACTGTCCGTGTTTAGTGTTGTAAGCTGTTTCAGCTGAGGGTTTCCCACGCTCAGACAGATAGCGGCCAGTTGAGAGGTCTTGTGGGATCTGTTCGACTCTCGCTCGCATTGTTTACGTAACAAGATTACACGATACAAATATTAGTTTATTTTGGAAAATAAACACAAACGTCCAACGCTGGTTAAGGTCCGTAATTTTTTTTACCAATTCTAAAATTGAAAACTATTTTGGCCAAAATAACTCAAATATTACTTAAGGAAATATAACTTCTAGTTTAATTTTCTACGTATGATATACTCAACGATGTAATTTGAACAGAAGCTGGTTAGATGAAGGTGAAATGTTGTGTCCATGCCCCTCGTTGTTGCTTGACAGCTATTCTAGAACTGTTAAGACGACCATTTGTTGAAAACTAAACTAAATGTTGCTACAGATCATTAATTTTCATTTATTTGTCCGGGATAGATTTAAGCTGTAAAAAGTAGCCTACTGCCCTCAAGGAGTGTTCCCTCTTTTTGGTAAAATAGTTGGGGTTTTTTAGGTAATAGCTGCCTTTCTCAAACAATGAACAAATATTACATTACAAGGTAGCGCTGGCCACACGGGCAATGGTGTAAGTCAAGGAGGTTGGAGTTCGACTCCCAGCCTTAGTCTCCCTCCCCGAATGCGAGTGCATTTCCTCTAAATATAACCACCTCCTCCTCCTCCCTGCAGTTAGTCTGGACGGTGTGCGGGGAAATCAAAGACACGGAATTAAACAATAATTCAATAAACTCGTCCTAAAGTGCTTGAATCAGTTCTTGTATATAATGAATGACCTCTGTCTTATTCTCGAGTCAGTTCTTGTATATAATGACCTCTGTCTTATTCTCGAGTCAGTTCTTGTATATAATGACCTATTATTGTCTTATTCTCGAGTCAGTTCTTGTATATAATGACCTATTATTGTCTTATATCTCGAGTCAGTTCTTGTATATAATGACCTATTATTGTCTTATCTTATTCTCGAGTCAGTTCTTGTATATAATGACCTATTATTGTCTTATTCTCGAGTCAGTTCTTGTATATAATGACCTATTATTGTCTTATTCTCGAGTCAGTTCTTGTATATAATGACCTCTAAAACAAAAGAAACAATGCATCCATACCCGGATAAAGTACAGCGGCTATACACAACAAAATAAACAGCTATGTTTTGTTGTTTTTATTAGACGTTGCTCTCAAGTTCCCGAACTATTATTTCCCACAATTCCCCTCGTTGTGCATGTTCGACTTGTGTTATTGTATTATGTTATTGTAACGGTGCTAAACCCCCCTCCACATCTTCCTGTTCCTAGTCCTGTGCGAGTCCTTGGCCGACAAAGTGCTCTCTATTATTAGTTTACGTCCCTCTCACTGTGTGGCGCTGAGAGCGGTGTATCGTGGTGAAACAACCGAGTAACACACACATTTACGTCAGTGTTGGAACAGCCTATAAACAGCACACTTTCACAGCTGTATCTACAAGTATTTACAGGTGTAAACAGTGTATCTGCAGGTATTTACAGGTATAAACAATACACTCATCACAGTATATCTGCAGGTAGTTACAGGTACAAACAGCACACTCATCACATTATATCTGCAGGTATTTACAGGTACAAACAGCACACTCATCACAGTATATCTGCAGGTATTTACAGGTACAAACAGCACACTCATCATAGTATATCTGCAGATATTTACAGGTACAAACAGCACACTCATCATAGTATATCTGCAGGTATTTACAGGTATAAACAGCACACTCATCATAGTATATCTGCAGGTATTTACAGGTCAAAACAGCACACTCATCACAGTATATCTGCAGGTATTTACAGGTACAAACAGCACACTCATCATAGTATATCTGCAGATATTTACAGGTACAAACAGCACACTCATCACAGTATATCTGCAGGTATTTACAGGTATAAACAGCACACTCATCACAGTATATCTGCAGGTATTTACAGGTATAAACAGCACACTCATCACAGTATATCTGCAAGTATTTACAGGTATAAACAGAACATTCGTCACAGCTGTATCTGCAGGTATTTAGAAACTCACTGACTATTTTAAAAACATGTTCTAACGATGTTTTTATTCCCTATTTAATTCTACGTTTAAAAAATAAATGTATACACACTATCTCAGTCTGTAGAGCGCCTGTCTATTGAGATAAGGGTCCCGGGTTTGATTCCCAGCAAGGATGTAAGCTCACATATTGTAATTTGAATATCTCAAGGATGTTGAGGTTTGAATCTCGATCAAGTATACAATGGCTGGTTCTTACTAGATGGTTTCACACTCTCTCTCCATGCAAATGACTGTAAATGTCTTCTAAAATTGTAAATTTCTCAGTCCTATTCCACCAGTGTAATTAAGTGCAGTTATATTTATATCTAAATTTGTAGTCCCACACTCTCTTTGACGTCCTATAATGGAGTCCGACAGACAAAAAAAAAATGTAATTTGTGAGAAAAATAACTTTATTGCGTGTTTCCTCAAGTTAAATAAAACTTGGAAATATACAGGTGCTGGGTGCTACTTTGACTAAAACTGAGTCATGTAAGGAATTAATTTAGCACTACCGATTTAATTTCCTCTCCCCTCCCGTAGAATTAACTAATCGTCCTAGCCAATTAATCGGGTCGCGTAGTAGTAGATTAGTTATCTCCTAATAGCCAGCAGTAAGTTGTATTAATAATTGATATTCTGGGGCTACTGGGTCACGGCCTCCTAAGTCAGCTAATTCAATCAGTGCATGTGCACAATTATTCGTGATCAAGCTGGCCGTGTTGGAAGTTGAGACTGCCACCAGGATATACTTATTACTCCTAGACTACTCACACCTCGGAGATCCAAACTCAATCATTCATCTTTTGCTGTGACGTCATTTGAACCAACTACACAGCGTCACCCGAGAATGCAAGTTTTTTTATCTCCAAAAGTGTTAAATTTTGTGTTTACATATGTTTAGAATGCACATGATTCACCTGCGGGGAAATTAAAACTACTATATAATGATTTAAGAAGATACAAATTTGAGTTATCATCTAGTAATATTGGTTTTATACACATGGTCAAACTTCAATGCTCTTTTACACAAAAATGAAAAAATAGGACATAGAACACTTGCATTCTCGAGTGACAACACGCGCAATTCTTTGCTACTAAACTGCGCAGGCATTTCTGATTCCCCTGAGATGGACTCAGCCCCGTGGCCCTTACGTGATTAATGGCAAAAGTGTTGGGGACTGCACCGAGTATTGGTAACGTTGGCTGTCATTTGAATACGTAGACTAGGAGAAATAAGTTTATTGAGGGGACTGAAGTATATAAATCAGAATAACCCGTAAAATAGGCAGAGGAACTCAATGACGTGGAAGCCATCGTAACTGTTAACCCTCTACTAGAAGCAATAGGAATGTTTAACCTTCTATCTAATCGTTCATAGGTAAAGCTGGTGGCGCTCCCGGTATCGATTAAAGCATGCGACATAGAACCATTCAAGTGGAATAGAAGAAATGCATCCTGAAACAATACTATGACCTTGCTGGAATTAAAATAGTTTACATCTGCAAACTTTGGCATAGTGTCCAGTCTTTGCGCAATTTCTACAGATGACCTCTCACGCTGGACAGACACTCCTTTTATGGTAATTGCGATCGCAGAAATAAAATTTCCATTGGGCGGAAAGCAACTATTTCTCCTATCGGCAGGGTAATTATCAATTATAATGAACAACGTCGACAGGAGCATGTTTCCACAGTGCAGTAGTTTTATTTTAACAGCATTGACGGCTATTTGAACGCAATATTGCTGTCACTGTTTCATAGCAGACTATAGAGACCTTGCTTGAAAAGAAGCGTCATCTAGAGGGAGGTTAAAAATTTTTAGGAGTCTATGGCTTATTCTAAACTCGAGTAACCCAGTAATGAAAGCGTTTATAATACAGTCATTACGATTAATTTCTGCAGTTACAGCTTTAAAAGTTACTGTGTTTGTTTGGACGCTTTAAGGATTCTAAATACCGTGTGACCATTTCAGCCACCTCTGCTGCCCGTTGGCGAGTTTGTGATGAGCAAAAACCTCACTAACGGGTTTTTGGAAAAATGCTTCGCAATACATTAATGGCATCGTTAAACGTTCCGCATTTATTTATATACTCATATATAATTTGTGTCATGATTGATTATAATCCATAATTTTTCTTGTTCACTTACTTGATGAGCTAGTACGAATTTCAGAAAAGTGTTATGCCACTAAATCCATTCTTGTGTAGCCATAGAATGCTTGGTCTATAAAGTTACAATTTGTTAGATAAATTGAAGTAAATTAATCAGAATATCCTGTAGAGTAGGTTTATATGGTTTTATTTAACAACTACACACCAACTAAAGATAACAACATTAGATGATTAAGCAAAGAGCAAGCATCTACCAGAGAGAAACTAAAATAATTATTGTTACAGAGACTGAATAGAACTGTTGAACTTTTTAAACACTCTCTTGCTAATGCTTGCAGACACTCTATTACTGTGAGACTAGAATACTAATAAGACCACTCATACTTATCTATTTCCCCTGCAAAGTACATGAAAAGCATATATCTGGCATGGAATTAAATGACGTCACAAAGGCCCCTTATAATATTAACTAATTTCTGCATCCATAGAGGAAAAATATGTTACTAGGGGCATAACATGATGGTCTTGGTTGGTGTATATTTTATGACTAGTCCAGGAGAAAAATAGCTACTGAGGATACATTTCTCGTTCTTTTTATTGGTCGTATTGCTGTCTTGCCAGCAAAAGCATCATATGAACAGCATGTGGTAGCAGGTCAAGCATCTTATTATACATTATATTGTACACACAAGCTAATATTCATAAAATTGTTGTAAAACACGCTTAAAAATATTTTTGCCATTAAAGTTCAAATGGAGAAATATGAAAAGATCACTTGGCATCACGGGTGTATTTTTTTTTTTTTAGGTCTTCATTTTCTATGTATTGTAATTAATTTGATATCGTTATCTTCAACTATACGTGTTGCTCTTTCAAATATATCTGTAAGAGCATGCTTATACCATTTTCCTTCCAAAAAAACACCTCTGTTTTCTCAACGACCTTAAGATCTCCTAAAATTGTTTGGTAATTGCTTTGAAGTACCTTGTTAAAATTTTATAAAGGGGAAAATATGTCATTTGCCATGATTGTGTCTAAAATTGTGTTGCCCTTTTTAAACTTTTCCAACAAACCACTGGCTTTGTCATAACTTTATAATTTCTTATAGAACAGAAATAACTATTTCATACTGTCTGAGATCCACACAAACCGGGGTTACTGGCACTAACCATTTTGTTGGATTTTTTTAATACTGTTGTTTGGAGCTCCATTTTGAAGAGCAGCAATTTCTATGAAAATTACTTTAAACTTGCCACTCTATCCTAGGAACACCCCAAATTCATCCACATATACAAGTGAATTTAAACGATACCAACACATCTGGCAACAGAGAACGTGACACAATTGGAAGGGAAGAATGTGCTGTACAATGAACGTAATGAGCTAAAGGTTGTTTCCTCTTTATAACTGCTTGCATCATTACACTGCCCTGACTTGTTGGCGGCCCCATCATAGATCCGTCCTCTTAGGTTTGTAATTGTTTTCTTCAGCTGACAAATAACACCTAAAACAATATGTTCACCTGTGGTGGTTGTAATAGCGTAGAGTTCTACGAATTCTTCCTTCGGATATAAATCTGTGTCTACAAACCTAAAGCAAATCGAAAGTTAATCTTGGCTGGACACGTCCTTTGTTCCATTAACAATAACTGAGAACAATTTAGATTTTAAACTACTTCATTAGTAATGGATCTAATTGTGCTTGACCAACGAGATCTAAGATTTTATTTTGAATTTCTGGACTTGTCCACCTCATTTTCCTGGAAAGAAACAATTTAAATTCAGGGTTGGTTTTTTATTTAGTCTGAAGGAGTTGCATAAAATTACTCTATTTATTAACATGTCCACGAATTGCAATTCCTTTTCTTGCCAAGTACAACAATGATGATAGTTTAGTCATTAATATTTGTTGAGCTTTTTCTGGTTCATCTTTAACTTGAAAGTAAAGCTTAGCCTTAACAGGTTCCCTTTAATGCGCATAGATGAAATTAATGTTAAATCGCACATTCATGACTCTTAGAAGGTTTGTGACCACCATATTTTTCTAAAGCTATTCTCTCGTTTCACAAAAAAATGTTTTGTCTGCAGAACGAAACAGACTTGCGTTTTTACTGTGAATATCTACACAAATTGTACATAGCAATCCTACTTTAGGGTTTACTTCAATCCAAGGTACGATATTTCCAGCGTTCTTGAATACTTGCCATGCTTTTAAATACTTTCAATGCAACTGAAATTCCCCAGGGCTTGCAATTGAGAACGCAAATGAGACAGAATTAAAAAATAGACCATCTATCTCCTTTCTACTGTTCACTTCGTTTACCAATAGTCACGAGTATGTAAGCTAAACCTTATTTATTCTGTTGAATAGAACGCGTTTTCTCACGTGATTGCCCACATATTTATTTCTTCCTAAAGTAGGGTAGCTGGGCAATACGCCCAACTTGAGTATCCATATGTTTCTAATCAAGTAGTAAAATATTGTAACAAAGAACTGGTCTTTGAAAGACATTATTCATAGTATTATAATTTCAAAGACAATTTAGCGTTGTGAACAAACACATGGGCTTTGTTGCTATATATAATTTAAAGAGTACTTTTTTTTAGCCATGCTTATCTCATATTGTGTATCTAACGCTACAAAACAAAGTTAATGTGCATCAACGTTTGAAGGAGGTATAGTAGTGTATATAAACATTTCCAGAAAAGTATAAAACTCGTTTGTGGACAATAGCCATTTTGTCACTTTCATAAATCAGCGATTGGTGGCAATTGCGAGAACTATATTTACTAAACTTGTAAACTTACTGTAAGCTAGGGTAGCCTAGCGACAAGACATTGAACTAAGTTCTGGAAGTGTTGTGGGAAGCTTTGGAAAAGTGACACTAGAGGTTTTCACCGCGAGTTTTAAATGGAATTACCTACAATACGTTTTATTATTGTGAAATTAGTGCGTTTTGTTTCATGGACTTTTAAGTTCCAATCTTACATTCTTAATTCACGCCGCTCAAATTTATTATCCTTGTTCCATTTAGTTTATTTAAATTTATTTACCTCTAAGACAATGTTTTGTCTTTGGGACGTTTTTGAAGAGTGAAGAACTCGTGAGTTGGGAAAGAGACTCTCACCATGTTAGCTAAAAAGCGCGTAAGTAGAATGGACTTTGTTCCGTGTTAATCGGAAGCTTTAATAGTCAATTGTGACTAGCGTCAGTAGTTGAAGCTGAAAATGAAAGATCTCAGGTTCGATTTCCAGCCTGGCCAGTTTATTGTACCTAAATTCTACTAAGTTTAGTAGATTTTCAATCAATAATCTACAGGTATATGCTTCTTCTTAGAATGCGGCAAATTCTAAAATAACGCCTAGACTCCAAAATTCTATTGGACTTCATATAATAATACATCCTACGTCTCCAGAACTAAAAACATTAATTTTTCAAGATAGTAACACTTTCTTTTTCGGCAGAAATATGACGTTCAACTAAACTAACATTTTCTATTCAATTACCTATGACAAATTGATACATTGTTGGACTTAAGTGAAAGGATATTTACTCGTTTTAATTTTTGCTTTATATGGTTTAAGTTTATTCCAACTTAATTAATAAGAAATGTCCTTGTGTAATTTTAGTATTATATTAGCGGAGTACTCCAAGGGAGGATTGTTGGATTTTTAAATTCAGAAGTAAAAGAATACACATTCTTCAATAGCTTACCCTTTTTTTCATTGTTGACCTAACAATACAGGCTAATTTTTATGGTATTGTTGATATCATTATTTGTGGCTATTGTTATCACCTAGACAATTCTAGACACCGGGTAATATTTTGTCCGATGGTGCTGACCTTGTCTGGTCATGAACTCCCAGCATTCCAAGGAGGTTTCCAGAGGCAAGACCAATGTCTATGGGTCTCCCAAGGTCATGATAGTTTCGTGCTTACCTAAATTTATTTTTGACTTTATTAAGTCTGGCGCCCAATATTATTTTGTTTATTTTCATTACTAAATTTATTTTATCCTTGTTCAGCCTATTTGAGTTTTATCACAAATTATATCACGATTATAAATATTATTTTTCTCTTTTGATAGACTGCGGCACACTGGGACTACTACAATATGTTAGGTATGACTTTCAAGACTTCAACTTTTAATTGTGTGTTTTTTTTTTAATAATTTGAGTTTAAAAAACTAAATAAACATGGTGATGCAATTGATCTAAGAATGGAATTTACTGTTTAATACAAGCTTGGATTAACTTTTTGAATCCACTCATCATCATAAATCTCGCGAATAATGTGCTGTTTGTTTTCCTAAATGCAGACTGACAAATTATAGAATAATGATTTTCTCATTAATGCATAGGACCTATTTTAATTTTACGAAAAAATACAAAAATAAAAACCTATAAACTATTAAACTAAACCATAAAATATTAGAGATATTTCTTAAAATATATATATATATATACATATATAATTATACATATATATATATATATATATATATATATATATATATATATATATATATACTTGATAAATCTTGAGGGGTCATTTATCCGAATCTAAGTGGGTTGAGCTTGGGGACAACTGGTCTAACTAATTCAGCTCTAAATGAATATATCAAATACTCTCGTCCAATTGTACTGAAAGTTGTTCTTCTTAACTCCCCCTTCTCCCTCTCAAATGGGAGTGCATTTCCATTACATTCTACCTTTATCATTCTTACAAAAATAGCGTAATTAGTAGCCTACTCAGACGTATAACTGAATAGATATAAAAACGTGGGGGGGGGGGAAGTGGAATAGTGCACCACACAGACTTTCTCCCACTTTTATCTTAAAATGAAACACCCAGCCCTAAATATCTCAAAACGAATAAAAAGGCAACGGGTAACAAATATTAATATTTATTAAATATGATATAATACAAATTATATTTATACAAATACAAGACCAAGGTGTGTAAGAATAGGGGGCGAGCATTGGCCCAGTTAAGGATAAGTCTAGAAGTGTTAAGTTAAGATCTAAACATGAGGTGGCAGATGGACTTAAGACTACTTTAAGATGGGAATAGCTGAATCTAAAAATGAAAAACTAAAATGACAACACTATTCAACTAAAGACTGAAACTTGTAATCTTCCTATTATAAAAGCTTGGCAGCAATACTTAAGTTATACAGGTTTCATTTTACAACAAACAAGTGCCGGCGCCACCTATTCGCCAAGAGATTAAGTTAAACACGGGTTAACATTTGATCATGCCATCTCGCGGATTAATTTATGATCAACTATAAGCTGGCCATCTAGTGGCCTAGAGACAAGTTAAATTATTATAAAGTGAGACTAGCGGCTGGATCCAAAGTTACTAAACATGGCCTTAAAATAACCAAACGACGCCACCTAGTGACAAACGAACAACTAAACTTCAACCTATCAAAGTGAACTCAAAAGGATTGTAGCCCCTTCTATGTCCCTCAGGACAAGGGCTGACATACAGCATTAAGCCCGTATCACACGACACTAGCTCGTACTTGAAATCCAGTGTGCTAGCTAGCACTAGCTAGCACGTCATCATCATCTAGCGTCGTGTGAATCAGAAAAAGTATACTGGTTCTGCCACTTGGTACTGGCTACCATACTAGTTTTGAGGATAGAACAGGCGCTATTTTCGTACTAGTTCTGACACTAGTCTGTGTAATTCGACCAATCAAAGCGCGCTGAGACTTTGTGAGTTTGTGTGGGGAAATAATAGAAATGGCGCCAACATGGTCATCGGATGTTATTTTGTTGTTGGCAGAAAATTATTCTAAATATCCTTGTTTATATAATACCAAATTTCAACAATATGACAATATATTAAATATATATTTAATTAAAAACATGTCATCTAAAAATGACAAACTGTGTTCCAGACCCAAATTTAATCTAAATAAACTTGATAGCATGCCAACTTGGGTGGTTGCTTTTTTAGAATATAAAGTGTGCGTAGGCCTAAAAAAAGAACATGTGTGTGTTAAGGATACTGTACTTGGACACCCATAGTCTTAGGTGCCTCTGACCACATCGTAAATAAATGAATACAAATTTGGGGAGATACTAAACGTTAGAGTCACCCTGAATGTATCCTACCTAACCTCCGAATGTATCATTTTCAGTATCCCACGATCATTATTTCGTCTTTCCAGCCAGTTCCGTGTCCATATTCTTTTCCTACGCTCCCTCTCATAATTTTCAATATCATTATTAATAATTAATTCAGCTGCTTCACCCAAAATTAATAGTTGATGTTCCATAAATATTTGCACTAGAACCTAGTACCAAACTTCCAGCGTGTGAATACTCTAGTCCCGTTTCTATTGTACTAGCTAGTATACAGATATCTAGGCGCTAGCTAGCACACTTGATTTCTAGTACAAGCAAGTGTCGTGTGATAGTAGCTTTACAAAAGAAAGGAGAAATTAATCCAGAGTGAGTGTTGTAACACAATATTTAAGTATATTCTATATTAATTATTTTATTTTATTTATCAATGTTGGATGTCCTGCCGGCAAATTCCTGAACTAATCACTTTGGTATTGGAAGATAAAGTATTACTTTTCTCTATGTCAACGCCATTGAAGTTGTGAAACCAATATTAATTATTGACATTTGTTTTAAGTATACGTCTGTACCTGCCCACATTCGCACCCTGATACTCTGTTTCGATGTCAACTTGATTTGGTTCACGTATGAAGCAACTAGTTCTTCTAGCAGAGGACGAACCTACATTACCATCTAGTGGCATTACTGTGAAACAATCTAATGAAGAAGCGACTGACGATTCTTGACCGTGTATCATACAGCGCCTGTTTTGAATCAACTTTTGATTTTATATGGATTTCTAATAGGGTCCTCTACTACAAATTTTATTTGGTAATTTTCTTTATGCTTCTTGCACCTGGAGTGTTCCATTTCTGCACTTAGCTGAAATACTTGCTCTTTTCATTCTCCAAGGAGTTATCATTGTGGTTATACCTTTCTCTATGAACTACACTTGTATTTCTGACTTTTTTTCTCTATTGTTGAGACTACAATACTTTGACCCTTCGAGAACTCTTAAAAATGAGGACGCCTTTTCATGGTTGCAAGATCTCGGGGATCTGGAAAATTGTTAAGGGTTTAAGGTCCATTATGGCTGAACTTTACTGCCTTTGTATTTTTGATCATCACTAAATTTTACCATATACTGGTAAACCAGAATCCTCAAATTGAAATAAAAGTGAAATATATATTGTAAATATATTTTCTTTTCTTACAAAAAGTGACTCCACTACAGCTTCAAAGCATCTACATCATTTCACTTATCCAAGTAAGAACTTTCGATGTTTTCTCCAGAGGACCTTCAAAGCACATTTATATGTAACCAATAACAGGACACAACGGAGTGCTACGCCTGAAGACTGTGTTTTGATTTTCAGCATCTTATACTAATTTAAATCGATAATACAACGGAGTAAAGGACGAGGAAAGTGGCTAAGAGTATGTGCAACAATATTTTCCTGAAACTATGGAAAAATAGCTAGTTAAAATCAACCTCAGATAATTATTTTGTATACAGTATACAGATGTACTTTTCGAACACGCTGATTATATCAACACACGACTTAAAAACTAACCTAATACTAAGAAAACACAACTTCCAGTCCCCCATCCAACAATTTAGCAAAGATAAATCTCAGACCATCCTAAGAATGTAACCCAGACCCCTATCTCAATTGGCTCACGCACTACCGACTGGGATAAAGTGTTTGACTAATGCCAGTGAATTCGACTAGGATTCAAACCCGGGCCTGATTACAAACGGGGGTAAAGTGTAAATGCGAGTGTAAAACCCTAGACTGCTCAGCCACCCACCTCTGTGGGTAGCTGGTTTCTTAATTCAAAAGCATAGCATGGTAAAATTTGGAGTTGTATATAAAATATATTCTCAAATTCTTAACATTGTCTTGGCAAGTACAATAAAACCTTGTTTATTAAACTATAATTACAAATGAAGACGAGTATAATGAATGTATAAGTGACTGAACATTATATTTTGTGAAACCAATATTATCAATTTTTATGTGGATGGGATGAACTAACGCTTCAGTTCTCAACGCTACAACTGTGTAACATTACTCTGCTCTTCAAGACCAGACAGAGCGTAAAGTGAACTACACCCTCATCAATTTCAAAACGCTACAACACATAAATGAGGGGCGCTATTGGCCCCTTTTTTTTTTTTAAATAAATTTGATATTTTCTTATTATTTCTTAAACATAACGTACCTATGAAAAATCAAAATAAAAAAATTTCTAACAAGACAACTTTTTCATGTTTTACTTTAAATATTTCAGGAGTTATAGTACGCTTTAATTTTTTTTAACATTGTGTAAAAGATATTCCTATCAGACTTTGCAGACATTGTTCATAACTATTATAACAGCCACCATAAAATCACTGGCTTTTCCACACAATTGGAATGAGACTTCATACGTGATATATTTGGAACCTCATGAAACTTTGACACAGTGCATATTTTCATACTTTGACAAAAAATAGTGATTTAAAAACATATATGGCGGTCTAAATTGATTTCCCAGGACGCATAAATGAATTTTCTTTCATATGCCATGCTTATTTCATATAAATAACGACGTTCCAATTTAAGATACAAAATGGCAACTCCGCTTGGTATAAAAAGGACAGAGCTAACAGAGAAACCAATGTGTTGGAAATAGATGACAATAGTCCATAAGAGCCTTTACTGCAATTTGAGAGTGTACCGGCCTGTAGTGACACCAACCGTTCAGGTTGTACTCAAATGTATTATCTATTAAATGAACTAAGCACGCTAATGTGTTAGGGACAATTAAGTTTGAATTAAAAGAATTTGATTGGTGGGAGAGTGGAAAATTATTAATATATTAATTTACTGTACGTAGAAAATGTATAGCTTTGTTAGTTCATCCAATATCTTATATGTTTATGAAACCACTAACAAATATATAACTTTTTTAAGCAATCTGTTTACTTGTTCTCATAATAATTTTAACAATATGTATGGGATATGCAAAAACTGCCTTTAAGCTATTAAGGCAAATATAAGTGAGCCTTAATGGCTGAAATGGGTGGACCTTGCAAATAACTAACAGTACTAACAGCGCTAATTTTCTTTTACTATTTGAAATAAAAATGGATATATTTTAACTTATAATAAGTATTGTAAATTAATTTGTATAAAATAATAATTTCAAAACGAAATTGTGTAACTATAAAAACTACACATTAATACAAATATCAAAATAAAGCATATTTTAAAATATTGTGTGAAGTGCAGAGTCACAACGATCCGCAACGGTCACAACGCTTTCTGTTATAGCGGCAAATCGTGCAACTAAAAAGCTTCAAGTTATGATCAACTTTTACAATAGGTTTAAGTGGAGTGTCATAGTGGTGGTGAAGTGTGAAGAACTTACATTTTACAGTTGATTTTTATTTGATCCGTGATATTAACGTGTAAAGTGTGAACTTCAAGTATAAAACCGCGATTCGCGCCAAATAATGTGATATTTGTCTTCAATAACTAGCCGTTGTACCACAAAATTCATCTTTTAACAGTTAACATCAAGTTTTGTAAACTATTGTGCAAAATGTTTAACACAAGAGGTAAAAACTGGTTTTAGTTTTCTTTAGTTAGAATTTTGTTCTCTTCATTGGTTAAGGTTAAATATGCCTAAATTAAATATTATTTAACATTTTGTTTAATTTGTTTTAAAATCTTTGATTTTGTCTACGCATATATTTTAATTATTGGTTAGCGATGTGTCTCAGACAATAACATTACACTAATGCATGCAGAAAGTTATCTACATCTTATTGGGGCTCATGGCTGTATTTGAGTGATCTACCAAAGGATCCACTATTTCATTCATAAACATCTCGGATATAGTTTGAGCTAAGGGAGGGATTCTTTAATTTTTTTTCTCAGTCACATTATGAGAAGTTAAATGTTTTCCAGCACTTTTACACACAACATAAAATTTCCGAGTGTAATAAAAGAAATGTTTCGAAAAAAAAATTCTAAATCGTTAAAAAAAAACCTTGAAAACTTAACTAATTGTTATTTTTATCCATGGTCTTATAGATAGTAAATCAAAATTTTTATTTATTCACACATGAAAGGTTAGGTTAAGATTGGCTGGATTCTTTTTATCTTTAAAACACAAATATTGTGCACTCAAAAATTGTTAGCTTTAAAATGTTTACTATGCAGTTGAGATGTTTGATGATCTTCTTTTGATTGGTTTGTTAAAAGACATTCAAAGTTTTTAATCACTATAATAAAACAACCCATTTACAAGAATTAGGTTTGTTACTTAAAAAAGAAAACGCCAGTACTTGTAAACGGCGAATGCTTATTTAATAAATATGTTACATCCCCATTGTGGATAATCTTAGGTGTCTGAACTGGTTCAAGAAAGTTTCACTAACACAAACTTTTTTCAAAAATGTTACCCGCCTCGGTGGCGTAGTTGGCTAACGCGCCAGTCGTGTTGAGCTCTACCGCCGAGGACGGGGAGATCGAGGTTCGAATCTCGGTCGGGTGAACTGGGGGTGGTTTTTCCTAAATGGTTTTCCACTCTCCTTCCACGCAAATGCGGGTTCACTTCCTCTAAATTCAACCTTCCCAATTCCTAATCCATTAGCGTAATTAGTACTTAGGCGTATAACCCGAACGGGTAGTAAGACGCAGTGCTAAATATTATTATTATATTATTTCAAAAATGTTTGTTTACCAATACATATTGTTATATTATTATGGTTTTGGTTTTTACAAGCATCAAGTTTTATTTAAATAGAATATATCCAGAGTTTCGGGTATTCAGTTTTATCGATTTTTCAATTTATATTTGTTCCTGGAAGTTGCTTGGCAAAAAAACTATCAGGGGAATTAGGTAAGTTTACTGAAAAAAATGTACAATTTAGAATTTTTTTTACGATATCTGTTTGCTATAGTCGAAAATTTGCTGGTATTGTTGTGTGTTTAAGTGCTAGAAAACATTGGGATTGTAATAATTTTAAACAGAAAAATAAATGAATCCTGCCCTTGGGTCGTACTATCTCCACTATTTCCCTTTTAGTCGTACTGGCTTGGATGCCAGTGTACCCCTCTTGGTGTGGCCGCTCCGGCAGTTAGAAACATTATCATCGGCTGATTGTAAGCTTGAAATATTACGATAGAATGTGAGAACGCTCACTTTTACAGGAAGACTTGTGTAATGTCCCCAGGTTTTGGTGGCGAGCAAGGCGGAGGAGGGGGGTTTCTGAATACCACCAGCCAGTTCTCTTCTCCGTCAGACGGCAACCAGCAGGAAAAGAAGGTTAGCAATATTGGGTCAAGATTCAACAAAACGAGGGAGAGGGGGGCATGGATTTAAAGGCATGTTGCCCCGGTGGCATGCCTGTTGAGCATGCCCTCTCCTCAGAGTTTTGCACTGGGGAACCCAAAAGGGTTCGATGCGTGTATAATTTGTTTCATTTTTGACTCTTTTCTTTATAAATCAACAAAAGACTAATTAGGCCTATTGATATTTGCTATACATTTTTTAAATATAAAAACACATGGAGAATCAGATGAAACAAAATAAAAAAAACCTTTAAAAGTAGGTAGGCCTAAGTAATAAAAAGACTCACCCACATAAGTGATCTTTCGGCGATATTGCTTAACATGACCTCGGAAGCTGGAACCAGAGATTTCTTGTTTATGTCCATCCACATAAATTATAATAATATAATAATTAGACGTATTAAATGTTTTTTAGATAATTATTATCTGATTCTACCTACTATTGTGTGTAATAACGTGAACAACATATTGGACCATGACAAAGAAAAAGACCTTAAAATGGAACATATAAAGTGTACTATCGCCAGGCAAAACAATATGAGAAGTAAGTCTTCATCGCAAAATATCACATTAAGTTCAGTTCTGAAAGTAATTATGTTAGATGACCCTGGCAAAAATACTAAATATATGAAAATTCAGTTTGGCTTCAGGACACAAAACTATTTAGCAGCCACTTCATTGCCATAGGCCCTACCAGTTATGTTTCTTGATATTAATGTGTCGGTTCATGTGGCTCCTGGATGTGTTCTGAATTACAAGAAATTACTGCAAATATAACCATTTTACTTAAACTTTATTTTGATTGTAAAACTGCTTGACAGCTCCCACATTTGACTCCCAATAACCAATTTCTTCTTTTGACTTGTACTAAAAACTCAATAACGTGTGATATGCCAAAATTTCTATCTTTGTACCTGTACCTGTGTGTGTCCAGGGGACTCGCAGGCGCAGAATGTGGTCCCAGTCACCATCAAACAACTCCTCAACAGTCCGGAAGAGGGTCTCAAGATCGGAGACCTGGATGTGCACTGGTGAGTGCACTTTTACGCAACCAAGTAATAACGGCCGGGACAAAACTGTTTGTCCTTTTGTACACAACCAAGTAATAACGGCCGGGACAAAACTGTTTGCCCTTTTGTACACAACCAAGTAATAACGGCCGGGACAAAACTGTTTGTCCTTTAGTACACAACCAAGTAATAACAGCCGGGACAAAACTGTCTGTCCTTTAGTACACAACCAAGTAATAACGGCTAGGACAAAACTGTCTGTCCTTTAGTACACAACCAAGTAATAACAGCCGGGACAAAACTGTTCTGTCCTTTAGTACACAACCAAGTAATAACGGCTGGGACAAAACTGTCTGTCCTTTTGTACACAACCAAGTAATAACGGCTGGGACAAAACTGTCTGTCCTTTAGTACACAACCAAGTAATAACAGCCGGGACAAAACTGTTTGTCCTTTTGTACACAACCAAGTAATAACGGCTGGGACAAAACTGTTTGTCCTTTAGTACACAACCAAGTAATAACAGCCGAAACAAAACTGTCTGTCCTTTAGTACACAACCAAGTAATAACAGCCGGGACAAAACTGTCTGTCCTTTAGTACACAACCAAGTAATAATGGCCAGGACAAAACTGTTTGTCCTTTTGTTTGCTACAATTCAGTGTGGAGCCACAACGGATTGTGATACTCTGCGCACTATAATAAAGTGGAGTGCACACTTCAAGCTGTGGTGCGCAGGCTGTGCATGTTTGGGGCCATTATGTTGTGTTTGTTCCAGGTGACAGTGGTGGGTGTGATTCGCTCCGTGGTCGCTGACTCCATGAAAGTCACCTATCTCCTGGACGATGACACTGGAGTCATCAGTGTCCACAACTGGGTTGATGCAGACTCGGTGAGATTTGTTAATGTTCATCTTTTAGGGGTTTTTGTCAAGGTCACTAGCTACTTGCTTGCTCTAGTCAGTCTCCAGTCTGAAGTGGATAGTAAGGGAGGCAACATGTCACAAGTTCTTGTTTTCACAGGATGAGGATAGTCCTGTGGCTGTAATGGAGAGCAACTATTACCGAGTATATGGCTCTCTGCGCTCACAGGCAGGCAAACGTCACGTCACACTTTTCAAGATCCTTCCCTTAACTGACCTGAATGAACTCACATCACACATTCTAGAGGTGACGCACTGCACCCTCAAGTCTGAACAGATGACCACAGCTGACCAGGTGACCAGCGCCTAGTAGAGTCTGTATTAGGGTCTGTATTGAGGTCTGTATTGGGGTCTGTATTGTGGTCTGTGTGTGCTTCAGACCGCAGCTCAGTCATCAAATGAAAGGAGCAGTGTAGCCAACCCTAACAACACATTCCTGTCGAACTCCATGGTCCCAATGTGCACAGATGACAACATGATGTCACATTCCATCAACGGCATGACACAGAAACAACGCGTTGTCTATCACATCATTAAGGTAACTTACAACAGCTCTAGAGGGCCTTGGTTCAATACAACACTTTCATTTACAGCTGTGCGCATCACTTTTTCACATCACTTGGTGATTTTAACTGTCAAATATTGTGTGTTTAGGTTAAGAGCCATAGATTTGTATTCCTATTTAACTTTATCTAGCAATGGAACAACCATTTCTTCAATTTCTAGAGTTTGGGAAATATTTGAGACTATCACCAGAAAGAACTTCAAATATAAATCCTAAGGCCTCAACTTGAAATCACAATCACATTCTAGTTTCCTTTAGTCTCAACTTGAAATCACAATCGCATTCTAGTTTCCTTTAGCTAAAAGTTATAAAAAAATTGCCAAATAAATTCAGAATTGTATAGAAATAGTTGGAAACCCTGAATTGTGGTTCAGTCGAGTCTTGGAAACTCAACCTAATGTGGACTGAGATGGTGTCGAGTTATTGAAATGTTGAGTTTTACAAATGAACTTGCATGAGATGCATATTTACTATGTCATGTTTACTATGCCATGTTTACTATGCCATGTTTACTAAACAAGGATGAATCACAGTACAGCATCGAATATTATTGGTACATTTGTACTGTACTGTAGTATTGTGGGGATACGGAAATTAACGCTTCTGTAAAGTACCCTAAAAATCATTTTCATAGGAAAATGAAAATAGCCAGTTTATTTATAATATTAATCAACGCCTAGATACGAATTTTAATCAAAATTGTTTGAGCAGATTTTGAGAAAACCTATTTTTTCTCTTTTCGCCCTTTATAAAACTACTCTTAATTTTAAGTTTTAATAGACATACAGACAGACGGCATTGCAAAGACTATTTTTTAGGGTTCGGGGGGTCATGAGACGTCGACATCCATCAACATTTCAGATTAGTTTTTTTTACAGTCGCAATACTTAAACTTTAATGTCCAAAAAGTTTAAAAAAATATATAATTGCGTATAGATTGAAAGTTATTGATTTTATAAAAATATTTTTCGAATAAAATATTTGTATTATAAATATATATACATATTTGTAATGCTAAGTAATTTCATATCTCAAATAGTTTCGGAGCTATTAAAAAAATGTTAATTTACGCATCAGACCAGAGCCCTTAAAGCCATTTTGCCGAAATATTGAAAGTAGCCATTTTGTTTGGAATTTTTATTAATGTATATAAATGAAATTTAATCAAAATCGTTAGAGCCGATTTTGAGAAAATCGACTTTTTCTCTTTTTGCCCTTCAGTAAACTACCCTTAATTTTAGGGGTAGATATCCAATTCCAAAAACCCCTCGGGGCAACCATATGAAAACCCTAGATATCAAGTTTCAGCTCAATCGGTAAAATAGTTTAGGCTCTAGTTGGAGGTACAGACAGACAGACGGAAATTCAAAAACCACTTTTTCGGATTCAGGGAGTCATGAAACGTCAAGATTCATCAAAATCTCGAGTTCGATTTTTTTGACGATCACCATACTTTCTCTACCTGTAAGATAGAGAGAAAGTAAAAAAGGGTCACAGACTATTAACAACATTGTAACCAAACAATGTTTCAATAGGCGACGTTATAGCAGGACTTATTGTATTTTGTTTTCTCTAAAAATAATTCATTCATTCATTCACTTTTCCTTATAAACATAATATATACAACATAAACATATTACTTACCAAATGTTTACCAGTCAAAAGAAAGCTTCGTCTTGCTTTGAGCTGAGTTAATTTTCAAACAATTGAGTGTTTGGTCACATTGACTTAGGTGTCATATTGACAGGTGACATTGACTTGTCTCTTGTTTTGTGTTTTCAGAAGAACAGCATCTCAGACTGTGGAGTGACTCACGAGGACATTATGCAGCAGCTGCCAATCAAGTTGACAATGATGGAACTCAAGTGAGTCGTAGCAGCTATATTTGTCCCAAGGAACATTTACAAAGCTCTACAAGTTATACCAACTGATGGCTACATAATTACCTACTCCAGAACATGATATTTTAGTGGTACAGGCTTCTCCCACTTTTTAAACTCTTTTCACCAGAACCCATATATTTGATACGTGGTCCACTCTTTAGATCCAGTTCGTCACGTTTCAACGACCTTCCATGCGCTGCTTTTTCTTCTCAAGCAGTTCGGCATCTTTTTGTTCAGTCTGTGTTGAAAGTTGTTAGCAGCGCAGCTCTTAGAAATGTTGCTTATTGCATCTCTTATATTTGTTCTTACTTTTTTGTGTTTTTGTTATTCGATGGCGCAAATTTCATTTGCGGTCTAGAAAAGACCGGGCTCTGCATAATGACGATTTCCTGTTTCTGTCGGTGCATTGGTACTAAACCTGTACTATAGCTTGTCACAAGGAATGCATACAACTCACTCTGGTGGGCAAACAGTCGCAATAGGTAGCACCGCTGGTGACGGGAAGATTGAGGTTCAACCCCAGTCATGTGGATTGGTCACTATGCACAGTAACATGGACAATGTTACACTCTGGAAAAGCATTCTGGGAAATTAGGAAAAGCATTGTTAAAAAAAATGTTAAGCCTAAGAATTTTTTTACAATTCAACATGGGTCAATTTTATGAGATTTATTAGTGCTGGCTGATGCCAATCATCAATTTGCGGCCGATGTTGGCATTTTTCTCACTATTCTTGGTTAACAGGCCTTGAAATGTCAGTAACTGGTGACTCATCTTTGTCCTGTTGCTAGGAGGGGGTGGCGGGGCGCTTCTGGTGTGTGATGTAAACAGTTCTTTCAATAACAAGGGGAGGGGGAGTGTCAGAGAGAAGTTGTGAGTAGGGAGGGATTGGCAGACTGACTGTCTAAATGGGGTCTGAACCAAGGCAGACTGACTGTCTATTGGGGTCTGAACCAAGGCAGACTGATTGTCTATTGGGGTCTGAACCAAGGCAGACTGACTGTCTATTGGGGTCTGAACCAAGGCAGACTGACTGTCTATTGGGGTCTGAATCAAGGCAGACTGAGTGTCTATTGGGGTCTGAATCATCATGCCATCAAGTAGTTCTCTTATTGGGACATCTGATTTAGCTGCTCCATTTGTCAAAATATTTCTGAAATCAAATCAAAGTTTTAGTTTTTTAGTAGTTTTATTTAAAAAAATACAATTTCTTATACTCTTAGTTATTAATGAATTATTATTTACAAAATGTTAATTGCGAACATTATCATACTCCCCCCTAAGCTAATAAATTAAGCCACTATCACGACTTTAGTTTTGTGTCACATTAACATGTGATGTTCATAAAAGTAAAACACTTACAAAAGTTTAATAAATGTTCATTTTAGCTTTCAACATTCTTATGGGCAAAGCTTTGTAATTTTCAGATCTGGAGTGTTTTTAATCAAAATTGAACTCAGATAATATTTGTGAAGCAAAGTTGAAGTTTTTGAAGCTTTGCTTAGCCTTAAAACAGTACAAACTAAAAGACATGTATATGTTTTTGACTTGTAGGGAAACTGTGACATTCCTCAGCAACGAAGGTCACATCTACTCAACCATCGACGATGAACACTTCAAGTCGACAGACAGCTAGACCCTCCAGCGCGCAACTCGTGTGTGGCATTGAGGGTAAATGAAGGGTGTAATATTATTCAGTGAAACTCAATGAACCTTCTATTTCCATTCGTTATTTTGAAAGTTTCCTGTCCTGTTTTGAAAGCGCTAAGACAACTGCTGAGTCTCCAGGGTGAGTCGTGTTCCTAATGCACTATAGTTCAAATTCCCTGGTGCTGATAACCCAGTCAGGTTAATGCAATAAACTAAAAATACATGCTATTTCATCTACTTAGAAGATGAGTTTATTCACAAAAAGGTTTTGTACATATTAAAAGTAATTTATATTTCTCAACAAAGAAAATGTTTATGGTAAAAACAAAAAAAAAAGTTTTAAGATTAGAAGAAACAATCTTGTAAATGACAATAGCATTATTTCGACAATGAAAAGAACATGATTTAAAACTTGAACTCTCATAAATGATAAGATTAATTTTTGATTAAACTTGTAATAATTAGTTCCATAAAAATAATGTCTGATTCAATTGTATGTTACTTGAGTTGAACCCTCCCCCTGTGTTTACACTTTGTAATAATACTATTTTGAACCCCTCTCATATATTCAAAAAGTCATGGATGAAGTGTATTTTCCTTTAAAGAACTGTATGTAAAGTTTCCTTTTAATACTTCATCCACAGAGAATCACACGTTTTCAGAAGTAATTTCAATATATTACATTTTAAAACTTTCTTTTAATAAAAAAAACTCTGTTCTACTTGAAAATCAGGGATGGTTGAGCTGGCTGCCTTTACCCAATAGGAAGCTAGCCTTCACAACATCGGGTTGCCAGGAGTTCTATTAGTTAGTTTTAACACTGGTGACAAGGGGTCCAAGAAGCAAGGGGTAGGTCATATATAAGCAGCTTGTGCATATAAATAAACACAGAAAACATAGTAATATCACACACAGAGAGAAAAAAAATTCATAAATGAACAAAACTCTATCGATGTCAATTTTATAATAATAATAGTGAAAGTGGAATTAATAAAGTAAATTGTGTACAATGTTAAACCTCCATCAATTTCAACAATCAACCAATCAGTAATACTGCAGTGAGAAACGTAAAGTCAGATCGTCATAGCCGTGTAATAAGTGTGCAATAAGGCACGCACGCGTTGTCATCATAAAACCAGGTATCGTTATAATTGCTGCCCAATATTAGGGCATACATGAGTCCGCATCCGCATCATTACATAAAATCCGGAATCACAATAATTGGTACCCAATAGCGGTGCAAACATCACAGACATTCGCAGGGAAAACAAGTACTTGGTACAGTCGTGCACTAAGCTATGTAAGCTGCACCCAGTGTTGCCAACTGTACGATCTGGATACTACTTTTGATATAATTTCAACACATGTACAATCCAATTTTAGGATATTTTCCTAAAGTAATATCCTGTGGCCCTGCTATCTAGTAACAAATTTTACTTAAATTATTATTATTATTTTTTTACCCGCTTCGTTGGCGTAGTTGGCTAACGCGCCAGTCGTGTTGAGCCACATCACCGAGGACGGGGAGATCGAGGTTCGAATCTCGGTCGGGTGAATTGGGGGTGATTTTTCCTAAATGGTTTTCCATTCTCCTCCACACAAATGTGGGTTCACTTCCTCTATATTCAACCTTCCCAATTCCTAATCCATTAGTGTAATTAGTACTTAAGGTATAACCCGAACGGGTAGTAAGACGCGGTGCTAAAATTAATTTATTATTTTTTTATGAAAATCGCAGGGCTTATCAATATAATGCCAGAAAGTAGTATCCTACCGGTCAAAATACAATCCATTTCAGGTCATGTACTATCGTTAGAGACTATAGACTTGGCAACACTGGCTGCACCAGACCTACATTGATATTGTACCTTTCTATACCTTCTTTATAATGTCTTGTACCCTCCGACTAGTTTGCGCAACCTTTCAATGGCCAGACGTATACCTCAATACCTGATGTGTGAGTTCTTCCTCAACCACACATCTCACAAACAACATCCAGACAAGTCATCCAGCACACTGTAGCCTCCTAGGCTAGGATAGGAATAGCAGAACCTACCGGGTAGGGTCTCAAAGGACAAACTATCGCTATGAGAAACACACAGTGCGGAAAACCCAACTGAAGTCAATTGTAGTCCTCTACAACAATGGAAATAATATCCCTCATCTTTAAACCACATAATTTGCCTCACAGAGTCAGTCCACACTTCAACGTAAATATCAAGGAGAAGGGATGGACTAAAAAGGATGAAAGTAAATATGGTATATCTTTAATAGCTGATGGTAATATTTTGAGAACAAAAGAGAATCATAACTTTAGACAATATCTTACATCTATACATGCTTGTATGGAATAACGTAACGTTATAGGCACGCTAGCCTTATTTCGTTCCAAACAAACTATTCTCAGAATTTAAATATTACATACTATTATAAATCTGTCAATTTAGATCACCTGAAATGTGCACTGCGCACACAGCAACTTGAGCGTGTCACAAAAAGAAATATTATTTACTATTCCCATGTAAAGACATTCACACAAGATTAAACTTATACATAAATGTATCCCAAACTATAATTAACATCTAATACAATGGCATAATTAATAATAAATTCAATATTAAGCTTCCCAATGAAGACATGTATTTAAAAAAGGGATAAGTACCATTACGTTGCATTAATATAACTCCCTAATCAATTAAACTAATACAATAAACAATTAAATTCGAATAATTTCATGTATGAGTATGATCTTAAAATCTTGTCCTTCAAAAAACTAAATAGATGAACCTTTTAAATCATATCTCAGCATAGCAACAATTATCTAAGGTATTTAAGTGTTTGCCATCTTTGACAATTTTAGATTTAAAAAAATGCTTCATTTTTCATATTACGAGAATTAAAGTTGTAGGCCTAAAGAGTAAATTCCAAAAATTATTAAATTATATCAAAAATAAATGTTGTGTTTACAGTTTTAATGAAAGGTGTAGCCATACATTAGTACCTTGTACTAGTCAACAATTCCAAAGAAAAGCCTCTAGCCCATTATATACGTCTTGCTCCATAGCAAGGAGGGTCAGGGGTAAATATGTGCAAACAAGTTGGTAACAGTTATAAAATCGAGGCTCTGATCATCGGTCAACCATGGCACAGTCGGTAAGCCTTGATAGTGACTGGGTGAACAGTAACATAGGGGAGGGGCGGGGTGTTGACATTGGGTTAGGTCAGTATGAGTCCCAGTTTCCTAGTCTTTTTGTGTGCATGTGCAACACCTCTTTTGTTCATCCTGTGTGTCGGCTGCACACTGATCTGACAAGCTCAGAGGCTTGGGCTTTGACTTCATTGAGACACTGGTTTTGTTAGTGCACGTCGGTTCGTCCCTTGTCAGGGTGATTAATGGCGGGCATGAATGTGCACATAGTCTGTTAACGAGTTGTTAGCTCTTGGGTGCATGAACATCTTATGAAGGGAGATTTCTCGACCCCGAGAATGACTGTGTATATGCAGGACGCATATTTGACAAATTTAATTCATACGCTCGCGCGGAGGGGAGGTTTCAGTTTGACGCTGATTTTGTACCTGGACCAACCGTGGGTTCATGTTAAGTTCTTAATAAATGTGTAATCCACAATCTCTAGAGTGCTTTCTCCGTCCAAACCCCAGAGTAAAGCCCTGAGATACCACAGATCTGGGTCATGGTCCTCTATTTAACACCGCCGGTGTCAATGGGTGCAGACGCGGGCCGTCTCCACGAGTAACAAAGGGATCCACGAGTGGTGTAGGCACAAGTAGATTTAAGGGAAGCTAACAATGGGGCAGATTCAAGGGAAGTTAAAACTGGCAAAGATTCAAGGGAAGCTAACACTGAGGAATATTCAAGGGAAGCTAAAACTAGGGAATATTCAAGGGAAGCTAAAATGGGAAGATTCTAGGGAAGCTAAAACTAGGAAGATTCAAGGGAAGCTAAAACTCAGGAAGATTCAAGGGAAGCTAAAACTCAGGAAGATTCAAGGGAAGCTAAAACTCAGGAAGATTCAAGGGAATCTAAAACTGGGAGGATTCAAGGGAAGCTAAACTGAGGAAGATTCAAGGAAGCTAAAACTAGGGAAGATTCAAGGAAGCTAAAACTTGGGAAGATTCTAGGGAAGCTAAAACCCGAGGAGATTCAAGGGAAGCTAAAATGAAGAAATTCAAGGAAGCTAAACTATGGAAATTCAAGGAGATGCTCAAATCAGAAGATTCCAAGGGAAAGCTAAAAAATACAAACGATAAGAATAGCTAAAAATCAGATTCATGGTAAGCTAATAACTTTGAGTTTTCAAGGGAAGCAAAAAAATTGAGAGATTCAAGGGAAGCTAAAACTAGGGAAGATTCAAGGGAAGCTAAAACTAGGGAAGATTCAAGGGAAGCTAAAATTGGGGAAGATTCTAGGGAAGCTAAAACTGAGGAGGATTCAAGGGAAGCTAAAATTGAAGAAGATTCAAGGGAAGCTAAAACTAGGGAAGATTCAAGGGAAGCAAAACTAGGGAAGATTTAAGGGAATCTAAAACTGGGGAAGATTCAAGGGAAGTTAACACTAGGGAAGATTCAAGGAAGCTAAAACTGGGGAAGATTCAAGGAAGCTAAAACTAGGGAAGATTTAAGGGAATCTAAAACTAGGGAAGATTCAAGGGAAGCTAACACAGAGGAAGATTCAAACGAAACTACAACTGCAGATTATTTCCCTCAAAGGAAGCTATCTAGTATCCTGGTTAATCGCACGGCAAGATGGGCTCAAGGATTGCAAGAGTTCTTGCAATTCTGGGGAAAATATTAAAGAATTACAAATACACTTGTTTGATAAAATACTTTATTAAGAAATCAGATTTTGGTAAAGCCATATTTTTTTTGCGTTTTCAAATATTTTACTACAGTAAATAACAATTTTTGTAAGCATTTACTAGAACATATAAAGCACATTTTAAATCATTTTGAAAACATAATAGATTCAATCCAGTGTTTTTAATTTATAATTAAAAATATTGATCAAATATGACTGAAGTGATTTAATAAAAATTATTAAATGACTATTTTAACAGATAGGCACTAATTAAACACTAATATCTGCCACAATATTACACATCTTTTCCGAATAATTTTTTTTACTATATTCTTATTTCATAATTACCACAGTTAATGTAGTTATGGTTTTAATCAGACCAGTGCAAGGCTCAAAGATATCTCAGGGAAATTTCACTTACAATGTTTTTAAAATAATTTATGTTAAGAATTGAGTTTTTTTTTTGTCCATGCATGATTAAAACATGTAAGAGGTCTTGATTTAATCCAGTTCATTTTTGTACTGTTCTATTAAATTTTAATCATCATTGCTTTGTATGTTTGTTTTTAAAACGTTTTACTTAATTTTAAGTGTTAAAATAGTTATTTACCCAAAAGATGTTTAGTTATAAGATCATGTTGAAGCAAGTGATTGTGTTTAATAACAAACAAGAATACTTGTCTAGACAGTTAGGTTAGTGGATAGCACTCCAGTCTCTGGACCAAGAAAGCGTTTTCATCCTCCTTGGTCAGTATTCTTACCATTCACCGTTCTAGCGGTCACACACAAGAACAAGTTAATACTGGTGCGGTATTAATACACAAGTAGCGCCACACTTAGCAGAATCAACCAAACATTTTTCATAGCTATATTATTTAGGTATTAATTTATTGTAAACATCTTAACAGCTCCACCCTAACTTTAACCAAGAATCTCAATAACAATAACAAGCAAACTGTTATCGGACAATATCCTGGCACTGTGTGATAGTTACACTCAAGTGTTGGGGATAAGGCAGGCTGCACTTAAAGGAAGAGTGGAAAATAACCTTGGAACAGCCGACCTGGATTCGACCCCAGATCTCTTGGTCACTGACATTCCAGTGACTCCTTGGACCAAAGAGGGTGTGTAATTTTGGTGTTGGCGTAGGTCATGTTTTACATGCAATAAGTTCGGCCAACTACCTTAAGTTGCTTCATGGCACTCTAAATTTTTACATTTAATTCCAAATGTATGTTATATAGAGCAAGAATTGTAATTTAACCTTTTATTTGATCTTATTTATATAAAGTTAATTACTAGAATTTACCTTAGAAAGTCAGAATAAATGATTGTTTATGTGCCCATGGACTATTCAGTACACCTTAGAAAAATAATTGGCATATGACTAATTATATTGAGATGTTTGTTACAGCCTTACACTTATTTTATCTCTTCCTCTCGAAGTTAAGTGCAAGTGTTCAATGTTCCAACTGCTAATGTTGAGAGTACGGGAGATACTACAAAACATTATCTTAGAAAATGCATATGTATTTCAACTTTTGATCCACAAATTTCAAAGTGCCATTTATCCTGTTTTGAAATAAAGATTTATTAAAAACTCGCACTTGTAAAAAGCTGACAAAACACGACATATTTCTGAGATCAATCCCCCCTCCCCCCACCCCCCAAAAAAAATTGAACACACACATTTTTTTGTATAAAAGAATACATCCAGATTAAGACACCTTGAAGTGAATAAACAACCTTATTTCCACCAAGCTATGAACAACCTTATTCCAACACTGCCACAAACAACCTTATTTCCACCATACTACTTGAATAACCTTATTTCCACCTGCTTAAACAACATTATTTCCATTACTACTCGAACAACCTTATTTCCACCTGCTTCAAACAACCTTATTTCCACCACTACTCAAACAACCTTATTTCTACCTGCTTCAAACCACCTTATTTCCACCACTACTACTCTAACAACCTTATTTCCACCTGCTTCAAACCACCTTATTTCACCACTACTACTCTAACAACCTTATTTCCACCTGCTTCATCAAACCACCTTATTTCCACCACTACTCGAACAACCATATCTCCACTTACTTCAAACAACCTTATTTCCACCTGCTTCAAACAACCATATCTCCACTTACTTCAAACAACCTTATTTCCACCACTACTCAAACAACCTTATTTACATATAAAAAAATAAAGTTTGTTTCTAAGATTTTATGATACAAAATTTTCAATTTTCAAATAAAACCTTTTGTAATGAAAATGTTTCAAATCAAATGTGAACATTTTATAATGTTTTTTTTTTTTTTCGAAAACAAATCTAATATAGGATTTTTGATAACAGAATTTCAATCTCCATAAAAAATTAAATTATACTTAAGTTAACTTAGATTCAAATCTAGCATTAAATTTCATCAAATTTAAATTTAAATCTATTAAGATGTCTAATTTCAAATCTTATTCTAATCTTTCAAATATTGAGATTCTCTTCAAACAAAACCTCTTTTCACTTTTTGATACATTCTGTCATAAATGTAAAGACGGACCTGACTTGTTCCTATTCGTCTTTACTGCAGCCCATTCTTACAAATATAACAAGATATTGAGATACATATCAGAATAACTAAAATTTGAATTCAAATTTTTAACTTAACATAGGCTTAGTTTTTTCCACAAACGGTAAAGAATAGAAAACTGAAAGCATTTTCTTACAATTGTACCAACCCCAAACAAAATAATACTTTAACACACTTGCTAACCTCAGGAACTATATTGTTGTTTTGGAAATCTAGCATTTAGGTGACAATGTTTTTACGACAAATAAATCAACGTTTTATGAAAACTACTTTTTACTAAAGAAAAAATGAATGTTCTTTGATTATTGTTCATTTGTTTATTTTAATTCTTGTGCTGCATTGAGGTTATCCTCTTGTGGACACATTGTGGAAAGCAAGGCAGACTTTACCACTTGACTGTGCATTACTAACATAAACATTGAACTCATTTTTATTATTAGTCTAAATTTTATTTTAATATTTTCTAAATCAGTTCTGATTTAATTTCCACGCAATGTTGGTCAGAAAGACGTGCAAAATTCTTGGAATTGGGTACAACTAGTGTCCTAGTAACAGCCAGCTGGGTACAACTCGGGTCCTAGTAACAGCCAGCTGGGTACAACTCGGGTCCTAGTAACAGCCAGCTGGGTACAACTCGGGTCCTAGTAACAGCCAGCTGGGTACAACTCGGGTCCTAGTAACAGCCAGCTGGGTACAACTCGGGTCCTAGTAACAGCCAGCTGGGTACAACTCGTGTCCTAGTAAAGTTGTAGAAATAAGTACAATATATTTTAAAGCATAAAAAATAAATGGTACGGAGCACCGCACAGACTTTCTCTCTTTCTATAAACTCCTAAGATTTCTGAACGGAATAATGTACATTGTATCATCACCACTCCACATAAGAACACGCATAAAATAATATACAATGATATAGAATCAATGAGAAAAGAGGCGCATCTTTGTCCACCTAAGAGCATTTCAAACAGTTTAATGTCTTCCACAAGGGTCAACACTTCGTATTAAAATTTCGATTTCTGGTTAAAATTTTAACATTTTATAAGGTGTTGCAGATCTTCAAGTCATCGCATTGATATTTAATTATTCATTTATACATTTTGACCAATAAAAAATGTAAATATTGACTATTGAGTCTAAAATGGAGATAGATCATTGCTATGCAAACATTTCTCCTAAGAGATTTAAGGAAAAATAACATACTTTTTTAGATACTTATATTTAATTACTCTATGGCATTGGAGAATTATTGCGTTAAGATTTAAGTAGTATATGTTTACAACTAAAGCTCACAAAATTGTATTAATATATTTGCAAATATCTCAGAAACTGCTGCTTTTATAAAAATATATGTCAAATAATTTTTTTTTATTTCTGATAGTCCTACAATTTTGCAATGATAAGTTGTTTAGTTTCTCCAATAGTTGTAGAAATAAGGGAAATTAACGCTTCTGTAAAGTACCCTAAAAATCATTTTCATAGGAAAATGAAAATAGCCAGTTTATTTATAATCTTAATCAACGCCTAGATACGAATTTTAATCAAAATCGTTTGAGTAGATTTTGAGAAAACCAAATTTTTCTCTTTTCGCCCTTCAGTAAACTACCCTTAATTTTAAGTTTTTATAGACACACAGACAGACGGCATTGCAAAGACTATTTTTTAGGGTTCGGGGGGTCATGAGACGTCGACATCCATCAACATTTCAGGTTAGTTTTTTTTTACGGTCGCAATACTTAAACTTTAATGTCCAAAAAGTTAAAAAAATTCATGTATAATAGCGTATAGATTGAAAGTTATTGATTTTATAAAAATATGTTTCTGATAAAATTTCTGTATTATAAATATATATACATATTTGTAATGCTAAGTAATTTCATATCTCAAATAGTTTCGGAGCTATTATAAAAAATGTTAATTTACGCATCAGACCGGAGCCCTTAAAGCGATTTTGCCGAAATATTGAGGGTAGCCATTTTGTTTGTAATATTTATTAATGTTTATAAATGAAATTTAATCAAAATCGTTTGAGCCGATTTTGAGAAAATCGACTTTTTCTCTTTTTGCCCTTCGGTAAACTACCCTTAATTTTAAGTTTTAATAGACACACAGACAGACGGCATTGCAAAGACTATTTTTAAGGGTTCGGGGGGTCATGAGACGTCGAAATCCATCAACATTTCAGGTTAGTTTTTTCTACGATCGCAATACTTAAGCTTTAATGTCCAAAAAGCTAAAAATATATATATAATTGCGTATAGATTAAAAATTATTGATTTTATAAAAATATGTTTCGAATAAAATATTTGTATTATAAATATATATACATATTTGTAATGCTAATTAATTTCATATCTCAAATAGTTTCGGAGCTATTATAAAAAATGTTAATTTACGCATCAGACCGGAGCCCTTAAAGCGATTTTGCCGAAATATTGAGGGTAGCCATTTTGTTTGGAATATTTATTAATGTTTATAAATGAAATTTAATCAAAATCGTTTGAGCCGATTTTGAGAAAATCGACTTTTTCTCTTTTTGCCCTTCGGTAAACTACCCTTAATTTTAAGTTTTAATAGACACACAGACAGACGGCATTGCAAAGACTATTTTTAAGGGTTCGGGGGGTCATGAGACGTCGAAATCCATCAACATTTCAGGTTAGTTTTTTCTACGATCGCAATACTTAAGCTTTAATGTCCAAAAAGCTAAAAATATATATATAATTGCGTATAGATTAAAAATTATTGATTTTATAAAAATATGTTTCGAATAAAATATTTGTATTATAAATATATATACATATTTGTAATGCTAATTAATTTCATATCTCAAATAGTTTCGGAGCTATTATAAAAAATGTTAATTTACGCATCAGACCGGAGCCCTTAAAGCGATTTTGCCGAAATATTGAGGGTAGCCATTTTGTTTGGAATATTTATTAATGTTCATAAATGAAATTTAATCAAAATCGTTAGAGCCGATTTTGAGAAAATCGACTTTTTCTGTTTTTTCCCTTCAGTAAACTACCCTTAATTTTAGGGGTAGATGTCCAATTCCAAAAACCCCTCGGGGCAACCCTATGAAAACCCAAGATATCAAGTTTCAGCTCAATCGGTAAAATAGTTTAGGCTCTAGTTGGAGGTACAGACAGACAGACAGACAGACAGACAGACAGACAGACAGACAGACGGAAATTCAAAAACCACTTTTTTGGATTCAGGAAGTCATGAAACGTCAAAATTCATCAAAATCTCGAGTTCGAATTTTTTGACGATCACAATACTTTCTCTACCTGTAGATAGAGAGAAAGTAAAAATACAAACAAATATTCAGAGTTTATTGGCTTTGAAGATATTTCATTGCAGGACTGATTATTAAAGGTGGATTAAAACATGTTACTTGGTGGAAGGGCAGATGGAGATGGAGGCATTTTACTAAACTGACCTGTTGATGATGATGAGTACTTAGGCCTTGCGAGATTAATGAATAGCATTTTTAATTAGCACTCTTGAGCTTGTTCTGTCACAATCAGTTGCTTTTATAAGGAGCGTAATTTAGGGATTGGATGCAATTTTTGAAAATGTTTCTTTCCTCAGGCTGGAAAGTAATCCAGTACACGATTGTTTTGAACGCTGCTATTTATAGCGGGTTGGCTGCATTTGAGGTTTGGTCACTTTCCTACTTTCTCTAGACAGAACAAACATGAACAAATGGGTGGGACAGAGAAACCTGACAATTTTTTTTAATTAACAGACAAATATATCGGTTTTAGATTTAATGATTACTATCGCTAGAAATTACACTTGGTGCCATTTTATGTTTTAAAAATTGTACCACTGAGATGTCTTTTGTCATTCCTCACAAACATTGTTTCAGCCACCTTGAAGATTTCTCATCACTTTTTGCTTCATTTCTCCTGAAATTGCTGCAACTTTGTCACTTATTTTAGTTCTTCAATGGTTCTAGGTCTAGTTATAAACCGTTTGCTCTCAAGATAGCCTCTTGTGACAAACATACTGGCTATGAGACTAAGTCCAGAGAACGTGCAGGCCACGGAAACCACGTGCCTGGAGACAATCCGAATTATTATTTCCCTCGGGGTATGAGCAGTTGCCACCATCTTGCTGGAACCATACGGTGTTTAGATCAATTCTCTTATGTTACCGTAACCGTAGCACCTTCATATCTTCAAATAAGTAAGGGCCTACAACTCCAAATGATGATACCCCACCCCAGTCACGCTCTCGCTGTGAAGAGGACACTGATGGAGCTGTTTTGGATGCTCTTCTTCCCAATAGTGAAAATTCTGTTTGTTGACGCAACCCAACAATTCGTCAGTCACAAGCAGAACATTCTCTACATCTTCCTCGTGCATAATTAGGAGAAACCATTCAGCACAATTCCGACGATTGGCTAAATCCCAAATATTTAGCTCTTGAACAACCGCCATTTTGTACTGATGCAAGTTTAGATCCATGTGTAAATTTCTACTCGGGCTTCGCACAGACATTTCTAAGGCGACGGCTTGGTTCCTGGCTGAACGCCGTGGATTCCGGAGGACAGCTGTTCTCACATTTTCAATATCCTCCGGTGTTTGTACTTTTGAAATAGCACCCAGTGGTTTCACTTTGCCGAAAGTTCTGTTCCCGCAGCTATATTGTGCTGCGTCTAAGAATCAAGCCATGACAAGGGATATCGAAATAACCGCTCGCTGTGTAGTGATTGATAACAGAGTTACCTTTTCTGACGGTGAACAGTTCACTGCTCCGTGCTTACTGAAATGGCACTAAGCTAGCAAATGACCTTGACCCCACTGCTCCAACCATCGCAGTCGACATAATAATGGTCAGGTTTCTCTGGCTCACCCTGTACAATTATAAATAATTAATAATAATTAAATCTAGTTAAAACATGACCAACCATTTTTACATTCAGAATGTGGCCGCATTTAAAAGGTCGGTGTATGATGAAAGTTTTTTTAGCACTGCGTCTTACTACCCGCTCGGGTTATATACTTTAGTACTAATTACACTAATGGTTTTGGGGATAAGTGAGGTTATATTAATAGGAAGTGTACCCACATTTGCGCAGAGGGAAAGTGGAAAACATTGCGTCCGATCTCCCTGTCATCAGCAGTCTAGCCTACTGCAAGAGTAGCGGGTTACGATGAAAGTAACAAAGCATATCAACCCACTTGGGTCTTAGAGGGTCAGTCTGTGCTGTCAATGACGGGGAGACCGAGGTTCGAATCCTTGTCAGGTCTTCGTTCCTAGTACATCACTAGCACAGTCTGTCATTTGTTCATATGCATACAACTCTAATGGGTAGTAAGATCAGCTTACCGACTGTTTAAACTGTCCACAAGTATAACTTTCCTAAGGACATGTCATGTGAATAAAACACACATGAATTGACATAATATTCTATAAACAGGCACAATAATGAGAGATTCTCAGCGCGCAGCATAATAAACATTGTATAAAAATAGTTTTACAGTTTAGTAAACAAAATAAATCATTTTGACTACGCTCACAATTTTTAATATTGGTTTAAAAATTAATGTAATTGTTTTGAAACATAATTCAAAATTGCTTAGTTAATTATTACACTGTCATATTAACAAAATATTTAAAAGTGATCTTTCTTTGGCAATGAAACCAAAAGTACTGCGCTTACTGGCTAGGGCACTTAATGAGGTCTGCAAAAATGTCAGCAGAGTAGCAAAATATAAATGTGTATAAAAAGCTACTTTGTGTTCCTTAAAAAGTAATATTATTTATTTACAAAGGTGTACGCTTATGAAAAGTGATCATAAAAATATGGCCAGGGCTGGTGCTTGATGATTGGCTGTTAGTGATTCCAGCTCAAGAACTAGTGAAGCACATTACACGCAACATACACGATATAAACACTAGCACTCTCAGGACATAGGTGACAAGGAGTGAGGCCGACACCTCGGGTGGAGGCAGTGAGACGTGTAGAGTAGTGAGTCCAACACCTCGGGTGGAGGCAGTGAGACGTGAAGAGGAGTGAGTCCGACACCCCGGGTGGAGGCAGTGAGACGTGAAGAGGAGTGAGTCCGACACCCCGGGTGGAGGCAGTGAGACGTGAAGAGGAGTGAGTCCACACCCGGGTGGAGGCAGTGAGACGTGAAGAGGAGTGAGGCCGACCTCCGGTGGAGGCAGTGAGACGTGAAGAGGAGTGAGGCCAACCCCCCAGATGGAGACAGTGAGACGTGTAGAGTAGTGAGTCCGACCCCCCGGGTGGAGGCAGTGAGACGTGGAGTGGAGGGATGCTGACACCCCGATCTACTCCAAATATAATTAGTTATTTACGATTTATTTATAAAAAATAAAAGACTATAACTTTTTAATGGCTTTGTCTATGTTTACAAATTATAGCAAGTTTTCTGAGACACTGCTCAGCAACAAAACACTTTCGACAGTGGATTCTTTCTTATGCTGGCCATCTAAACTCTTTCGATTACATTCTTTACAGTAACAGTCTTGACAATCTTTATAATCAATAAAAACATTTCACTAAACATAAAAATCAATATGACTGAAATACTGAAATTACAAATACTTGCGGGCATTTTCTTTGTATTAAGCACCTAACATCTACGAACACACACTTGTGCGAGAATTTGTTTTTCAAACAAATGGTATGTCTAAATGTCTAAAACACTTTTTTGAGTGATTTCAACAGCCAGTGAGATGCATAGTTTAAAAACTAACATAATTATATATAAAATTGAGAGGCATTTTTTAACTTTATAAACATGTATAGATATTTATACAAACACTTCTTCACCTAGTACAAAAAACCTAGTTTCTTTAGTAAGCACGTATAAAAAGCTCAATTTTTTTCACACTTTTGCACCCTTTCAGGGTCAACCAAAATTTAAATGCTGCTAGTATGTGCCAAATAAAACCAAATGGTGTCAATTTTTATGGAGAAAAAAGTGGTTTGAACAAAGTTAAGTCCAGCGTGAAGTTAATTTTTGACTTCTGGCAGTCAATTACGTACTCTGAAATATAAAAACAAGCCCCCTTTGGTCCCTGAAGTTTAGAAGGAATAAAACTTTGTCAATCTTGTGGTTAATAGGACTAGAATTTCATAGCACAAGTTTTTTCAACTTATTTCTTTGTAAAAAAGACTTTTTTTCCATCAAGGTTGTGCAGCCCAAATTGAAACTAGCACAAGGACCTCTCTGATAGTTTTACTGGCAAACACTTTCGTGAGAGTTAGGATCCAGGGGACAGTCATTGAGTCTCATGAGCGCTTCTGCGCCCATTTGAAGTCGTCTGCTCGTGGCTTGTAACCTGTGGTGCACTCTATGATCCACTCGAGCGCCTGCCAGAAATGCAACTTCTCGAGCGGCCAGTTGAGCCAACCAGTGGTGATGCAGAAGTACGTCTCGTGGGGAGCAACATGGTGAATGCGGTGATGACGTCTCGGGAGGATCACATGGTAATCCTGCAGGAAGACGACCCATGAGGGGAGCCCAAAATAGGTATGCGACCATTTGTGGATCTGAGGGAAGAATAGCCAACTGTTGGGAACTAGTTTGTAGTTTTATTACAAAATGTTGTGTCTTCCACACACTTTAGAGAGAGACAAGGAGGTGATGTAATTGTTTATTACAGGATGATAAGGAGTTAATGCCCAACCCAATGTTTCAGATAAGACAAGCTCAAACCAGCCAGCAGTTCACTTTATCTTCGATGCAAAGCCTTACTATTTAAAGCTTGCAGATAAACGTGGCAAATATTCTAGTCCTACAGTATTTAAGTTGTTTTAGAACTAAATATCCTGTTTCTTTCCAAGTGTGTGGCAACCCTGAATAAAGCAAAGCAGAAGGAATTGACAGTTTCACAACAAGAGTCTAGCCTCTAACTACTGAAACACCAATTGTGGTTCAACATTGTCTCTGCAGTTGAATGCTGATGCACTTCTTGTTTATTTATGTTGATTGTTTTCTCACTGAGAACTAGTATTGGTACTAAATTGCTAAACTAAATCAATTTTGGGAAAAACAAACAATAATTTTGCTTTTGAATTAAAATACCAGCTGGAAAATACTTAAAAGTGAAATAATTCTCATGCACTGAACATTCCTGGAGCTCCCTGAAATAACTGGAGTAAAGTATTCCAATTAAATTGATATACAAACATTTGAGTTTATTTGTGGCAACCATGAAATGAATGAGACCCAAGATTGGTCATTATGACAAACACCAGCTGGAACAAGTAGTTACAAGAGGCACACTCACCTGATTGGTCATTTCGACAAACAGTACCACCAAGAACAAGTAGTTACAAGAGGCACACTCACCTGATTGGTCATTTCGACAAACAGCACCACAAGAACAAGTAACTACAAGAGGCACACTCACCTAATTGGTCATTGCGACAAACAGCACCAGCAGTAACAAGTCACTACAAGAGGCACACTCACCTGATTGGTCATTGTGACAAACAGCACCAGCAGTAACAAGTCACTACAAGAGGCACACTCACCTGATTGGTCATTGTGACAAACAGCACCAGCAGTAACAAGTAACTACAAGAGGCACACTTACCTGATTGGTCATTGTGACAAACAGCACCAGCAGTAACAAGTAACTACAAGAGGCACACTCACCTGATTGGTCATTGTGACAAACAGCACCAGCAGTAACAAGTAACTACAAGAGGCACACTTACCTGATTGGTCATTGTGACAAACAGCACCAGCAGTAACAAGTAACTACAAGAGGCACACTCACCTGATTGGTCATTGTGACAAACAGCACCAGCAGTAACAAGTAACTACAAGAGGCACACTCACCTGATTGGTCATTGCGAAAACAGCGCCAGCAGGAACAAGTAACAAGTCCAGAAAACCTCTGCTGAACTCAAGTTCTGAATGAGTCAGAAAGTGCCACGCCATCCAGACCAGCACCGGTACCGGAACCATGAAGTTGTCACCGTTGGTCTCGATGAAGTCATGTCGGGTGATGGACGTTGGATCAATATGATGCTCACGGAACGGCCTCAGGAAGTTCTGTAATAATGTCTTGTTATGTGAGTTTTGTTGACTACAAGTCTCAAGTAGCTGGTTCCATCTCGTGGTCGAGTGGTCAGGGAGACTAACTACAGGTCTCAAGGTAGCTGGTTCCATCTCGTGGCCAAGTGGTCAGGGAGACTAACTACAGGTCTCAAGGTAGCTGGTTCCATCTCGTGGTCGAGTGGTCAGGGAGACTAACTACAGGTCTCAAGGTAGCTGGTTCCATCTTGTGGCCGAGTGGTCAGGGAGACTAACTACAGGTTTCAAGGTAGCTGGTTCCATCTAGTGGCCGAGTGGACTACAGCTCTATCAGACATTGGTTTGATCCCAGGTTGTAACTAAATGAGTCATGTCCAAGTGATAATTTGTGGCTGGGATAAGAATGTGCAAAGTTTCGAAACAAACATCAGCTTCGACTTCGCTTTGAAAAAAATTGCCGCTTGGACAGTTTGCCAATAAAAATATTGACAGATAAAATACTGTTCATTTATTGCCATTCTGAGCTGTTTTGTACAGTACAGTTCGATATTAATATCGTAGTTGACTTATCAAACTAAAACTAAATATTACAAACATTTTACAAATACTTTTAGTAAATTAAGTTATATAACGACCGCAATATTATACTTTTCAAACCATAAAACAAATGACTAAAAATAGTCAAACTTCGGGCTTCAAGAATATTTCATATATTCTATTTGAGTTTGTCTTGAATTGAAAAAGTGGGCTTGGCACATCCCTGGTCTGGGGTCAGGTTTTTGTTTTATTATTATATTATTATTATTAACATTAGCACCGCGTCTTGCTACCATTAGGTTATATAACTTATGTAATGTGTGATGGTAGGTGATTGTGAGATGAAATGGAGGACATACAGTTTAACGTGGGATCCGAACCACGGTGCAGGCCTGGCATTCCACACATTCACAAGTTGTGATTAATACACGTCTTGTCAGAGGTGAAGGAAGGGTTTGGCAATCAGATAAATCTGTGCCGGGACCGAGGATTGAACCCCAGACCCCCAGCAAAGAAGTCTGACACCTTACCCCTAGACTGCCAGGTACCGTCAGGTTTATAAAACAAGGATTGACACCCCTGGTCAAATGCTTGGAATTATACCTAACCAACAACAAACCCTTTCTCTACCCGCTTCGGTGGCCACATAGTCTAAGGTGTCACTTTCACAGTACACTAGACTGCGGATGAGGGGGAGATAGGTGTACTGATGGTGGGTTTTCACTATCCCTCCATGCAAATGTGGGTACACTTCCTGTAATATAACCTTCCTCATGCCTAAAACTAGTAGTGTAATGAGTACATAAGTGTATAACCCAAAGGGGTGGTGCTATTCTCAAAATGCTTTCAAAATCTGAATGTCAAATAACATCAAAAAATTAATTATTTGTTTCTTTACTTTTATTCCGGCCTAGGAATCGGATACAACTAGTTCTGGTCTATTATTCAGTTTGATGTTCCTAGTTTATAATGTGTAGCTCTTCCATTTTACTGTCTTTGTTAGGTCGTTACCGATACTTCTCTTCTTTTTCTAAACGACATTCTCGTTGATGTCATTGTTGTGTGAAGTGACATGTAATCTGGGTGCTAGAGGCCCATGTTTGTAGTTACCTGTTGTCCATGTGTGTTAGAAATTACCTTTTTAATCCAACCTGTTGATATGTTTCACATTTATCGTCAACCAACTGTATCCATGGACTATTGATTTTTATTTGGGTTCTTTATATTGTTTCTGTCTCAAGCAAATTTTCCTTTTTTATATTATCCTATTTTTGTTATTTTATTTTAAATAAACTTTTGCTTTGATTGTTTCACTAGTTAATATGACAGTCATTATTTTAACTTCAAAATACCCGTAATGAACGCTAATTATTTAAATGTAACAATATTTAACAAGTTTCAGCCTTGTAGTGTCTAAAATCGGGGGAGATTACTTTTGTGCCTAATATATATTTTTTAAGTCTAATATTTTGGTGCACTTTTTTTTGTAATGTGTCTTTCCATTATAATTTGTTTTTCAATTCAGCAACTTTAAGTTATAAATAATGAAATGATAAGCTAGTAATAGAATAGAGATGAGGTCGGTCAGCTCAGAGCTCACTAACACTAAGCTCGCTTTCAACCTGTTGATGTATCCACAATAATCCCACAACTGAGACTCTCAAGGAGCCTTGGGAAAAGATGACAAACCACAATGTGGTATAATCTACTCATAGTGCACTCTATCGAGATCGAACAAAGGTCCCATAACATCTGTGCGAGTTGCCGAGTTGTTGCTTAGCTCCTACCTTGCCGATGACAGGGAGCTCCACGGAACCCCAGGTGTCTGCAGCCCAATGGACAAAACCGGAGCTGAAGTCTGCGGTGATGATCCCGCACAAGGCTGCCCCCACTATGGTGCTTAAACTCTCGAACCGAAGATGCGCCAATATGAAGACTAAGTTGACCACCATGAGAGTCATGCAGACCCCTACACAGATGCACTCTTGGATGCGCTTTCCTGAGGGAGGGAGACACACTTTCACAAGGGGCTCCGGGTTTGATGGGGGGGATGGTCGACCAACTACTTGCTATCCATCTGGTGGTTACAAGTATTTAAAGTTGTTTTTACCACTGATGGATATTGGATTGAACTTTCACCTGGGAGGCTGAAGTTTAAAACCTGTCAGGTACATTAATGGATGTTAATACCAATTTGTGTTTTTCTGTCCTGGGTGTTGGTTCACCATTTAATTAAAATTCAGCCTTTTTGTCTTATTGCCTTAGATTAAATATTGTATAAGTGCACCCATTTCAGAACGGAGGCCCTCTAGAGCTGTTCCGCTCATTCTCTGCCTTGGTTGTCCACATATGTATATTAATAGGGAAGGTAGACTTTAGAGGAAATGTGCCAGCATTGTATAGAGGAAAACTGAAAAACTGCAACCATTGACAAACCAGACAAGACGAGACTAACACCTTTGTTCATGTGTCCATCGTTGCAAGTTATGAACATTAAACATCAAGCGAGATTCAACATAATTTAAACAGTTGGCTCTACTTATCTGATATTAACACACATTTAGTCGAAGTAATGTTTTGTTAATTTCCATCATGGGTAACTTAAGTTATATTACTTGGATTAAAGTTATTAAAATAAGTAACTTAGGCTTAGTTAATAAGTGCTGGAGTGTTTGGAACAAAATATTAACTGATTATTTGTGATTGTTTTGATTGATGTGCTTTTATTTTAGAGAAATCCTTTTAGTGTGTAGCCTAAATGTAAATGTTTATCACTAATTTAATTCACACTCCAATAAGCACTTCTTTCAACCGCGCTTCAATGAACTCCTTCAATGAGTCATTACATTAGATGGAATAAAAACTTATTTGAGTTAGTCTGGACTTTCTTTAATAAATGTAGGACATGTATCAAACTTGCCAAATAAATAAACTGTCTAAATATTTTATGCTGCAAATAAAACTCAATATTAAACACTAATATGTCCATAAAGTATCAATAACTATTTAGTGGAGCTGAACTAATTGGTTCAGTTTCTTTTTGGTATCAGGCCCTAAAGTAAATATAGTAATTAAAACTGCAGTGCTAGGCCTACTATGGCTGTTTTTATATAGGTACAAATATATCTTTTACATTTTTTTAGTTATATCAAGAGACACTATTGTAATTGTCAAAATTTTCAGCCTCAAGATTATGATGCATCTTAATGTTTTATGTGGGTTTGGAGCCAGAAAAATGAATTTAACAATTCTGTCTGTTTGTCTGTCTGCAGATTTAAACAGTTTGGTGACTTTTTTTAACCCTCACCTTTTATTATTAGGTCTACTTTAGTGACAAGTTTTTTTGTTTTTGTTTTTCAAATTTTTCAAAAATGGCCTTAACAGTTTTGTTTAAAATTGATATACAAAGAGTTTTTGACCTCACAAATAACAATGTATATTTATATTTTGGGTCAAAATTCATTAAAGGTTATCCTACTATAGTTAAAAGTATAGCCTACTTGTTTTGGGGGGTGAGGGTGGAAAAATTTGTTTATTAATCTTTTTTTTAAATTCAAATATTTTTAAAATGTCACAAGAGATTTTATTCAAAATTGGTATCGGGGGACTATTTTACATGATAAAGAATAAAGTTATGTTTATTTTTTTAAATAACTTAATTTAAGGGCAACATTAATTTTACCCATGACAATTTATAGAAAATTTGAAATTTTTCTAAATTGGCCTTTAAGAATTAGTTCAAAATGGGTAGCTATGAATAGTTTTTCATGATAAATAATAATACAATTTTATTTTTAGAAATTAAAAATAAATTTAGGGTAGTTTACAAATAAGTTTATTTTTTTTTTAGTTTGAAGTTTGTTAAAATATTTGAAAAATATTGTTTAAAATGTATATAGGTTATATAAAGAGTTTTTATTGTAACAAGATGTTTTTGTTTTTATTATAAAAGCTTACCTAAGGGTAGTTTACTGAAACTCTTAATTTTGAACATTTTCTTCCAGTCTTTAATACACAATATGATAAATTTTGTGCGAATGTTGTACCATTTATTAAGTCAAAAGTGCATTCAATCGAAATTTTTGATACTTTCGGGGAATTTGAGCAGTTTCGAATCGGGCGCGAGAGGAGGTTTGATGCAAAACTTACTAGCCAAGAACTGTCTAAAACAAAACTATGAAAACATTAACAAGAAAATTATTGTTAATTATTATCAACTTTTTTTTATTTATAGATTTTTTATTTTTAAAAATAGTGTGGGACGCTAATATTACAAAGTGACAGTAATATTTTGTGCCGTGAGTTTGGCATCCCTCACCTCTGCTATACAAGTTGGCGAGCTCTTGGGCCCCTTTATGGTGTGGGCCCCATCTAGGCTTGATCTTTTCCTCGTGTGTCACCGCCGAATTAGCGTTCGGGTCATCCTCCAGCATAGAGTGTTCATATATCTGCTTGTCTGTCTTGACGGGCGCCAAGAAATTAGCCGCCATGGCAGTCTCCGCTGCTACTACGCGAGTCATCACATTCCTGCAGCAACAATCGGTTTTATTTCTAGGAATACAGAGCAACGTTTCAACACTCGCGGCAGAGAACATAGATCCCTGCATTCTACTTCGCACTTGCACATATTACTCACGACGATAAAAACTATTTTACGTTACTCTGTAGAGTTATTGTTTGACTGAAGACTGCTTTTCCTTTCTTCCCGTCCTCCCATTCAGAGCCGGCCGACACCAATAATACTGTAGCAGTCGAGCAGACGACGCGGACTCACCTCCCCTTTCACCCCTCCTTTCGCTACTCATTCTTTCTCTCCCTCCGCGTATTCACGTTTGTTTGTGACGTCACTTTTCGTGTTATCTTTCAAACGTTTTGAGAGTTATGTAAGGCTTCTGTCTATTCATTAAGACATTCACGAAACACAAGTAAAATAACTGTTTTTAAATATCAAACATAAATTATATATATTTACCTTCAATTTATTTGAATTGTATGCCAGTGGCGTAATATCAATAACCTATGTGGGCACTGGTGCCACGCTTGGAGTCTTTAGGGCTAAATAGGAGCCTGAAGAAAGATTTTTTTTTACTTATATTGGACGAGCTATACGAATATTTACATGCCTATAAAGGCCTTACCAACGCAGCTTATTAAATTAATTAATACATTAGTTTTATATATGTTCCTTTGTGGGGCCCCCAGAGCTCGTGTGGTCGTACCACCTGCACCATAGAATGGTACGCCACTGCGTGTCTCACTTATAAAAATGATTTGTCGTCTGTCGGTCAAGTGCAGCTGCTTTGTTGGGGTCCAATTGAGCTACGGCCGTGAACGGAAATGCCTTATCAAGCAAAACCCACACATCACATCAGCGACCGCATGGACCAACAAACCCCTGCAAGACATCCAGGTACTAGCTGCACGGAACGTTTGTTGTCTTGCTGTCGCTGAGATAAAAACACGTTTTATTTGAGAGATTGAGTTGTCAGGGGTTTTGGAAGTTCGTAGCGGACTAATTAAAATAGCTAAAAATGGTTATTTTATTAAGTCCACTTTTGGTGCCGATTCTTAACCTAAGGTATAGTTTCCAATATCACCAAAATGCACACTGGTGCAATTATATTCACAAGTGCAGTGGTACTCAACACTTTTTTTATATATTTATCTATATTTATTTCTTACACCTTAGTGTAAAAAACCTTTTAGAAAAGCTCTGTGGCTCAATTTTCAAAATGGAAAATGGCTTATATTTTGTCTATAAAAGAAAATCGTTGTACCTATAAACCTGAAGGGAAAAGTTTTGAATTTTTTTTTATTAAGGCTAATCACTGTTATTGGTGTGTTTACAATTTAGGGGTAGATTTTTTCATAAATCTGGTAATAATTTTATCAAATTAATTTACGCCAATGCAGTAAAAAAGGAAATTTTCACAAGCAACAGCACCTTTCAAAAATGTGTCTAAATGGTTTTAAATATTCATAGGCAAAATTCAACAATTAACTTATACGAACAATAGGCAAGGCTGTCGGGTAGTGTCTTCTATGGATAGCAAGTAATTATTCTAGGTCTATACAAAAGTAAATGTGTGTGTGTATTTTTTTATTATTCAATAATATAATGTCACACTCGGTGGTCTTAGGGTAAAGTGCTCGCCTCAGGACCCGATGTTCGTGGGTTCAAACCCAGCTGGCGTCGACAGGTTTTTCATGAGTTATAAAATCCTTATCACAACCTCCTTTGAAGGGGAAGTAAACGTCGTCGGTCCTATATTGACTGTGATATATAAAATAACCCTGGGATGTGAAAATATCTTTCTGGTCAAATTGATAGGCCTTTTCGCTCACTCATAGAAAATTCTCGTGTGCTGATATAATCGTTGGTTAAAAAAAAAGTGCACGTTAAATACCTCAAATAAATGAAAGAAATAATAATAATATTTAGCACCGCGTCTTACTACCCGTTCGGGTTATACGCTTAAGTACTAATTACGATAATGGATTAGGAATTGGGAGGGTTGAATTTAGAGGAAGTGAACCCGCATTTGCGTGGAGGGAGAGTGGAAAACCATTTAGGAAAAACCACCCCCAGTTCACCCGACCGAGATTCGAACCTTGATCTCCCCGTCCTCGGAGGTCTGACTCAACACGACTCGCGCGTTAGCCAACTACGCCACCGAGAATGAAAGAAATAATAAAACTTAAATTTACACCTTATTTTGAATATAATGCTTATCTAAGTTACGTATTTTATGTATGAATAACGATTGTAAACAATATTTTAGTCTGACTCATGAATTAGGTGCCTACTTGGTAATCTCAACTATGCATTGTTAACTTTGTTTATGTGATTTTGCATGTAATTACTTTTGACTTTTCGAAATAGGTTTGTGAATTAGTCTTTAATTGTAATTTTTATACGTTAATACATATATAGAACTTTAAGTACTGTAATTAATTTAATGTAGGATAGCATAATATTTTTCCAATCTTTGATTCGTTTAAATACACTTTGTATGTGTCATGTCTTTATCATCTCGTGTCATGTATTGATAAGTGAAGACAAATAATAAAAAAATGTTTTCGTTTGAAAATCAATGATTAAAATTTTGTACTGCTAACAGTTATCAGAAGCACAAGATAATTTACTGGCATCATTCTTATAAGACATAACTTAATCCTATTGGATTATTCTCTTTGCAGACACAATTATTGTATCTCTGTTTTTCTCTCAAGACGGGCTCAAAAGGATTACATTGGCCCTGGCTCAAACACGTGGGTTTCAAAATTGCATAATAATTTTACATGATTGTGCCAATGAATTACGGAAGTGCCACGACACAAAAAGAAAGTTTTTTTAAAATATGTTTTTGCGTGGCATTAAAACTAAAAGGTAATATTATTGATATAAATAATGCAATTAACTCCATGACTAGTGTTGTTAATATAATGATCAAAGGCGTGACTTTCAAGATAATTATAAAAATAGTTGTAATAAGCGATTATGGGATATTGGATGGAAAATGTATCGTGACTAATTACAAATGTGCACATTTCCTTAATTTTTTCTAATCCTCCGTTTATTGATCGAAGCATGTTAATATTATTGATCAACATTCGTTAAATTAAAAGTTGGTGACACTGTCAGTTTGTGAACCAAGGTTACGCCGATAGGTCGCAGTAGATTGACCTCAATAATAATGAGAATTCACATTAGGCCATTGTGGGGGTATAAAGGAATCCACAAAGTTAATCTAATCGGAAAACAATTGTTAAAACTGATAATAAAACTAAATCAATTATATCGGTACACCTGCTTTCTAAAAGGAATAACTTTAAATTTACACTAATTAAAGCGAGAGTTAAGAAAAATAACGCAACTTTAAGCAATTTATAAAAAAAAAGTTTTGACAGCAGTCAAAATCGGTAAGTTATGCAAGAATGTTAGAAAATATTAGTTGACATTAAAACTAAAAACAAAATTAATATTAAAATCAATAGGCAATTAATCATCATAAATTAAATATTAGTTAAAAAAATACGTAATACTTTAACTTGTGAAATATTAGAACTATAAATAATTAAGTAAATTAATCAATTGTGTAAACTCTTCGTTGATGAATTGGATCGACTGCAAACCCCCCCTCCCCCATTTGTGATATAATTGTTGGTCTCCATGATTCTTATCAAATATCCACATCTATTAGTTCATTAAAGCCAATAATAATTATTGAACTTGTATTTACAATCACTTTATTTTTGCAATAATATCTACATTTATGCCACTTATAATTAGTGATATCAATGGTATAAGGATTTTGGTATTAGTAATTTAATAATTAATTGTTAGAATAAAGCCTTATAGCAAATAAAAGAGTATAATATATGCCATACGTTCCAATGTCACACTAGGCTTCAAAGAGGTTTGTCAGGGGAAGAGGATCACTCTAGTTTAGATTGTACTCTACAACCAAAGAGGGTATTATCGCATGTCTTCCTCACACAGGATCCCACTTGCTACCTGAGCGCTTGCCTGTATTATTCAAACCCCAAACTGGGAATGAGTGGAATCAATACGTCATCCTAAGTAGCCGAGAACCAAGGGTAATCAATACAATTACTACCAACTTAACAGAGTGTTTATTGTAATCTCCAACCATTGATCTTTACAATATAACTGGATGGGCATCTATGGCCTAGGCCCAATCTTACAATGTCACGTTAAAGTCCTCGTAACTTAACCGTTCGTAAAGTGTAACCGTTAGTTAAACTTGGTGTTGCGTTTTAGAATACTATTTTGATTTGCTCATCAAGCTACGGATGCGTGCCTTCCATTAGTTCTTATCATTAAGCTTCTCGGAGCACTAGATATGTTACAAAGTTTTTGAGTGGCTTAATTTGAACCAATAGATTGTAAGTAACTATTTAAATATTTGTGAAGTTATGGAGTTGTTAGGAAAACAGATTTAAGTGTAATACATGTTTATGTTGCTGTTTATATCATGGCATGTTATTCAATAATCATATTCATACATTTAAGTTTATAATATATAATGCTTTTTTCTATGCAACTAAAGATGGGTGAACCTTGTCGGTTTATTTTAAATAGGCTTGTATTTTAACGCTAATTTCTAAGCTTTAAAATAATTAAGTATCCAAACAGTATAGTCATAGAAAAATTTTTTAAACACACAATTAATATTCAAATAAAAACCACCACCCTGAATTAACCATGGACGTGTAGGCCTACTGGAGGGGAGGAATAAAAAAAACATGTCCCATATTAGCCCTTCAGGCCTACACACAATAATTTACGAGACGATAAAAACATAGGTAGGCCTACAGCTATTGTCATTTACCAATAACTATTGACAACAATAAATGGCCACTTCGAATCATGAAGTGAAAATATTAACAATAATTTACATATTTTGAATAGGAAAAAGAGCCTGTAGGGCTAAGCAAAAATAGTAGTAATAAAATTCGATACCAGGAATTAAAAACCTCTGCCCCACGTCATACGATGACTTACAAATCACCCTATAAAAACTTGCCCAAAAGAAACGTTGGCATCCCATACTAAACAGTTATATTAAATAGAAGGAATAGATTCGACATAATTATTTTATTATCATTTTGGTGTTAAAATGGGAGCAATTTGTTTTTAGAAAAAATCCAAGTGATCGGGATTGAACATGAATCAATTTTTTGATGACTCACGCTGTATCATTTGCACATAAGAAGTACGTACTGTACTTCTTGAAAGTTAGAAATTTAGTAGGTACCACAAATCTATGATTAGGTAATGATTGGTGACACATCTATTTAATTACAGGTGGACAATATTAAAACCAAGAGAATCCATAAATAACTGTCCAAAGTTTTCTAAAAATAATAATGTAACCTCACTTGAATAATAACAATTGCCATAAAACATTATGAAATAATATTTGGAAGTTATATGAACGTTAAAATGCTAGCTAGAAGGTAGACCTCGTGTTAACTTTATGAGCAGTTTAATGAGGATGCTAGCTCTAACTGAACATTGTAAAACCCAAGTAGTATTTGTTATCGCTTAACCTTATGTTAAGCTCTAACGAATAGAAAAACATGACATTGTAAGTTTGGGCCTGAATTTTTCGAGCTGTCGTCTGCATACCATTAGTTGAGAGAGAAGGAGACTTTTGGGTATCTCTTTCTCTCTTACACCCATACAAGGCAATGTTGCATTTTTGACATCGTTCGTTTATTTGATTGAATGTATGAGATACATCAATGTGTGATTAGTTAAATGAAATAAATGTGTGAGTAAAAGCTTTCAAGATCATAAAAAATTTCGAAACTGGTGAATTTTTTTCTTTAAATAAGTTGATGTAGGCTAATATATACGATAATTTTTTAAGGAAGCTCTTTTGGAAGGTTTTATCTCGCACCAGAATCCTACCCTATAGTAGTATTTCGGTACGATAAAAGAGCTTCAAGAAGGGAATTTCTACTTCCGATCAGAATGGCCGTTTTTTCTACCAAGATACTAATATATGATAGTATATTCTTGTACGTAATAAAGCCTCAAAGCCAACAAAGGTAAGGTATTTGTTTTAGTAGTTGCACGTGAGGAGGGTTTTGGTCACTAAGGTTTTTTGAAAACCTATTTTCCAGTAGCTTGTATCAAGCTTATACACAAAATCGTGTGATCGTAAATAAAATATATAAGATGTTAATGGGAAATTACTTTTTGTAAGTTTACGATTTTATAATATTAGTTATTTTTTGAAAGTCAACTGCCCCTCTATTGATGTATGCATTCCCTTTCAGTGCTTAAATGGAATAACATATTTTTACTTTTACTTAAAAATTGATTTTTATTCAAAACAGCTGCCTTTATTTGTATTATGTATCTATTCACACGATTATTTTAACAATATATTTTTTAACATGAGGATACTTCACTGGCAACATTGATTAGTCTAATTATTTAGAATATAATATAAAAGATTATCTAAAAAAGTTTGTATTCAAGAAATTTTGATTTTTTTTTTTTTAGTAAACACTTGCTAAAAATCTATATCCCACTGTTTTCTGTATACGCAAGTAAAATTACAATTAATTTTATTTTTAATAAATATATACAGTGTATCTGTTTAAATAATCAGTTTTGGTAAAAAAAAATGAATTTCAAGTTTAAAATAACTACAACATGTGTCACACACAGTCTTCTTTAAGGAAATTAATATAAAAATATTCATTCAAGAAGCTCACGATTTAAAGGAAAAGTGTTTTTCACATTTTAAAGTTATTTAACGTGCACTCTTTTGCCAACTGATTATACCATTACAGGACTTATATAATTTCCATTCACCACTGCGGTGATAACTGACAACTAGGAGAGCATTTTAATTTAAAAATTTAGGTCAAAATTACAAATGTTAGCAATATATTTTAAATTATATATTCTTTTCTTATTAAGGGGGCGTTCAAGTATTATGTAAGCACCTTAGAGGAGTAGGAGGTTCAAGCTTTGTTTATTATTGCTAACAAGGGAAAGAGGGGGGTCATAAATACTTACGTAAGACAGAGAGAGATGGGCAAGAATGCGGCAGTGACCCAGCCACCTCAAATTGACACATAATAATTAAAAGTGTCGAGACGTGGATTCAAGGATCTTGATCATCAGATTAAAAGCAGCGTAGATATTTTGTAACTATAATAATTAATTTATTCACTAAAAATACTGTTTTTTATTTTCAATTAAGTGTAACCTATTTTGTTTGAAGGAAAAACACGGTACCTAAGGAAAAAGGAGTTATAATACCTATCTTCAAGAAAGGAGAAGAAATAGGTGTATAAATTATTGGGGAATAACGCTGATGTGCCACAATACAAAAATATATGAGGAGATACTGTAAAGAGAATAAGAAATAAAATTAAAAGATGTAGAGAGTAACAGCACTTATTTAGGGAATAGAGGTCATGTTTGCTAAAGACTTGATAGTATGGTGGAAGAGGGAAGATAAAGTACAGGAATGGAATGAGGAAGTTAAGAGTGTGGAATTAAATTTAGCATAGTGAAGTGTGAAATGATGATAATAACAAGGAAGAGGGTAAGGCTTAGTAAATATATAAAGTTGGATGGAGTAGATCTGAGAAAAGTAAAGAACGTAAAATATCTTGGAAGCGTGATTGAGTGAAATGTGGAGTAGAGATGATCTAATGAGAAGAGGACATCAAGGAAGATTTGTTCTATAATGTTTAAGAGACCGCAATGAAAAGAAGACAGCAGGGAGAGTTTTTCTATAAGTGTATAAGAGACCTGTGTTTGGCCACTTTGATTTATGAAGTAAACACAGATTTAGAAACTCTCGTCTGCAAAGCATTTTTAAATGAACCACCAATGTCACTTCCACAAAAAAGATACACCCAAACGATTATTTTCACAAGTTTTTTTCAGTAATTAAAACACTTAAAAGAAAAATAATTCTAAACAAATTGTTTGTTATGATTGCTCAAAGTGATAGCAATGTACGTTATTGCAGATAATAATGTTTGGCGAATGGATACACAGATATCTGGTAGCTATATCTTTAAGCCATCAATCCAGTGTGGTGAATAAACTCTACAAACTAAATACTATAACAGACAACACTGAGCTTCCGACTGCCAATTCAAGTTTGTAAAAGAGGAAATCTCATGTACTTCGATATATTTTTTGGCTAGAGTGTGAATTAATCCGGTAAAGTTAGTAAATGTTTAAAGCAAAAAAGCCATATTAAAAATAATAAATAATTTTCAGGATTAATATTCTGCTAGTGAAGGAGTCATATAAGATGATAACAATAGGAGAAATGAAATCCAAAAATTAAATTAACATAAATTAATCAATAAACACACACACACACAAACATTAAACTATAGTAACATTTAAATATAGTACTATACAATACATAACCATTATTCTACCATTTTCTAACTCGGGAAATGCGTAAGTCCGAACGGGTGCTAAGACTTGGTGAAAACACAAAAACCAACAGCAACATTATTCCAACCCACCAAACTACTTTTTTAAATATGGTTGCCGTCCACCACTAGTTTATGCATAAAAAAAATATAAACTATACGCAATTTTTATAACAAATGAATTAGAGATCAATGTGTATTAAGTGGCACTCACATTGTTGCTTGCATAAGTTTTATGAACTATTTGTTTATACAGACGTCAATGAAAGAGAATCCAGTTGGTCATGTTATTTGCAAACATCTTAGATTTGCGTAGTCTACACAGTTAACAAGTCTATAGGAATCGTGACACAATTCCAGAGATAAAAGCTAATGCTAAATTTACCATTTCTTTAATAGTCCGTGATTTTACACGCTTTAACAACACAGTGACAAACATAATATTGAAAAATTGAAAGGAATGAGTCCGTCATTGTATTTATATAAGGTTTGTTGAGCAAAAAAAATATATTAAGCTGTTTAATTCAGTACTTAACGAGTGGACACTAATTTGTATTTCATCTTGCTTCGTCATCTTAACACTTGGTTTGGCCTTATATTTATGGCAAAGCTTTGTTTTTTTAATACACTCGTTTAAAAATTGTATTTCGACTTAACATAATGTTGGAATCGTTTTAACATAAAATTGAAATCATTATACCAATTTAAAATGAATGTGTCGTATTTTCTTGAGGATTTGGGTTACAAAACCCTACCAAACTCATTTTTTTTTTATTGCAAGATATAGGCTTACAGCCCAGTGCCAGTTGTGAAATTCCTAAACTATGGTCTGCCTCTGATGACTTATCTCTGCCTGGCTCAGAAATAAACGATCAGTTTGTAACAAAATTGTTTCTATTAATTGTGGAATCTGGTTTCACTCCGGCCGATTTAACCGCTGAACTAACTTTGAAAAATGATGTCAAATTAAAGTTGAGCAGATCTGACGCTCTCAAACACAGACTGGTCGGCTGAGAGAGTGTGACTCTTACAACTTCAACCTAGTGTTGAGAACATTCCCGGAACCCGTCTGTCGTCTGGTCGTCGTTCCCACCCAAGCCATGTTAATAGTGAACCTGGTTTGTGCAGATCAAGATGTACCAGCATTTGCAACTGTTATGGACCCCCATTACTATATCACAGAAATAAAAGATGTTTCTTCTTTAGATAGAGACTTCAAGTGCCAGCATCTTAAGGAGCTCTCCATGGAGTTGAAAGATAAACTAGCCGTTCCTGTCCGCAGTCATATTTTAAACAAGAAAGGAATTTTGAATGCAAGTTTGTTGGGTGTTCCATTTGAAGTAGTGTGGAAGATTCTGGAGTTCCTCAACACTTTCGACAAACTAAGAATGTCCGAGACTTGTCGGAGCCTCCACAATGCTGTTTGGGCAAAATATACTTTGGAAGAATTGAAAGAAGCAAAAAATAAGGAATTTAAAAGATGTAAAAGCTTCTTTTTCTAGCTGAGTTCCAGAATTAAAAACATAAAAATGCTTACTTATGATTGAATCTGTTTTGGTTTTCTTTTATTGACAAAATTTGTATTTATTGCTCTTAGTTCAAGTTTTGAGGGAAAAATTAATTCTAATTAACTTTCACTACTTCTCTTAGTAGTAGTGAAAAAATTTATTACTACTTTCGTAGTTTTTTTAAAATACCAGTAATAACTTAAGAATGGTAAAAGCTGACAAATTGGCGATTATAAATTCATGTCGCAAATGTAAAGAAATGTTTGTCACAATCTATGATCACCCCTAATTTGTGATACTACGATACAGCACCTACAGTTGACCTCCATCTGGTATTTGTTTCAGGTTGTTAAATGATGCTTTCAGATCTGTTCTTGTCAGGCGAGCACATTTTGTTGGTCGGAGAAGGGAACTTTTCTTTTGCTGTCGATTTAGTCAAGTTGGGGAAATGTTTAAAAATCACCGCAACTTGTTTGGAGGCGGAGATTTGTGTTGAACCAGGGAGGAGCAATGTTCACTATCTTGACAAGAGAGGTTAGTCCATTCCATATTTCACTTCTGGTGATCAGTTCTGGTAGTCAACTTTAAAGCTATTTTTCCATTAAAACGTGTTTTAATCAGAGCGGTAATTTTTTCTTTCTTTAAATCTTCAGGCGTCCGGGTTTTGTTTGGCGTTGATGGGACGAAGCTGACAGATCATCCACAACTGAAAAATGAAACATTTTCTAAGATCTTGTTTAACTTCCCACACGTTGGTGGCAAAATGAAGATCCACCTAAACCGCAAGCTGCTGTGCAGTTTCTTTAAGAGCGCGGCCCGTCTCCTGTCCCCAGGTGGTCGCGTTATAGTGTCACTGTGTCGTGGTCAAGGTGGGACACCGGCAGATGTGCCACGGCGGGCCTGGAGCGACTCTTGGCAAGTCGTGGAGATGGCGGCTCACGGAGACTTGGTCCTCAGTCAGGTGGAACCGTTCCACCAACATGTGTTCCCTGGATACACCTGTGTGGGGTATCGCAGTCGGAACATCGGCTTCCACTTGGAAGGGGCTCTCGTTCATGTGTTCAGGAGCACAAACGATCCCTGTCCTGCTGCGCCAGTAGAAGAATGGTTGAATCGGACACAACTCCACACCTTGGAGACAAACTGTGGGAGAGTCAAATGTTCCACAATACATTTAGAAATGTATTTGTCAAATCCATTGCCAACTCCTCACTCTCCAGCACATTTTGTTTGTGAACAATTTAAAACTTTTGTTGAATCTCGAAAATGTGATCAAAGCTCAGGGGATTATTTGAATGTAAAGATGATTTCTTGCGATGAAATTCCTATTTTTGTAGCGAGACATGTTTCTTCTGAGAGTCTGACTTATTCTCTTTACGTCAGTCATTATTCGAGGTGCTGGAGCACGTGCTACCACTGGTAGGCAAGGACCCACACAAGTCTCTGTGTATTGTGGTTTGAGTTTCAATCCAACTTCAGGTGACTTCTCGCTACCCCCAGCTGTGCCGCAACTGTTATCGGTCGGTTATTCAGCCCAACACTTGTGCTCAGATTATGTAGATTATCTAAGTTTCTTATTCAACTCTAAAGACTCGTATATTTGTATCACTGAGCCCTCGCCCACATGTTGGAGTTTTGAAGAATGGAAAATTGTGTCCAGCAGTCGGACTATTTATCGCAAGGTTTCCCAGCCTGCGGATAGTATTGTAGTGTGTGAACAGCTCTCGATACGGCACTGCGACATCACCGCGTTTGTCGAGGTTATGAACGTGGGTGATCTGGCACAGAAACTGTTCACTGTGGATGATTGGCGTGAGCTGTGGGCAGAGGATGTGCATGTAAACACATCAGGGCAGTGCCCTCTGTTGACCCGGGCAAGCTTGTACCCCGAAAATACAAATTTGACATTTGCCTCTCGTATGACCCAACATTTCCCACAACAGAGTTTTACGACGTTCTGTGGCAGGTCGCGGGTAAAATTGTGACTAATGTCGAACTTGTGAATGAGTATGTGTCTGCTGCAGACAATTTCAGAAGTAGATGTTATAGGATCACGTATCAGTGTTTTGATAAAGCTCTGTTCAGGGAGAGGGTTGTAGACATCCACCAAAATGTGATTGGCCGAGTCCTCTCAGCCAAGCTAGGATTGACCGTGTGTTGAACAATATGGCAGTATGAACATCACTCAGACACATCACAAGCTTGTCATGTTCCTCAACTTTTGCCCTTTGTTTTGTTTGATAGTCTTTTAGTCTGCCATGACACTTGATTGATTTATGTGAATGTTACTTGGACCTAATATTTGATATTGTATGTTTTAATAATTGCTCAAATTTTTTAAACAAAATAAAATATTATCAAGGTATCAAATTTTTTCCAAAGAGAGTTGTGGCCTGTCAAAATGGGACTGACCATTTTGTGGTTTTATTCCAAACAAAATTATTTTCTTTCCGGGCACTTATACTACTTGTTTGAATGATTAGAACGAACTTGTTATTGCTAAAACCAGGCCTGTGGAGTCCCATGAAGTAATCTTTATTGGAGCACTTTACTGTGCAGTCAATTTATTATAATTAATATTAGCCAGTTCTGATGCAATACAACTCTGGCTAAAACTTTGTGATTGTAACTTACATTCAATAAAAAATTGAAAAAAACATTTATTTCAACATTATTTCTATATTCACACATTGAATAACTTTTAAAATGTGTAAACCTAGAGAAAGGTCACTCAGCCTTATACGCCGACCTAGCTAATGGGTATCTCCTTGCAGCAAGTGATCTTGTATCTCCTTGTAGCAAGTGGTCCTGTATCTCCTTGTAGCAAGCGGTCCTTTATCTCCTTGTAGCAAGTGGTCCTGTATCTCCTTGTAGCAAGTGGTCCTGTATCTCCTTGTAGCAAGCGGTCCTTTATATCCTGGTAGCAAGCGGTCCTTTATATCCTGGTAGCAAGCGGTCCTGTATCTCCTTGTAGCAAGGGCTCTTGTATCTCCTTGTAGCAAGCGGTCCTGTATCTCCTTGTAGCAAGCAGTCCTGTATCTCCTTGTAGCAAGCGGTCCTGTATCTCCTGGTAGCAAGCGGTCCTTTATATCCTGGTAGCAAGCGGTCCTTTATATCCTGGTAGCAAGCGGTCCTGTATCTCCTTGTAGCAAGGGCTCCTGTATCTCCTTGTAGCAAGCGGTCCTGTATCTCCTTGTAGCAAGCGGTCCTGTATATCCTGGTAGAAAGCGGTCCTGTATCTCCTGGTAGCAAGCGGTCCTCTATCTCCTTGTAGCAAGCGGTCCTGTATCTTCTTGTAGCAAGCGATCCTGTATCCCCTTGTAGCAAGCGGTCCTGTATCTCCTTGTAGCAAGCGGTCCTTTATATCCTGGTAGCAAGCGGTCCTGTATCTCCTTGTAGCAAGCGGTCCTTTATATCCTGGTAGCAAGCGGTCCTGTATCTCCTTGTAGCAAGCGGTCCTGTATATCCTGGTAGAAAGTGGTCCTGTATCTCCTGGTAGCAAGCGGTCCTTTATATCCTGGTAGCAAGCGGTCCTGTATCTCCTTGTAGCAAGCGGTCCTGTATATCCTGGTAGAAAGTGGTCCTGTATCTCCTGGTAGCAAGCGGTCCTCTATCTCCTTGTAGCAAGCGGTCCTGTATCTTCTTGTAGCAAGCGATCCTGTATCCCCTTGTAGCAAGCGGTCCTGTATCTCCTTGTAGCAAGCAGTCCTGTATATCCTGGTAGAAAGCGGTCCTGTATCTCCTGGTAGCAAGCGGTCCTGTATCTCCTTGTAGCAAGCGGTCCTGTATCTCCTTGTAGCAATTGGTCCTGTATCTCCTTGTAGCAAGCAATCCTGTATTCCCTTGTAGCAAGCGGTCCTGTATCTCCTTGTAGCAAGCGGTCCTGTATATCCTGGTAGCAAGTGGTCCTGTATCTCCTGGTAGCAAGCGGTCCTGTATCTCCTTGTAACAGTTGGTTCTATTGGCTACATCAGTGTGCTCAAAGGTTATAGAAACAGTTTATTTTTAAGCTGCCTGTTTGGATTATATACATATATGTTTATTATGCTTATGGAGTAGGGATGAATAAGGTGAATTTTAGAGGAAATTTACCTGCATTTATGAGGAAGGAGAGTTTGAAACCATTTAGTTAAGAACACCCTCATTCAAGGCTATAGCCAAGGGGGTTGTGTGGGGTTCAACCTCCCCTTCCCCACGAAATTTATGAACAAAATATACATGGCTTTATTTATGGTTCAAACTATGTCAAAAATAAGATACAAGTACAAATTAGGGGGTTGTGTTACTATAAAAAAAACCTCAGCTTCTAGAGGTGTTTAAAATTAAGCATTTTTCCTAGCCTTCAGCAGTTATGGTGTTATGTTGCCAAAAAAAAAAAACACTTCAGATAACTTCTAGAGGTGTTTATTGTTTAGAATTTTTTCTAGCTTTCGGCAATTGGGGGATATGCCCACCAAACCCCCCCGTGAAATGATTTGCTGGCTACGGCCTTGCCCCCATTACTTGGAGCGTTATTTGAACTGTCACTTCCTCTTCATTGGCTGAGCAGACTGGATGAGAGTGTTTTATATTTAGTGGCCGCATCGTCTAACACACTCTAGCAGTGGACTAGACTTTCTATGATGGAGAGATGCTTTTCCACTCTCCCTCCACACAAACGCGGGTACACTTCCTCTAAGCATAGCCTTCTTAATCCATAAAAGCATTAGCATAATTAGTACATAATCTGCATAGAACCCGAATGGGTAGTAAGAGGTGCTAAAACAATATATATTTATAGAATAATGATACACACTTGATTGAAAACAAATTTCAAATCTACTTCTCACACAATATAATGCTATTTTATGTCTTACATGATACAAAGATTTACAATAATAAATAGATGATTTATCTTTGTGAACAAATTAACAAACAGATCAAATATAAATTAGTGCTCATACTTGGCCGTCGGTCGCACTTGACGTGCCTGCTTGGGAACTACTTGTGGAAGGCTTGTGGCTCTGAATACTATAATAATGTAGTCCCTGGTGTTAATAACCCAGCTGTTTAGTGCCTATGAAGCCTCTAAGTAAAGAAATCCTTGCAGATATCCTGTGTCAGCTAGAGGCAGAAATGGCCTTCACACGAACTTGTTCGCTGACATGGTCTGTTGCGAGGATTGTTTTGGTGGAGCGCAGAGGTTACACATCAAACAATCACGCAGTGACTGCCCTCCGCAGCAAGAAAGCCAAATCCAAAAGGAACATGGTAAGTCACAAACATATTTCAAAAACAATAATTGTGTGTTATTAACTTAACTGAAATCTTGAGCTTAGTGAGCTGATGATGTATCATTCAATGCTGGAATGTTCTTGCTATGTTGATTGTCGAGTCGGTTCAAGTCTCAAGGGATAGTTTGTTTGTTGAGAAGATCAACTGATTTCACTTTTAATTACAGGGTGCATATACAGCCTATGTAGTCTGTAAAGTATATATATAGTGTATGTTGTCTGTATATAGTCTGTATGTAGTTATTAACTATCTAGAATCCAATTTTCATAGGAAGGGCTTAAAATACAAAAATAGCTACTTGCATTCAATGTTGATAGCATGTTACTATTATTATTATTGTTTTATTTGTATTGGTAATATCTCAAAATGTACAGCTCCAGATCACATGACTTGACATATGAATACATGAAAGATCCAGTAACTCTTCTAGCTATCAGGTAAGGCCCTTTTCTAAAATGAACTGAACAAAACATGAATCAAACGTTGTGTGGGTGTGTAGGAACGAAATGTTGAGGTCAAAGGTCGAGTCTCCTTCCCTCGGACTCCCACATTAACCTTGGAAACATCACCACGGAGGAAGGAAATGTTGAGGTCAAAGGTCGAGTCTCCGTCCCTCGAACTCCCACATTAACCTTGGAAACATCACCACGGAGGAAGGAAATGTTGAGGTCAAAGGTCGAGTCTCCTTCCCTCGGACTCCCACATTAACCTTGGAAATATCACCACGGAGGAAGGAAATGTTGAGGTCAAAGGTCGAGTCTCCTTCCCTCGGACTCCCACATTAACCTTGGAAATATCTCCATGGAGGAAGGAAATGTTGAGGTCAAAGGTCGAGTCTCCGTCCTTCGAACTCCCACATTAACCTTGGAAACATCACCACGGAGGAAGGAAATGTTGAGGTCAAAGGTCGAGTCTCCGTCCTTCGAACTCCCACATTAACCTTGGAAACATCACCACGGAGGAAGGGAATTTCACTTGACTTTGTTTCACACTTGAAAAGTGCCCTTCATACTCTCCCTATGAAACTGCCCCGGCCCCCCCTTCCTTGGGGTTACTTATTGGGGCAATTACAGTAACCTTTTGATAAGGAAGGAGTAAGGGGACATGTAAACACAAAAATATAATAATTTACAAACGAGGGAATCAATTGTAGAATGATTTAATGAGATAAGGCACATAGCATAGTTTGGAACAAAGTATAGTTTTGCACATAGTCTCAATAAGTACCATTAAAGAATGTTGATAAGTCATTATATTGTATAGTATACATAACAACTATTAAGGCCTAGCAACCACAGGATACATGAAATGACAATTTAGCAAAGTCTTACAAACAGATCTTGCCCGTGTGCTCACAGGTGGCCTTAGCCTTGGGTAAGGTCGGGTTCAGGTATAATGAGCACCTGCTAGGATGGGCTAGAACCCATCGCCCAGCGGGCGAAGGCACAATTTTACAAAACACAAGAATTCGCGAGCCGAGCAGGGTCGGCGGCAATGATCCACAAGTTGAGCACCCTTAGAGGAGTGCAGCAAAAAATGAAAGCCAGTGATACAGAAAACCCGGCCAGTACCTGAGGGGCAGAATCGATACCTGAGTCAGATATTCCTGAGGGGAAAGCAACTGAACTCGAAAGGCAAAACACGAGCCGCGTCTGAAGGACAAGGCCGGCCCGCAGGTTGAACACCATAACCTACGTTAGAGTACAAACAAGGCATACTTCCCAGGTCCTCACTAGTACCTGAACCGTTGCTTGCCCGCGAACCACATTAAAAAATACCACAATGGTTACATAGTATGTGGTGCGGGATACAACACTTAGAACGGCTACCCAAAATGTAGGGCCGAAAAAGCGCTTGGCGCGTGCGGGATTAGGAGCCAAGTTCGCTCCTATCTCAACACAATAACAAAAACATTGGTCATGACTTAACCCTAAAGTATCCTAACATAACAACCAAAACATTGACCCTAACTTAACCCTAGAGTAACTCCTGACAATAAAAGACAGGAAACGCATAACCATAACCCTGGGGTTTATTAACCCTGCTAAATAATAATAGAAATGATACGACCTAGGTCTAGACTCTAGACCAAGCGGTTGGCTATAGCTATTCTCTCTTGTACGGTGTGACCATCATTATTATTTCCTCCTATCGAGCGGTGAATCCATCGTCCTAGACGGCAAGTCCCTTGGTGTAACGTATACTTCGTTGCCCAGCGGTGTACGCAAGGTTTCTCGGCTGGTGCAGCAGTGATATTGAATATTTTAACCCGGTTCACCGATGAATATATAGTACTGAAGGCCCGTTGACAGAACAGCCAGCGATGAGTGGTGGGGGAAGCTTCGATAGACGTCTGGAAATGTGACTTGCATGAGCTGACAGCCGTAGAGGCGCTATCAGTCTGTTTGTTGATTTCAACGAGAACGGAGCTCCAAGTGGGGAGTGGTTTTCAGTCTTCACTCCTTCCAATGGGGCCTCGGCTTAGGTGCAGAACTCGGCGGAGTGAGTAAATAAAGAAAACAAATACAAGTTACTAGTCTAGTATGGGACACTAGTATTAAAGTAATATATTTTGTTTTGCTTGCATCAGTTCATTCTCACACATTCCAATCGAACAGGGCTAATCCAATTTAGCCCGTTACAAAATTACTCATCTATTTGAACTGTGTTCTGTCGGCGCAGGTGCAGCACTTTGTGGATGTGCGGGCTGTGCGCGCAGTGGGTGGCACGGGAGGGGATGGAGACATCTCATTCCTGCAGCTGTGGAGCAACGAGGAGGCTGGTCCAGATGGAGGGGATGGGGGGAACGGGGGACACGTCGTACTGGAGGTGAGACTGTTGTTTTACTGCGACACTTCTTTGTTAATACAACATGTTGCTAAGTGATACATTAATGATACATTGCCTGGTTGTTGTTGTTAGATTAAGCCACAATATTATTAGTATAACTATCTTTGAGGTGTTCTCTTTGGCCACAACTATAAAACATTTCCTACTCTTTTAACTGGCTCTTCTAGACACAAGTTGTCTCCTTGCCACTCAGATATATCTTACAGTTGACCACTTGCATAAGGAACTAAACCGTTAGGGTTTTACAACTATTATCGTAGTGGTATTAATACCTGGCCATGTGGTTGAGTGTGTACAGAGTGGACTTTGGATCTAGGAAGCCCAAATTCATCCCTAGCTGCTGCCTAAAATAGTTAAGTATTCCTGGAACTAGAGTTGGCAGTCCTTGTTACGTATGAACTCTCGTGTTTATATCATGGTAATGTTGGTAGACTTCACCTGATATCCGAGACTTGAACCACATCAGCAGCATCTTGAAGGCAGACCCAGGAGAGAGAGGGTACAACAAGGACTGCAGCGGGAAGAACGCAGCCCACACTGTTGTCAAGGTAATCCTACTAGGACTGTGATTGTAACAACGCAGCCCACACTGTTGTCAAGGTAATCCTACTAGGACTGTGATTGTAACAACGCAGCCCACACTGTTGTCAAGGTAATCCAACTAGGTCTGTGATTGTAACAACGCAGCCCACACTGTTGTCAAGGTAATCCTACTAGGACAGTGATTGTAACAACACAGACCACACTGTTGTCAAGGTAATCCTACTAGGAGTGTGATTGTAACAACGCAGACCACACTGTTGTCAAGGTAATCCTACTAGGACTGTGATTGTAACAACGCAGCCCACACTGTTGTCAAGGTAAACCAACTAGGACAGTGATTGTAACAACACAGACCACACTGTTGTCAAGGTAATCCAACTAGGACAGCGATTGTAACAACACAGACCACACTGTTGTCAAGGTAAACCAACTAGGACAGTGATTGTAACAACACAGACCACACTGTTGTCAAGGTAATCCTACTAGGACTGTGATTGTAACAACGCAGCCCACACTGTTGTCAAGGTAATCCTACTAGGACTGTGATTGTAACAACGCAGACCACACTGTTGTCAAGGTAATCCAACTAGGACAGTGATTGTAACAACACAGACCACACTGTTGTCAAGGTAATCCTACTAGGACTGTGATTGTAACAACGCAGACCACACTGTTGTCAAGGTAATCCTACTAGGACTGTGATTGTAACAACGCAGCCCACACTGTTGTCAAGGTAAACCAACTAGGACAGTGATTGTAACAACACAGACCACACTGTTGTCAAGGTAATCCAACTAGGACAGTGATTGTAACAACACAGACCACACTGTTGTCAAGGTAAACCAACTAGGACAGTGATTGTAACAACACAGACCACACTGTTGTCAAGGTAATCCTACTAGGACTGTGATTGTAACAACGCAGCCCACACTGTTGTCAAGGTAATCCTACTAGGACTGTGATTGTAACAACGCAGACCACACTGTTGTCAAGGTAATCCAACTAGGACAGTGATTGTAACAACACAGACCACACTGTTGTCAAGGTAAACCAACTAGGACAGTGATTGTAACAACACAGACCACACTGTTGTCAAGGTAATCCTACTAGGACTGTGATTGTAACAACGCAGCCCACACTGTTGTCAAGGTAATCCTACTAGGACTATGATTGTAACAACAAAGACCACACTGTTGTCAAGGTAATCGATCTAGGACTGTGACTCAACACCAACAGTTTTATTTAATAATCATTTTATATGAAAATCAATAAAAACATACATTAATTTAATAGTACCTTAAACAAAAGTTTTGACTTGAAAAACATAAAATTATTTGATGAAAATTAAAATATTGAAAATAATAAACCATGAAAACTTTTGTATTTTAACATATTAAAAGTTTTTTTTTATTAGCTGCAGTCTCAAGTGTAGCAATAACAGTCACAAACCTGGGGTCTCAAGTGTAGCAATAAGTCACAAACCTGGGGTCTCAAGTGTAGCAATAACAGTCACAAACCTGGGGTCTCAAGTGTAGCAATAACAGTCACAAACCTGGGGTCTCAAGTGTAGCAATAACAGTCACAAACCTGGGGTCTCAAGTGTAGCAATAACAGTCACAAACCTGGGGTCTCAAGTGTAGCAATAACAGTCACAAACCTGGGGTCTCAAGTGTAGCAATAACAGTCACAAACCTGGGGTCTCAAGTGTAGCAATAACAGTCACAAACCTGGGGTCTCAAGTGTAGCAATAACAGTCACAAACCTGGGGTCTCAAGTGTAGCAATAACAGTCACAAACCTGGGGTCTCAAGTGTAGCAATAACAGTCACAAACCTGGGGTCTCAAGTGTAGCAATAACAGTCACAAACCTGGGGTCTCAAGTGTAGCAATAACAGTCACAAACCTGGGGTCTCAAGTGTAGCAATAAGTCACAAACCTTGTGTCTGGCAGGTCCCAGTGGGCACCATAGTGAAGACAGCGACCGGCCGTGTGATCGCTGACCTGAGTAGAGAGGGAAGCATGTTTGTCGCAGCGCGTGGCGGCGCAGGAGGCCATGGGAACCACTTCTTTGTGTCGGACACAGCACAATCGCCCCAAGTGGCACAGTTTGGGGCCCAGGGGGAGGATCTCCAGTACGTGTTGGAAGTGCGCAGCATGGCACACATCGGACTGGTACGTTCACTGGTTGACTGAGGAATAGTGTGAGATCATCATCATCATCATCATCATCAAACTATTCACAGTCTTGTGTTTGTGTTTGCGACAGATTGGACTGCCTAATGCGGGTAAGAGCACCCTACTCCAAGCCATCTCGAGAGCTCGGCCCAAGATAGCTCCGTACCCGTTCACAACACTGAAGCCCCATCTGGGCATGGTCCAATACGACGACTACGAGCAGATAGCAGGTACCTATGCATCCGTACAAATGAAATTACAAGCTTTGAACACCTTCTTTAGACGGGAATGGCTGCATAAAATGCAATTGGGAAGCTTTTTGAGGGTATTTTTCCAAGAAGGGTTAATATGACCCCAAAGTAAACCTTAATTTTGTGGTTTAAATAACCCAGACTTATATTAAACACATTTGAAGACGATCTTTCACTGCCACAGGCAAATTCTTCAGGTTAAGAGAGAACAGGTATAACGCGTGTTTCAGCGAAACCAGAATAGTTTATCGAGAACATGGTCCTGAGGCAGTTTCCGAAAGTGGGCCATTGTGATTCCTGAATCTACTGTGTTTCTGCCACATACATCACGTGCACAAGACTTGGTTTATGTTATTCCTGTGCTAGTGACTTGTTTCTTCACACCTAGCGCTGTAATCACACTTAAGTAAACTTGATTGCGATTCACTTTAGCTAATAGCCTACACAATTGGTTTCCTCTTTACAGCAATATATTTGTAAGAAGGTACCGACCGGAAAGATGGATGAAATATATACAATAAAAAGAACAACACAGTTCACACTGTACATTGCTGCCACTGGACAAAGAGGTCATGGCTACCACCCACTCCCCCGACCCAAGGTTCTTGAATACATGGTTGCCTCGGTCCCTTTACCTTCCAGCAGGTAGTTTTCTCCCCTTCACCACTTTTTGCATGACGTCACCCGGTGGCCATACGACAGCTTAGCGACAGGGGCTCAATAGTAAATAACTGAAGTTCGGGCTCGCAGCGTTTCATGTAGTTATAATTTTGTTAAAATAATTTCAGTTTAAAAACAAGAGTAAATTCTGTGTACTAGTGTAATCATTAATGTTAGTAATATTGTTAATAGTTCCCTTCATTTGGAATTTATTTAACGACTTTCCCTCAATTGAGTGAGATTCACAAGAAGAATGTTTTCGATGTTTTGTTTATATATGTATAATAATGTAAATAATAGTGTAAAATTTTGTTTTAAACAGTTTTTTTTATTAATATAAACAACATTTTAGGGTTAACAAAAATGCTGGGGAAAAGATGTAATATTTTGAACAGATTTTGGGCCTTTATTCCTAAATGCAAGTGATAATGGTCAGGGGTGTATTTTCAAACTGGAAACAACCGATTTTTGTTGATTTTGATTGTAAAATTATGTCAGAAATATTGAATTCAATAATATTAGAGCTTAATGAAGCTGGTTATTGTGTAATAGCGTGTGTATCGGATATGGGAGGAAGCAATGTAGACTTATGGAAACAGCTGGAAACAACAGTGGATAAACCTTGGCTCCCCAATCCAGCAGACCCATCAAGGAAAATACATTTCTTAGCTGATACTCCATATCTTCTTAAACTTATTCGAAACTGGTTATTTTATTCAGGATTTTATCTCTCCAACACAATTCAGGTTGACAAAACTCCCCTAGACGACCATGACTTAAAATTTTGCTACAAACTAAAGAACATTCATGTTCATTATGAAGGAGCGCAAAGACAAAATGTTCGTTTAGCGGACTAAATTATGTCTAATACAATGGCAAAAGCTCTAGCACATTATAAGCCCAGAAAAAACAAGGAAGCAGCAATAAATCTAGCTAACTTTATTAGATTAGTTAACGACTGGTTTGAACAGCTATGTTCCAAAAAACAATAGTTTACATTTGAAGTGTGCATTTGGTCTATACGAGGATGAACGTAATGTATGTTTGAATATAATGCATAAAACAATAGAGGGAAAGCGATGTGTTGGCAAGAAGACATTGCAGTCAATCCAGAAGGGATTTATGGTGTCAATTAATTCAGTAAAATCTCTCTTACAGGATTTAAGGGATTTGTATGGCATGACTCGGCTCGGTTAAGAAAAGTGTTGAAAATTTGTTTTCACAGATTCGATCTAGAGGAGGATTGAGTGATCATCCAACACCACTAAATGCTCACTACCGCCTAAGAATGATTGTGATGGGAAAAAAGCCAGGCATTGTTGAGAGGAATGTCAAATTTGTCATGTCTTGGTTCAACAAATGAAGAATCCAAAGTGCTCCGCCAGACCGGAGTCAAACCAGCTACCTCTCTTGAAAACAACAATCTTGAAGACATTGTAGTTATTCTGGGTGATGGTGTGAACTTTGAAGTAAGCCTACCTAAAAGTGCTATTTCGCTTAGAACAGCCACAGAAGATGGGCAAACTTACATCACAGGCTGGGTACACCCGAACAAAATTCGAACCCCGACCCTACCATCATCTAAAAATCAGTCTAAATGGCATAGTCACTTTGTCCACGTGCCCAAAAAACACTTTACAAGTCACATTTCAATAAAACGTTTCCAACTAGTAGTGGAATAATGTCTGAAGTTAACAGGCATGACATTTTGCAGCTTCAAATATCTCTATTGGAGTAATAGTCTTAGCAATATAATAGCCAATCACAGTAAATGATGACACTTTTTCTCACTCTTTTAGACGAACAACCAGAATTTAAGCTAAAAACCTAAATATAAATAATAACTAACAATTATTTTTAGATAATCAATAATATAACTTATGGAGTTTATTATTAATAATGATACGCTATCTAAATGTGGGTTAGCTTGATAATTAGTTAAAAATGCAAAGCTCTTTTATTTTTTTGTAATTTCACGTTAGTAATATGTTATAACGCCAACAGCCAAGCACACAGACAAAAGCTTCTGTTTCATCTAAGCTGTTTGATTGAGGACCAGGTGGTCGGGGTTTGAACGCAAAGCGTGCTGACGATTTTTATCTTAGATTATTTCCAACCACCCCTCCACATAAATACTCATATATTTCCTCTAAATTATATTTCTTCATCCCCAACCCTATAATAGTGAACCGTCCGCTCTAGTTAACATCAGAGACAGCGATTGCTATAACAAGGCAAATAAACATGGTAGGAGACATTTGTAAGCAAAAGCATTTTAACAAATCAGTTTAATGTAACAAAAGGCAGAGAAAGTACAAAGAGCATATTCAGAACACAAACCAATACATACTGAAACAGTCCTTAGACTTGACCAAGTTAATTATACCTCAGTTTTAGCTTATGTGGTGCTGACTGACAGTTCACAGCTGACTTCTGACAGTCAACATTTAGGTATATACCAAAATTTTTACTGTCAAAAGTGACAGCTGCTAAAGACATGTTTTTTGCAGTTCATATGGTTCAGCGTAGGGATACATAATTTGGTCTGGTAGCTTTTCAAAGCCGTCAGAAGTCAGCTGTGAGCTGTCAGTCAGCACCACATAAGCTAAAACTGAGGTATAGCTACCCAGATTGTTAAATAACAGATACTCTCCGAGCGAGAGTTTGGCGTGAAGCACCCGCTAATTTGAAAGACAGGTTAAGTTATCAAAGTACTAATCTGTTGACTGTCGGCTCCGGACACAGGCGGACTGGCCAAAAATATACATTTATTTAATAGTACAGGGTTAAGTTCCAATTCAGCATTCTAGGCCTTGTTTTGTCATGGGCTTGCGCACGACCAATTGGTCTATGCCAGAAACGTTAAACGCATGACCTGAGTATGTAAACAAAAAGGTGGGATACACCAAGCTCCCGCTAGGGCAAAACACGTCTAAGTGAGAGTAATGCGAGCCATGCCACATGGCCAGAAATGACCCACAAGTTGAGCACCAAAACAGGCGAACAACACAAGTTAAACAAACCTAACTAGGCATTACCATTTTGCCCAGAACGACCTGAACTGCCCCTCGCCCGACTAACTGCCTCGCAGACTACAAATTGCTCGTACGAGCTAGGGTGTGGGAATCCTCCCTACTTAAACTGCTGGTCTTAAGGACCAAGCAGAAAAATGTGAATACTAAATGACTTCATGTCATGTAAATTAAGTCATAAAAGGCTATTTTAAACAACATAGAATATTTATAATGAGAGTAACTAATCCTCTTGACAATTTATAAAAAAATCTAAGACTAGAACCCGGCCATAGAGCCCGCCTACTCCCCACGGATTTGAAAGATCAATCTGATGTCATATTACTTTCGTCGGCCTGGTCGGTCCCTCGGCGTCATCGTCGTGACCACTGGTTGAGTGCAGTTGATTTGAAGCAAGGAGGTCGGAGAGTGTCGACTATCCTAGTGGTGATGAATAATTGTAATTGTGTCTATGCCTAGCGAGCCATGGAGCTTTATAGTGGTTGAACGCAAAGAATCATGGGAAGGAAAGAAGGGGGGATAGATCCCTCTACATGGGATTTGACATGTAGGCCCGAGCCAACGAGGCTCCAAACAAAGATCTGGAAATAGTGACCAATAGTGACTTTTCAACAGAAAAAAGGGACAACATTGTGACTTTTTCTCTGTATTTCTGGGGAATTGTAATTTTTTTTTTTTATGCAGTCAAAATTATGCGACCATTAATCCTTTTTCTCAGCGTTATTAGTAGTTTCATCATACTGGATCGTGTAGCAAGGTGACTGCAGTACATCTTCGACAATTGTTTCTCTGAAATAACGTCCAAGACCATCTGTTATCAAGAACTGCTCCAGAGAACATAGCTAAGTTATCTCTGCTCTTGTTTCAGTCCCTCTTACACTGTACTAGCCCTCACAGGAAATAGGTGATGTCTTAGTAGAATTCAAGTCTAGCTCCGTGTTGGAAGTGATGGGAGCAGGTGTTTCCTCTGTGGGAATCACGGCATTAAATTACAATCAATCTGGGTATAAAAGAAAGAAATTATTCAAATTACCATTTCAACTAATGATAGTAAGAAAACGAGGAAAAATGTGACTTGATAACAAAACGTGACCTGGTGGTATGCGTTGAACGGGAGATGACATAAATAAACAATGCAGTCTACTCTCTTAACCTGATGAAGCTGTCTGTAACATTGTGATTGTGTTTTGTCTAAACAATTCCTGTTGGTTCTATTGTGTCTAGTGGCGGACTTACCGGGCTTGATATCCGGCTCTCACCAGAACAAAGGTTTGGGAATAGCGTTCCTGAAGCACACAGAACGTTGCGCAGCGCTCATGTTTGTGGTGGACTTATCATGCTCCGAACCCTGGCGCCATGTGGACTTACTGAGATACGAACTGGGACAGTTCAGTTCAGAGCTGATTCGTCGGCCACAAGTTGTTGTCGGGAACAAGCTGGACCTCCCAGAGTCCAAGGTGGGTCATCAATTGTTACAATAAACATTATTACAGAGGCTTCTTGTTTAAAATTTACAATGATTTTGGAATAATTTGGTTGACTTTTTGGTAAAGTTTCATCAGTTATAATAACATTAATTTTCTATTAAAAAAATTATCACTAAAATTATAATAAGACAGTTTAGAAACACTGCACAATAATGTAAAGTAATTGATAGTGAAGGATAGTTAGGTTAGGCCTAGATATAAACAAACACACTTCTCTCTTCATGTCTTCTCTTCTCAAACTATTGCAATATATATTACACTTCACACATTTTTTTACAATTATTTCATATATTATATCTTTTGAATCAAACATTTTTTATTTATTTATTATTTCAAGTATAGTCCCTTTTGAAGTTATTTTTAATTATTAATTCTCAGCAAGCTTTTTTTTTAAACCATATTTAGTTACAGCAATTTGGCAACACTGCAAGCTTTCTGTTACATATTTCAAATCATTCTAGAAACATGTAGTTCTATAGCCTATCCTTGTTTGTTTGTCTCTCTTCTAATGATAAATCAATCCTCGGTCCCGGCACAGATTTATCTGACTACCAAACCCTTCCTTCACCTCTGACAAGAAGTGTATTAATCACAACTTGTGAATGTGAGGAATGCCAGGCCTCCACCGTGGTTCGGATTCCACGTTAAACTGTAGGTCCTCCATTTCATCTCACAATCACCCTACCATTGCACATTAGCGTAAGTGCGTACAAACCGAACGGGTAGTAAGACGCGGTCCTAATATAATAATAATAATAATAATAATAATAATAATAATAATAATAATAATAATAATAATAATAATAATAATAATAATGATAATGATAATGATAATGATGATAATGATAATGATAATGATGATGATGATGATGATGATGATGATGATAATAAAAATAAATAATAAATAATAATAATAATAAATAATAATAATTAATAATAATAATAAATAATAATAATAATAATAATAATCTAATGATAAAGGAACATCTTCAAAAATTCAACAATGTGTGAAGTGTAATATAGTGTAATAGTTTGAGAAGAGAAGAAATGGAGAAGTGTGTTTGTTAATATTTAGGCCTAACCTAACTATCCTTCAATATCAATTACTCTACATCACTGTACAGTGTTTCTACACTATATTATTGTATTTTTCCAAGCCATTAAGCAAATATATTTTGACATCTCTCTTAAAAACAAAATTGTTTCAAAACTAATTTTGTTCTGTTAAGTTTAGCTTGATGTGCTTTATTGGACTAGTACAATGATCGTGAGTTTGTGAGGTTGGCAACACAAAATGCAATCCTAGCTATCATGAGTGTATGCTTCAAGAGGTTTGTTCTTGTGTCCCCAGGAGAATCTGGCGATGTTGAAGGAACGGGTCGATGTTCCGATCATCCCAATATCCGCCAAAGTTGGTACAAATCTTTCTATTCTTCTTCAACACATCCGATCAATGTATGACGAACATTTGTCCGGTAGTACAGAGGAATGATTGCAACACATAATTAAGGTGTACTTAGGGCCTAATTGGTATGTGCAAGTCCTGTCATCTTGTCTCGATCGATATATATGTGAGAGGAACTATAACGATATGCTTGTATTGAAAATAATCAGTGTTTCCGAATTAGTGATACAATTATTATTGATTGGCTGACATTATGCGATGTGTGAAACAATTTATTTTTCTTGGAGACACGCTTCTTTTTTTTAGGTGTTACTACTTAGCACTAATAAAAAGTTTACAATTATTTCATTTTGTCTTGTTTAACTCTCCACAATCAACTGTTTCCAGCCTGTGGCCGGATCACTTTAGTAAAATGCCTCCATCTTCCCCTATTCTTCCACCATTCTTCTTTTCACACTTGCTGTTAACTGTTCCTCCATGTTTCTGCTGTATATGACAATGTGTTCAAAGTACGCCCTGTACAACACTTCATCTCTTCTCCATATCAGGTCTCTTACACACCTATAGAACAACTCTCCATAGCAGGTCTCTTACACACCTATAGAACAACTCTCCATAGCAGGTCTCTTACACACCTATAGAACAACTCTCCATAGCAGGTCTCTTACACACCTATAGAACAACTCTCCATAGCAGGTCCCTTACAAACCTATATAACAACTCTCCATAGCAGGTATCTTACACACCTATAGAACAACTCTCCATAGCAGGTCTCTTATACACCTATAGAACAACTCTCCATAGCAGGTCTCTTACACACCTATAGAACAACTCTCCATAGCAGGTATCTTACACACCTATAGAACAACTCTCCATAGCAGGTCTCTTATACACCTATAGAACAACTCTCCATAGCAGGTATCTTACACACCTATAGAACAACTCTCCATAGCAGGTCTCTTATACACCTATAGAACAACTCTCCATAGCAGGTCTCTTATACACCTATAGAACAACTCTCCATAGCAGGTATCTTACACACCTATAGAACAACTCTCCATAGCAGGTCTCTTATACACCTATAGAACAACTCTCCATAGCAGGTCTCTTACACACCTATAGAACAACTCTCCATAGCAGGTCTCTTACACACCTATAGAACAACTCTCCATAGCAGGTATCTTACACACCTATAGAACAACTCTCCATAGCAGGTCTCTTATACACCTATAGAACAACTCTCCATAGGAGGTCTCTTATACACCTATAGAACAACTCTCCATGGCAGGTCTCTTACACACCTATAGAACAACTCTCCATAGCAGGTATCTTACACACCTATAGAACAACTCTCCATAGCAGGTCTCTTATACACCTATAGAACAACTCTCCATAGGAGGTCTCTTATACACCTATAGAACAACTCTCCATAGCAGGTCTCTTACACACCTATAGAACAACTCTCCATAGCAGGTCTCTTACACACCTATAGAACAACTCTCCATAGCAGGTCTCTTACACACCTATAGAACAACTCTCCATAGCAGGTCTCTTATACACCTATAGAACAACTCTCCATAGCAGGTCTCTTATACACCTATAGAACAACTCTCCATAGGAGGTCTCTTACACACCTATAGAACAACTCTCCATAGCAGGTATCTTACACACCTATAGAACAACTCTCCATAGCAGGTATCTTACACACCTATAGAACTCTCCATAGCAGGTATCTTACACACCTATTGAACAACTCTCCATAGCAGGTATCTTACACACCTATAGAACAACTCTCCATAGCAGGTCTCTTACACACCTATAGAACAACTCTCCATAGCAGGTCTCTTACACACCTATAGACAACTCTCCATACCATTAGGTCCTCAGCAAACATGGCTTTCATTCTTTCCTCCCTATCTGTTCATGACCATTTCCATTACCATTACAACCAGTGGAAGATTCTGGGAAAATGGCCTCACATATATGTAAGATCAGACTGACCCATTTAATTGAAAAGGTTATTCTTTAATGAAAGACAATATAATAGTATTTAATAAGGGTGTAACTCTGGATTGTGGGTGATAGGGGGGTCAGGGTTCCAATCAGTCTCTCTATCTCTCTAACATAGCTAGGTGCAAATCTGCGCAAATAATAAAACAAGACTAGTTTTTAACTCATATTTTATTACAACTTTTTATCACAAACTAAATAAACAAATGATATTGCAAATGATGAATAAAACAAAAAACTTCTTAGTTGTGTGTTTACAAAGTAAAACTTGATTGTATTATAAACCAGTTGTTTGTAGAGGGAATATGGGGCCAGAGGCCTCTGCTTCAGATAACAACACTAAACCCAAGGAATGAAAGGATCATAAGAAGAATGTTAATATTTTTTCCGAGATTAAGATCCGGCTCAACTATATGTTTTTCTTAAGGGGTAATACAGAAAACTAGCTCCAACCACCATAAATACAAATTATTAAAAGAAACGCAAGATTGACAAACTGTAACTGAGTATTGTGAGTGTAAAGCGCTCATCCAACAGCTTGGCGAGAGAATGGGAGTGTAAATATAGAGGAGTTGTTCTCTTGCGTGACATGTGTTATTGATATTTTATAAAGTTACCAACAACTGGAGCGGTTTTGTTTCTATGAAACCTTGTGAGTGGTAACACTCCCTTTCGTAGATGTAGCTTTGTACCGAGTACTTGTTTGTCTCCGTAATAACCTCTAGGTCAGCAACAAGTAACATGCGAGGACTTATAATCAAATAATATAAAATATAATAATTATGTTTTAGGTTAATAACTATCACAAGTTTATTTAACAATTTTACTAATTTTTTTACCTGTCTTATTTTAATGAAAATTTAAGTTCTAGCATCATATGTTTATCGAATGAAAAAACTTTTAACTCTTAGACTGCTTTACCAGGGATATCTTTTTTAACAAAACCAAACCACTTTGGCACTAACCCAACATATGTCGAGACCTACACAACCTTTTTGTTGACAATTTGTATTAATTCATTAAATAATACAACTTAAAATACTGCAAAAAAAAAACCATTTAAACTAGGCATGTTCAGGATCTCAAACTTCGGGAAATATTGTGTTCCTGAAACTAGGGCAGGAAAATTCAATATTAAAAGGTTACAATGAGTTAATGTCATCATAACCTCATTCGGCTACTTGCCGGTAATGTTTATCCTTGAAGGAAGGAAAACATATATATGGGGGAAAAATGGCTTTTAAATTTCAAACAATGCACGAAATACTCCTTATCCACTTATTTTGCATCATGACACCTCTATTACATTAATGACACTGACTTGCTTGAGAAATATTTATGTATTCATAAGGACAAGACTGTGGCTTACTTTTATTTGTTCACACAGTTTTAATAATTTGATGTTTTACTGTGTTAATAGATACTAAAATTCTCACAATGTCTTTTAACAACTTTTTAGTCAATCCTAAAATGCTTAATTAAAAATACACAATAGTTGCATTAGGCCTAGGTTTTAATTTTGTCCAACAAAACTTTACTCTCAAAACTTTTTAGACAAAATAATTATTTAATTCTTATTTGGTAAACTCACACTTAAAAAAATAAATTAATATCAACATTTTATGAATATAATTTTTTTTTCCTTTAAAAATTTTTTACATGATTACAGAATTTAAATTTAATGTTCAAACTTAACTGCAACCTGACGAGTTTCTTTTTTCTTGACCCTATTCGAGATCAAAAAGTTTAGTAGAAATAGGAAAAATAAATATAAGCCAAAAGTAGAAAATAATTTAAATTCTTTCCAGTTTCCTGTCCAGCTCTTGCGGGAAATCGGTATTTCCCGAAGTCAATATATCATTACTGCACAGGCCTACTTAAGACCAGTACAGATCCGACCATGTGTTTGTAATATGTCCAGCTAATAGATACAATACAAAAAATAATAAAATAAACTCCACCAAAAGGCAAAAGGTTTAATAAATACCAGAGGGAAAAAGAAACGAATACTCTTGTTGGTTGCTGTACTTGACAAAACACCTTTGTGTGGCACATCATTTGCTCCCATCAGTCAACTAGGAGGGAAGTTTAGGTGTCGACTCGCACAACATCACAACTCCAACGACCTTGAACACTTCTGGCTGATGAAGGATTAGTCTGAACCAGCGACAGAGATGAGGGTACGCCCCTCTTGTTTGCGGGTCTAACACGTGTTCAAACAGGGGCAGCAGTGCACAAAACACTGCCACGTCTGCCAGGGACATCCGCTCACCCACAAGGAACGTCCTTGTCGCAATCAAAGTGTCTAGATACTTTAAGATCCTTGTCGCACTCTCCTCGGCAAGTCTAACGTTCGAAGAGTCGCCCGCCGCAGTGTAAGGGTACACCCACTCCGAGCAGGCTGGGGAGATGTGGTTGTCGACATAGCTTAGCCACTGGAGGACCTCTGCCTGAGCCCACTCCCCCACACCCCTCAACTTGTCATGCGAGAGGTAATAGGCAATCACATTGCCCCGGTTATTCGCACGCCCCCTCTCACATCCTCGTAAACTGGAAGTTTCTCACAGGGGAATCTCTCCAGGTGAGAAGGAGCGGAGACACCATTACTCGCCTCGTTCAACTGGTACTCGACGAGTTCTTGGCCCGAATACTCTGCGGCAATCCGAGCGGGGTAGGCCTGCGTGTCCTTGAGATGAGTGTATAGAATGGGTTTATTTGTGAGCACCGTCTGCACCTCTGGGGCCCTGTTCTTGCTCTTGGCGGGGAGTGCCTTCTTGGCAGCGACAGGGACAGGGGTGTTGAGGGGGGCTGCGACCACCCCGAGTTTGTCACTGGCAAACTGTGTGGCCAGCTTGAGTGCAGCTTGGAGACAGGAGATGTTGGAGCCAGACGCCTGGGCCGACTCAGGCTTGCCACCCCCTTTCCCCTGCATGAGAGGGGAGACTAGGTTGACCCAGTCGCTGGCCTTCAGACCCTTGTTGACAGCGTTCTGAGACAGACACAACCACCCACCACTTCAAGATACATCATTCACTAACCACTTGGATATCCTACTCATCATTTTCACACATTTTTAAATGTTCATTAATATTAAAAAGGAATATTTCCAAAGACAGAAATAAATAATGCAGTTACATATTTGAAAACGTTACTCTAGACCTACCTAACCTAACCCTTTCTCCTTCCCTATCACTTATAGAAACATCGAAAAATCACGAGACGTGTTTTCATTCACTTTTAATTTGCACATTAAAATGAATATAAATTTTTTTTTTAAGTTCAAAGTAGCACTACTCGTAAAATAAACCGGGTACTAAAAATAACATTACAACCTGTAGATAGACATAGTACAATGTTACCAACTTGTTAGTCTCACTACTGTCAGTACCTGTTGGAACAATAAGTGGAACGTATTCCAGACATTTTCCCGAGCGTTCAGTTCTGGATCCCACCCACCCCTGTAATATGCTATATTATTTACTATATTCCTCATCTAGGACCAAAGTATGCAAAAGATTTATAAGATTATAGTTATCGTCTAGTAATATATAAATAATTATATTAATTTTTTACAACATAAAACATTGTGTAGCTATGTATTCGAACTTTGATTAGATTTGTTTTCAATTTGAAAATGTGTACTTCAAAAATGGGTGCAGAATATGTCCGAACGCGTGAATGAGGTTCCGGGGAAATTAAAGCTGTTCTGGGGAAATTTGGGTCAGGGAAAAGTCCAACAATTTTGTTGAACTTTTTATTAAATTCTGGTTCTGATATCGTAGTTTCATTTGTATGAAACAATAAGGCTGATGACATGTAACACTCGACACTATCAGTATGTGTCATAGTGAGGCAGTGTTGGTGTAAGCACAAAGAGTTGCGGTGTCTAGGGGCTAAGATAATGTGTTAGAGCTCTAGATAAGAAGTCAGAGGTTGAGACAAGGGGCAAAGGAAAAATCTAATAATTCAACCTGGCTAATGGGTGATTGAGTGATGAGTCATCAGTAACCTACCCTACTGCGGATGTTTGGTAGCTATGGCGGTCAAGCGAGGGAAGGTAGGGAAGGGTGAGCAACGTTTTGTTTTAGTTTGAATTCAGTCACCCTTATATTGCGGCCTAAATACACGGCGATGTGTTTATTTAAACTCGTGACATGCGTATTGTAATAATTGTGTAGCCATGAAATTGTTGTATTTAGTGGACCTATTAGGTTTCGTAACATTGTACATTAGATAAATGTTTATAAAAAATTAGATGGTTTTAGTGAAACAAATGTTTATTATGTCAACTGTGTTTATTGTGAATGGTGTGGCGGAAGTGATAAACTCGGATATCACGTATCTAATAAACATCCCCAATAAAAACCTAGAAGTAAGGATCAAGGAGTATTGCAAGTTTTTAAAACATAAATTATGTGATCAGGAAAAACTCATAGTTGTAAATAGCGATAGTATTTCCCCTAGTGTGGTTGATAGTGATAGACCTTGCAGTAGTGGCGAGTCTACGAAAAAATGAAAAGTCTATGAAAATCAACAATTAAACCAAGGCCTCCCAGAGTTACACTCCATTGCCTCTTACTATCAAGATGTAAAATAAATTGTTGGTACCGGTAAGCCTACTGGTATCAATAAACAATTAATAACAATATGTAATGCACACAAGGAGAGGGGATAAAACTAAATTTTTTATAAGGTAGGTACTATAAAAATATATTTTAATTTGAATTTTCCTAACTATGTAGTTGGTATTAATCCTATTCCCTTCAGCCTCTATAAAAAAATTCAATGTTTTATTTTGAGTGCTATGTGTTTTGTTTTCTGTCTCTGTTGTTCTCTCAATGTTTATTAAATATCTGGCTTGTGAACACAACTCACCTTAGGCACAGCACTAAGGCACACAATCTTCTTGGCGTCTGGATCCACGCTGAAGAACATGGCTGATGTCTCGGGGGCGAGCGTCCGAACTTGTTTCAACGCTCCATCCAATGCCTGAACAATAGGATAGGGATCAAGGGAGCAACCAAATCTTACAAGTAAGGATGTAGAACTCAATTTCTCAATTATTGGCTCTAAGAGGCCAGAAAATGTTATAAATGTAAGAAGGTGCAAAGAAGACGGATGGAAACAAACACTTTACAGTGTTGGAGTAGACCTGAGCTCGACCTACTTTGGTATCGGAGTAGACCTGCAGCTCGACCTACCTTGGTGTCGGAGTAGGCCTGCAGCTCGACCTACCTAGGTGTCGGAGTAGGCCTGCAGCTCAACCTAACTAGGTGTCGAAATCGGCCTGCAGCTCGACCTACCAAGGTGTCGAAATCGACCTGCAGCTCGACCTACCTATGTGTCGAAATCGACCTGCAGCTCGACCTACCTAGGTGTCGAAATCGACCTGCCTAGGTGTCAGAGTAGGCCTTCAGCTCGACCACCTATGTGTCAGAGTAGGCCTGCAGCTCGATCTACCTTGGTGTCAGAGTAGGCCTGCAGCTCGACCTACCTTGGTGTCAGAGTAGGCCTTCAGCTCGACCTACCTAGGTGTCAGAGTAGGCCTGCAACTCGACCTACCTTGGTGTCAGAGTAGGCCTGCAGCTTGACCTACCTTAATGTCAGAAATCAGCCTGCAGTTTGACCTACCTAGGTGTCAGAGTAGGCCTGCAGCTTGACCTGCCTAGGTGTCAAGAGTAGGCCTGCAGCTTGACCTACCTTAATGTCAGAAATCAGCCTGCAGTTTGACCTACCTAGGTGTCAAGTAGCCTGCAACTCGACCTACCTTGGTGTCAGAGTAGGCCTGCAGCTTGACCTACCTTAATGTCAGAAATCAGCCTGCAGTTTGACCTACCTAGGTGTCGAAATCGACCTGCAGCTCGACCTACCTAGGTGTCGAAATCGACCTGCAGCTCGACCTACCTAGGTGTCAGAGTAGGCCTTCAGCTCGACCTACCTATGTGTCAGAGTAGGCCTGCAGCTCGACCTACCTTGGTGTTGGAATCGGCCTGCAGCTCGACCACCAGCAGAGGAATGCCAGGGTTGGCCAGCAATAGAGCCTTGGTGTAGTCCGCCATGTTGGAGATGACCGAGGCTTTGCTGGCCCTGTCTTTGTCATCCAACTTCTTCTTGAGGCCTTTGAGAAGGGTCCTCATGTCCTCCTGGGGACATTAGTGGTACATGACGATACATTTTGATTTACAGAAAATGTTTAGTGTTGACGTGTTGGATGTAAAATTAGAGGTGGATGTTTCGGGAACGGTGGATGTATTTTACCAGGTACCATCTTTTGGGGTGAGGAAATGACAGGGCAGTCAGCCTGTCTGTTGTTAGGGAGACAAACAGGGGGTAGAGTCTATTGTTAGGGAGACAAACAGGGGTAGAGTCTGTTGTTAGGGAAACAAACAGGGGGTAGAGTCTGTTGTTAGGGAAACAAACAGGGGGTAGAGTCTGTTGTTAGGGAGACAAACAGGGGGTAGAGTCTGTTGTTAGGGAGACAAACAGGGGGTAGAGTCTATTGTTAGGGAGACAAACAGGGGGTAGAGTCTGTTGTTAGGGAAACAAACAGGGGTAGAGTCTGTTGTAGGGAGACAAACAGGGGGTAGAGTCTGTTATTAGGAGACAAACAGGGGGTAGAGTTTGTTGTTAGGAGACAAACAGGGGGTAGAGTCTGTTATTAGGGAGACAAACAGGGGGTAGAGTCTGTTGACAGGGAGACAAACAGGGGGTAGAGTCTGTTGACAGGGAGTAGATTAAAGAAGTGTTAAACTAAAGAACCTCTAAGGGTTGTCAATTCTAGAGAACATTTAAAGCGTTTATTATATTTGTATTAATCAATATTCATTCAAAAGTTTGCCAGCCAATCCGACAAAAATAGCTTTTCTCTCACCACTATTTAGATTATGTTTTAATGATGTTATTATATTATTCATACTACGTCTAATAATGTATTGCTTATACAAGTCTCAACATATTAGTTTTAAAATCAATACCTAATATTTTTAGTCTAAATTATTCTAAAGCATCATTTTTATAATTTCCAAATCCCAATATTTTTACACATTTACTGTCCCGCGGTAAAAATGTAATTTTGTCCGTTTCTATAAAAATCATCCGACAAAACAATTTTACCAAGACTTAATACTTTTTAACCAAGTGGCAAGTATTAACCTGATGTGTTTCATCGAGTCACAAAGGCAGCCGTTATCATAATAAATATATCCAACCAGAATAAAATCTCAATCAAAGTGTGAAATATAACCAACAAGAATGTTCACCTTCTTCCAGTATGGTATGGTAGCGTGCGAGATCTCTTCTGTGAGGTCTACTATCCTCCGCACTAACTCCTTAGGACTGGTCTGACCGTGAGGATCCTCTAGCTCCGTCCTTAGCGTGTTCAACTCATTCTCCAGGAGCTCTGTCTTCTTCAGAGCCTACACAAACACACGTTAAAACAAAAAATAAATAGTTTGGTTTTATACCTACCATTTTTCTTTGAGTCTAAGACACCATCAATTGTAAGACGCACCTTAATTATTCAGTACCACCAAAAGAAAAAAGCTTTGATTCTAAGGAAATAAATGAAAATAAAAAGCTAAAATACTCTATTTATAAGAAATATTGTTATTATATAATTAAATTTACTAGCGACATTAGTATATTTCTTATCAGTAGTTATGTTATTCTCACTTCTTTCTGAACCAGTATCAGTATGATTCTTCTGAGCCATCATTACCTTCATTAGACCACAGAATATTGTCTTCGGAGACATCGAGAGCGTGATCGAAAAAACTGATTCTAGGACACCACTGATTCTAAGACGCACCCTGTTTTTTAGAGATGTTCAAAGGGGGAAAAATGTGTGTCTTAGAATCGAAGAAATACGGTAACTGAATTATCCAAAACAATGAGAGCGCGGGTAGACGGGGCAAAACAAATAGAAATAGAAGAACCTATAGAAGAGTGGTGACGCCAAAAAGCACTTGCCAACTCGTGGGACCATTTTTCTACCATCACAAATTACTTCAAGATGCATTAAATTTTCAAAAATTGGGGAAGGACCCTCCAAATATTTTTAGTCCCACCTTGGAGGCCTCTGGTCCTGTTAACGCCACAATCCTTCGGATGCCCTTGGCAATCGCCTCTTCACTCGCAATCACAAAGTCTCCGATGTGACCAGCTCGGTGCAAGTGCCTAGAACCAACACAGACCCCTGGGTGTTAGACTAGGAGTGTGCGAGTCATGTCTTGATAACTGTCCAATCAGAGGTGTGCAAGTCAAGTATTGATAACTGTCAAACCAAGGGTGTGCAAGTCAAGTCTTGGTAACAGTCCAATCAGGGGTGTGCAAGTAAAGTCTTGGTAAATGTCCAAGTCCATTTTTACAACATTCAAAAAAATATTAACTCAGAATTTACTATATTTTCTTAAAAATTACTAGTTTATTTGATTTTATTTAATTTTAAGATATTTCATAGCAAATGTATAGGGTCCCTCAAATTTCCTTTTTCTATTAAAAAAACTGTACTATTATATTAAATTCATTTAAAAATTGAAATTTGTATTTTTATAAATTTTTCACAAAGAAACAAAATTCTGTTTGTACTTATTTATGGTTTAAGCATCCCTCATTACAGACATTAAACTTAACATATTTCTAGTACGTGCTCTAACCTACTGCGATGGCTGCATGATCTAAGGTGCTACTCTTGGAGTAGGCTAGACTGCTGATGATGAGGGGATCATGGTTCGATCCCAGTCAAGTTTACTGAGGGAGGTTTTTCCTAAATAATATTCCACTCTCTCGCTCCACACAAATGTAGGTACACTTCAACCTTCCTTATCCTTAGTCCATTAGTGTAATTAGTGCATAAGCGTACAGCTCGAATGGGTAGTAAGGCACAGTGTTAGAAAGTAATAATTGCTCTATATTACTCAACCTTGAAAGAACTCTATGAAGCAATGTACATTGCGAGGTTACTAGAGGTGAACAAGTGTTATGATTGTTTTTAGATGTTTCCCATTTGACTATTCGACTCAGGTAGCTCATGAGGACAAACTGAAGCAACTCACGTCCCGCCACAGAACTCGATAGAGGTCTTGGTTCCGGCAGGCCCCGCGGGGTCCTCCTCTAGTCGTTCCACAGGAATCCCGACAGAGACAATGCGCACCGGGTCTGGGTAGGTTTCTTCGAACACGGCCCGGAGCCCCTGGATGGTCTTAGCCACGGCCAGACTCGACTCCTTGGCGTACACCGGCTCATTACGGGCGATCATGGCATTGGTCTCCAGCTCTGCTGCCTTCACCTGGGCTGTACTCATGGCCCCCTGTGGGGTACACAGACAACAGAATTAGCACCAGTATAATGACATTCTAAGTGAAACAAGCAAAACACCGGCCAAAGAAAATGTTACCTTGTTGGTAAAGTCAAAGCGCAGCTTGTCTGGGGCCACAAGGGACCCCCTCTGGTCTGCGTCAAGGCCCAGAACCGAGCGCAGAGCGTAGTTAAGAACATGAGTGCCCGTGTGGTTGTTCATGACAAGTCTTCTCCGAGCCGAGTCTAAATGGAGCACTAGCTCGTCTCCTCGACGCAAAGTGCCCTCGATGGAGCCTATGTGAAGCACGTAGCCGCCGCGCACCTGAACGTTGCGCACTGAGAACTCTACACTCTGAAACACAAACACAATATCTTTTGTTATTTGATCTGATGTGTTAAATGGGCCAAGGTGATAGATGACAGAGACAGAAGAATGGAGAGGTCAAGGTGATGGATGACAGAGACAGAAGAGTGGAGAGGTCAAGGTGATGGATGACAGAGACAGAAGAGTGGAGAGGTCAAGGTGATGGATGACAGAGACAGAAGAATGGAGAGGTCAAGGTGATGGATGACAGAGACAGAAGAATGGAGAGGTCAAGGTGATGGATGACAGAGACAGAAGAGTGGAGAGGTCAAGGTGATGGATGACAGATACAGAAGAGTGGAGAGGTCAAGGTGATGGATGACAGAGACAGAAGAATGGAGAGGTCAAGGTGATGGATGACAGAGACAGAAGAGTGGAGAGGTCAAGGTGATAGATGACAGACAGAAGAGTGGAGAGGTCAAGGTGATGGATGACAGAGACAGAAGAGTGGAGAGGTCAAGGTGATGGATGACAGAGACAGAAGAGTGGAGAGGTGAAGGTTGTGGCAGACCAGACATCCATCGGAGGAAGAAACACACAGAGATGATGGTGATTGAATAGTACAAGGAATTATACTTTTTAATTGTATAAAAACCTCTAATTTTGTAAAGTGGACTATAATATTTCTTGAACCGAATGATGAGCACAAGACTTACAAACTAACTCACTCTATAACCTACCTCATCTCCGACCTTGACCATGTAGCCCTCATCATAGATCTGTCCTCCTTGCTCTGCATAGAAACAGGTCCTGTCCAGGAGGACACCGCACAGCTGACCCGAGGACACCTCCTCCACGAACTGCTTGGAGTGGCGGAGACCAATCACACGTCCTCGACACGGCTCAAACTCTGTGAACACATGCACAACATATCACTATCAGACAAGTTGAGTTAGCGCACTGGAGGGCATGCAGACCAAGGAGAGGTAAGTGTTTCAATCCCGGTCGAGTAAATCTCTAAATGTTACTTCCTCATCCTTACCTCATTAGGGTATGTAGATAGGGTGAAATACCCTCACCCAGGTCAGACCCAAACCTTGCGCTAGAAATGTCTCTGAGACTTACCTCATTAGGGTATGTAGATAGCGTGATATACCCTCACCCAGGTCAGACCCAAACCTTGCGCTAGAAATGTCTCCGAGATTTGCCTCATTAGGGTATGTAGATAGCGTGATATACCCTCACCCAGGTCAGACCCAAACCTTGCGCTAGAAATGTCTCCGAGACGGCTCTCGGGCCAGTCCATGACGTCAAGACAAGACAAGTCTGAGTACTCACAGTTATTTGTGATGGGGTCTACTCACCATACTCAGCGTCCTTGTCCTGGGACTTGGCCCAGTACTTGTACTTGTAGGAGTCGTCAGTAGGAGGGATCCCCCGGTTCTGCAGCTCAGTGATTGCATGAACGTCCAAGTTTATCTGGTCATCTACACCCGCTCCCTTTCCTTGGGACACCAACTGGTACACACAACGAACCAACAGACTCAAATATTAGGATCAAGAATTGATTTTCTCCCAACAAGGATGTAACAGTAAGAGCACATGTCTGGAGGATGTAATGGCTGGTACCCTCCACTCGAGGAATATCCCTGAATGTAAGGATCACTATCACGAGTTGTAAATGGACACTACTAAGCTCTCTAAACATGACTACACAATAAGAACTCAAGCAGGTCATGCTTTACAGGACTGCCAACTAAATGACATAGTATTTAGTATTATATTTAGCACCGCGTCTTACTACTCGTTCGGGTTATACGCTTAAGTACTAATTACGCTAATGGATTAGGAATTGGGAGGGTTAAATTTAGAGGAAGTGAACCCACATTTGCGTGGAGGGAGAGTGGAAAACCATTTAGGAAAAACCACCCCCAGTTCACCCGACCGAGATTCGAACCTCGATCTCCCCGTCCCCGGCGGTCAAGCTCAACACGACTAGCGCGTATTTAGTATTAACTTTATTCATTTGTAAAGGCCGAGATATATTAAACACTATTGCAATAAAACATTTTGTAAATAACATTGTGTAAAACAATGTAACAATGTGTTAGTTTCTTGTGAAATGTGAAGGTACAAAGCAGCTCTTTATTAATTGGTGCAAGATTTTCAATAAGTAAATAAAGTATAACTGGGACACAAATAATACACCCAGACACTCAACCTCCAGGTTAGAATGGTTGCGCTCCTTTTGGCAACTTGAGACCTTCACCACTAGGATCGCTGCGGTTAGTTCTATCACCCAGTAGTGACACTAGCGAGGCCCAGTGTTGAAGGACTCAAGCTGGCAAAAGGAGCGCAGCAAAACCCCCGTAAGGTTGAGAGTCTGTTTCTTACTTGTCTGTGAATTGGGATCATCAAACCTGGGATCCTGAAGGAGATTTGAGGATTCGAGAAAATTTCAGAGTCAAGCATCAAATCTTTATTTTATTTTTTTCGATTTTTCGAGTGAAATTTGTTTTATAGCTCTAATACTGCTTATTGATGGTTCTTGACCAATTATAATTATTATAGGATGAACCCAACAATGGGATCCCAGACCAGTAATTTAACACATAACTGAGTGTATGTTTCAATGAATTGATCGTTAGAAAGAATGTTAACATTTGGTTACTATTTTCTATCATATTATATTTCCTCTTTCGTTAGTAATTTTTCCACGATTCAAATTCGTAAAATAGTGGATTAGACCCAACTCTAAAATAAAGACTTCCTGTTTTCATGATCTCACACGGCGCCATTTATTTAAGTGTATGGTAGCAGGAAAGAGGAAGATGGAGAGATGTTCTGGAACCAGATTATGATGATGATGATGATTATTATTATTACATATCACAAGGTTGTGAAACACTTGTGACTGCTTGAAGAATTGCCCGAAACATTCTCTGTATTCACCAAACATCTTTGTGGGAGGAGAAATGTTATGCAGGTGTTCCGGTCGTGAATCTTCAGCGCAACAACAACAATGATGTAAAATACAAAAATATGGGGGGAATTTAACATCGAATGGAGAAATGTACAATATAATTCAAGATAAATGAAGACTTTGAATCTAAAAAGTGTTCTTACACCAGTAAAAATAGACTCGACTAGTCCAGGACAGAAATAGGCAATAAAGTGGAAAGGAGTTGAGTTTTAATAATTATTATCAGGGACCGGATTTAGATGACATGTCATCTATTTTTGTTCGTCACCTACAATGCTCGGAAGTACACAAACCCTGCCCATGATACCCTGGTTCTACTAATGAATATTTTATTGATCATCTTTTAGTTATTTTGGAATTTAAGCTCATATTTCCTTGGTCTGTGTAAATTTTAAGGATTTTTGAGTCATTTTAAGGTATTCATATTGAACAAGTGTCTTTTGAATACGTAAACATTTCTCAACTGAGTCAGTGTGCCTGGTTACCGCTTGATAATAATAATAATAATAATGATGATGATAATGATAATAATAGTAATAATAGCCTATTTATCTGGCGAAGTTCCACTTAACCAGCGTTGATTACAACATACCATATTAGGCCTACATTTATTGAAAAACAAACCAATTTTAATAAAGGAATATTCAAATAAGTATCTCACAAAAAACACTGTTCATCCAACTATTACCATCTAAGATACAAAAGCAAATAAACACCCCCACCCAACAGTCCTGTTGAGAAGGTTACACCCTCTGGTGAGTGTAAGACAGGTGTCATGATGCAAAATAAGTGGGTGAAGGTCTATTTCGTACACAATTTGATATTTAAAAGCCCTTTTCATCATTATTTTTCACCAAACATAGGTTTTTCTTTCCTTAAATCTATTGAGGGATAAATATTACCATCAAGTAGCCGAGTGAGGTTGTTAAATTTTCATGGCGCTCAGTTGTTTTAAAAGTTGTAGCGACTAGGTACGATAGTTCAGTTATAAAATAAAAGCGACTAAAATTTTGTGTAGCCGTCTAATCTAAGGTTAATTTAATTTTAATAAACTAATAATATTGTTAATCATCATTAAATAAAACGGCACAGTGATTAACGGTCCTTAGTTGTAATCTTTATATTTTTCCCGAAATTAGGGATCCCTAGGGCTAATTTGAAGTTATTTTCAGGTCCTGAAAGTTGTAAGTTGAACTGGGACTATGTCACTGTACCTGTGCGTGTTTCTTAGACTCCTCGTAAGCGTTCATATCCACAATGAGCCCTTTTTCCTCCGCCATGAGCTGAGTCAAGTCAATCGGGAAACCGTAAGTATCGTAGAGACGCCAAGCCACGTCACCTGAGCAAAACACGTCAAATAATGATATTATGTAAACAAGTTGATGGCTGCCTGGTTGTTTATAAAGTTGCACAAGATTCAAGTCAGTTAACTAAGATTCAATATTGACAATTTTGGATTCACACAGCCTTAATATATGAATGTCAATGTTGGCGGCTGTACCTGGCAGAGTGACCTTGGAACCACCAAGTTTCCCGATAGTCCTGTTGAGAAGGTTACGCCCCCTGGTGAGCGTCTTTAGGAACTGCTCCTCCTCTTCGTTGATAATGTCCATGATGCTCTGAGGATCCTTCTTCAACTGGACAAATACAGAGTAAAGGGTCCTTATAACACTCAAGTTACTCAATCTACCACTAATGTTTCCGTCCAATATGATCCTAGGACAAACTCAACAACCAGACCCCAGACCATTAATTCAACGCTTAATCTAACGTATAGATGATACAATTAATGCATTTCAGCCACAGATATTGACGTTTAGTAATTATTTCTATTCTCCATTAGTTTTATCCTAAGTTTAGATTCAGCCCAACTTTAATTGCTTGTAATCCTCTGACAGAGGTGACTGCACCAACCTCTGGGAAGGTGTCTCCTAAGAGCTCCACCACTGTTTGCACCAGCTTAGCGAAGAACCCAGGTTTGGCATTCAACTTCTCCGTAGCGTAGCGGACTGCGCGCCTGAGGATGCGTCGTAGCACATACCTGAAATACAATAAAACTAGACAACTTTAGTACTTCAACCCGCCTCGGTGGCGTAGTTGGCTAACGCGCTTGTCGTGTTGAGCTCGACCGCCGAGGACGGGGAGATCGAGGTTCGAATCTCGGTCGGGTGAACTGGGGGTGGTTTTTCCTAAATGGTTTTCCACTCTCCTTCCACGCAAATGCGGGTTCACTTCTTCTAAATTCAACCTTCCCATTTTCCTAATTCATTAGTGTAATTAGTACTTAAGCGTATAACCCGAACGGGTAGTAAGACGCGGTGCTAAATATTATTTAGTACTTCACATGAATATGTTATTTTAAATATAATAAGTGCCATAAGGAGAGAGGATATAGCGAGGAGAGGACAGCAGAGAGAGTTGTTCTATAGGTGTGTAAGAGACCTGCTATGGAGAGTTGTTCTATAGGTGTGTAAGAGACCTGCTATGGAGAGTTGTTCTATAGGTGTGTAAGAGACCTGCTATGGAGAGTTGTTCTATAGGTGTGTAAGAGACCTGCTATGGAGAGTTGTTCTATAGGTGTGTAAGAGACCTGCAATGGAGAGTTGTTCTATAGGTGTGTAAGAGACCTGCTATGGAGAGTTGTTCTATAGGTGTGTAAGAGACCTGCAATGGAGAGTTGTTCTATAGGTGTGTAAGAGACCTGCTATGGAGAGTTGTTCTATAGGTGTGTAAGAGACCTGCTATGGAGAGTTGTTCTATAGGTGTGTAAGAGACCTGCTATGGAGAGTTGTTCTATAGGTGTGTAAGAGACCTGCTATGGAGAGTTGTTCTATAGGTGTGTAAGAGACCTGCAATGGAGAGTTGTTCTATAGGTGTGTAAGAGACCTGCTATGGAGAGTTGTTCTATAGGTGTGTAAGAGACCTGCAATGGAGAGTTGTTCTATAGGTGTGTAAGAGACCTGCTATGGAGAGTTGTTCTATAGGTTTGTAAGAGACCTGCTATGGAGAGTTGTTCTATAGGTGTGTAAGAGACCTGCTATGGAGAGTTGTTTTATAGGTTTGTAAGAGACCTGCTATGGAAAGTTGTTTTATAGGTGTGTAAGAGACCTGCTATGGAGAGTTGTTCTATAGGTGTGTAAGGGACCTGCTATGGAAAGTTGTCCTCTAGGTGTGTAAGGGACCTGCTATGGAGAGTTGTCCTATAGGTGTGTAAGGGACCTGCTATGGAGAGTGGTTCTATAGGTGTGTAAGGGACCTGCTATGGAGAGTTGTCCTATAGGTGTGTAAGGGACCTGCTATGTAGAGTTATCCTATAGGTGTGTAAGAGACCTGCTATGGAGGAGCAGATAACAGAGTGTGTGCAAGAGAGGATAAGAATGGAAGAAATTAAAGGAGGAAGATTGGTGAAAGGATAGAGGAAGATGGAGGCAGTTTACTAAATTGACCCGGCTACAGGCTGGAAACAGTTGATGATGAAATAGTACCATGGAATGCATCAATGATACTTTCTCAGACAATTAAAGACATGAATATTTAAAACATGTATTTTGTGGTTGATCAGCCATTTTCAGAAGTGCAAAGTTAGTTAGTAAACAGCGACCGCTTACACCAGTCAACCAGAAACAAACCTCTGAACATGAGTGCACAGCGAGCGACTCACCCTCGGCCAGTGTTGTCAGGGTGACCCCCGTCAGCGAGTGCTATGGTGAGCGTGCGAGCATGGTCAGCCAGCACTCTGTACGCCATGTCTATCCCATCATTGTCTGCGCTGCCCACACGACCTTGATAGGCGGGCGCACCAGTGCCCTAAGAGAGAGTCAACTCGTAATATCCATGGGAGATATTATTCAGATATTGGCGAGCTCTGGTGTGAGCTGCCTAGGCCTAGAGTATGGAAGGGAAATAGTCCCATGTCTTCGAGTACCAGTGTACTAGCCCTGTCAGCTGAGAGGATGGAAGGGAAATAGTCCCATGTCTTCGAGTACCAGTGTACTAGCCCTGTCAGCTGAGAGGATGGAAGGGAAATAGTCCCATGTCTTCGAGTATCAGTGTACTAGCCCTGTCAGCTGAGAGGATGGAAGGGAAATAGTCCCATGTCTTCGAGTACCAGTGTACTAGCCCTGTCAGCTGAGAGGATGGAAGGGAAATAGTCCCATGTCTCCGAGTACCAGTGTATAGCCCTGTCAGCTGAGAGGATGGAAGGGAAATAGTCCCATGTCTTCGAGTACCAGTGTACTAGCCCTGTCAGCTGAGAGGATGGAAGGGAAATAGTCCCATGTCTTCGAGTATCAGTGTACTAGCCCTGTCAGCTGAGAGGATGGAAGGGAAATAGTCCCATGTCTTCGAGTACCAGTGTACTAGCCCTGTCAGCTGAGAGGATGGAAGGGAAATAGTCCCATGTCTTCGAGTACCAGTGTACTAGCCCTGTCAGCTGAGAGGATGGAAGGGAAATAGTCCCATGTCTTCGAGTACCAGTGTACTAGCCCTGTCAGCTGAGAGGATGGAAGGGAAATAGTCCCATGTCTTCGAGTACCAGTGTACTAGCCCTGTCAGCTGAGAGGATGGAAGGGAAATAGTCCCATGTCTCCGAGTACCAGTGTACTAGCCCTGTCAGCTGAGAGGATGGAAGGGAAATAGTCCCATGTCTCCGAGTACCAGTGTACTAGCCCTGTCAGCTGAGAGGATGGAAGGGAAATAGTCCCATGTCTTCGAGTACCAGTGTACTAGCCCTGTCAGCTGAGAGGATGGAAGGGAAATAGTCCCATGTCTTCGAGTATCAGTGTACTAGCCCTGTCAGCTGTTTGGTAACTGTTCTGACTTGAGTTAGTGAATGTATTCAACTATAATAATATTGTAAACATCCCAATGTATAAAGATACAAGCCAATCTGTAACAGGGACATGTTATCAACCTATCACAATACAATCAGGCCCGGGAGATGTCATCCACTTACCTTCTTGATTGCATCAAAGAGTGGCACAAAGAGGTCTGTGTCATAGTTGGAGCGTTTCTGTTGAATGACCGAGACAAGTCTCTCGAGACCCAAACCGCAGTCAATGTGCTTCTTGGGGAGGGTCTTTAGACTGCTATCAGACTCCCTGAAACACAAAGATAGCCTCCACTGAGACACAGAGATAGCCTCCACTGAGACAAACATATTTATAAGAGAAGAGTGAATTTTAAAGACCACCAACTCGAGAAATGAAAAATTATGTCAATACAAGGTTCCATATCTCCATGTTGACTAAGTGTGCATCATCCGACACTTTGATACAGTCCAAGCGTAGCTGGAAGCATGGCCTGGAGGGGTAAATGACGGAGTTAAACAAGTACCTATTGAACTGTATGAAGACAAGGTTCCATATCTCCAGAACGTCAGGGTCGTCCATGTTGACTAAGTGTGCAGCGTTGCGCCCTCCAATGCGATCAAAGTGTAGTTCAGAGCATGGTCCACAGGGGCCCGTCTCACCCATCTCCCAGAAGTTGTCCTTCATGCTGCCAGGCAGCACATGACTCGAGGGTATCCTGACACAAACAAGGAGTAGAATGTAATATACCGGGAGAGAAGTGCTAGCCACTAGCCTACAAGTGCTTGGTTTGAACCTAGCTCACCCTAGATTGATCCAGATCTGCTTACACTCATCGTCAGGGTCCAGTCCTGCCAACTTGTCGCCACCGAAGTAGGTCACATACAAACGCTCGGGAGGTAGACCAAACTCCTGAGTGAGGAGCTCCCAAGCCCAGGAGCAGATTTCCTTCTGAGCAACACACACAACACAGGTACAGTGGTGGACATGACAACTGTGACAACACAGGTACAGTGGTGGACATGACGACTGTGACAACACAGATACAGTGGTGGACATGACGACTATGACAACACAGATACAGTGGTGGACATGACGACTATGACAACACAGGTACAGTGGTGGTCATGACAACTGTGTCAACACAGCTACAGTGGTGACTTGACAACTGTGTCAACACAGGTACAGTGGTGAACAACTGTGTCAACACAGGTACAGCGGCGACTTGACAACTGTGTCAACACAGGTACAGTGGTGGACAACTGTGTCAACACAGGTACAGTGGTGGACAACTGTGTCAACACAGGTACAGCGGCGACTTGACAACTGTGTCAACACAGGTACAGTGGTGGACAACTGTGTCAACACAGCTACAGTGGCGACTTGGCAACTGTGTCAACACAGGTACAGTGGTGGACAACTGTGTCAACACAGCTACAGTGGTGACTTGACAACTGTGTCAACACAGGTACAGTGGTGGACAACTGTGTCAACACAGCTACAGTGGTGACTTGACAACTGTGTCAACACAGGTACAGTGGTGGACAACTGTGTCAACAAAGGCACAGTGGTGGACATGACGACTGTGTCAACACAGGTACAGTGGTGGACAACTGTGTCAACACAGGTACAGTGGTGACTTGACAACTGTGTCAACACAGGTACAGTGGTGGACAACTGTGTCAACACAGCTACAGTGGTGACTTGACAACTGTGTCAACACAGGTACAGTGGTGGACAACTGTGTCAACAAAGGTACAGTGGTGGACATGACGACTTTTGTCAACACAGGTACAGTGGTGGACATGACATGTGACAACACAGGTACAGTGGTGGACATGACGACTGTGACGACACAGGTACAGTGGTGGACAACTGTGTCAACACAGGTACAGCGGCGACTTGATGAAAAGATGTATTATTTCAAACAATGATCTTGACGACAAAGAGAGGATGAGAACTTTACCTTGAAGTAGTCCCCAAACGACCAGTTGCCCAACATCTCAAAGAAGGTGTGATGGTAGACGTCCTTCCCAACATCGTCCAGGTCGTTGTGTTTCCCCCCTGCGCGGATACACTTCTGGGTGTTGACGACCCTCACCCACTTGGACATGTCGTGTTGGGGTCCACGGAGCAGGAATATCGCTTGAATGACAGCAGTTGAACAAAGTAAACATCATTTTCAAACAGTAAGAGAAATAACATTATTTTAAAGAAATATATTTAGCACGCTTACTACCTGGGTTATAGCTAAGTAAATTACCAAATGGATAGAATTGGAGGTTGAATTAGAGGAAGTAACCGCATTTGCGTGGAAGAGAGTGAAACCATTTAGGAAAAACCCAGTTCACCACAGATCGAACTCGATATCCCTCCTGCGGTAGAGTAAACCGACTGGCGTTACAAACTACGCCACGAGCGGGTTATTTAAAGTAATGCACTACTAAGACGGTAATTTATGAAAGCAGCTGTGGAACATCCATCTTAACTTGTTTTTAAATAGATAGATAAACAATATTGTATTTGTGTGTTCCCAATATTATTTTTAAATTTTTTAAATGTATTTCAATGCATCTAAAAATTTCAGTGTGTTACAAAGATTTTTTTTTCTAATAGAAAATATTGACCTGCTTTGGTGGCCGCATGGTCTAAGGCAGGATTAAACCTTTTAAGGTCCAAGGGGCCAAAGTTTCTGTTCTTGCTGGCTCCCAATACTAATATTATTTTCCTTTTGACGTTTCGAGTGTCTCAGTGGTGGTGAGTGAACACGAACTCACGCGAAATAGTCCTCTCTCCCTTGTCTACGAGAGTATTCATTCGCTGGTTCGAGGGACATTTGTGTGGAACGTAATACCATGGTTTCTACTCAACTTGACCAATGAAATTCCCGAATTTTTCCCTGATTTCCCCTGATCATTTTCTTAAAATTCCCGACTAAAAAGTATGTCACATCCTTCAAATTTCCCTCCCACCTCCCCCCTCATTTTTCTATTAATCTTTTTTTATGAATAATAATAAGTTTTAAAATTTAAATAAACATATTTTTTAAATTTGTATTAACATTGTTTATTAGGAATTATAAAATTTAGTACACAGCTACAAAAAAACGACAGTTTGAATAACATTATTATATACTGTTTTAATGATTATTATATTTCATATTTTGAGTAAAACCACATTTTCCCAAATTTTTATTGTAATTTATGAAATTCCCGGCTAATTCCCGATTTCCCCGATTTTCCCGGATAGTAGACACCCTGAATACCTATTTAGCTTCATGTATAAAGCAAAAATAATTTATAAAATCATTTAAAATATGTATTTATTTTATTATTAAACTATGTAAGATATAAATCTGTATTTGGGCAATTCCATAGAAATGTCAACCAAAGAGTTAATTTTCAAATCATTGGAATTGTTAAACTGCCATTTTGTTCATTTGTCTACATAGTATTTGAATCAAACACCAATTCTCTACTTACAAAAGCAAGAAAAGCACTATCTTAAGTCAAAGGTCATAAATCTATTGTGGTGTAAATTTTAGAATAAATTATGAGAGTTTTCAAATTAATTTGTAAGGTGTAAAAGTTTATTGATAAATTAATTGGACTACCACTATTTTTTTATAGCAATATATATTATATAAATATTTAGCAACGGTCTTATACTTGGTTAAAAACGCCTAAGTATAATTAATCGTATGGATTAGAATGTGCGAAGGTTGAATTTTAAGGAAGTGAAACCCGCATTTGCGTGGAAGGAGTGAAAAAACCATTTAGGAAAAACCACACCAGTTCAACTCGATGGGTGTATTCGAACCTCGATCTACCCCGTCTCGGCGGTAGGTCAACACAGACTGGATTTTAGCCAACTACGCCACGAGGCGGTAATATATATTATAATTGTGGCATGTTACTTCTTCCTAAATATTAATTTGAACAAAAAATATGCTGTTTTAAAGAAAACTAGTAGTTGTAATGTCTATCGGTTACCAAATTTATGCAAAAAGTTTTTTATTTTGGAAAAAAAAATTTGCTGACAAATATAATTTTTTTTCCTTTCTGTATGGTAAGTAAATAAAAACCACACATAAAAAACAATATTTATTTTAAACATTGAAATTTTTATAGTAACAGACTGACTACACTAATGTAACTAACAAGGGAAATAAAAATTTATTTTACTGGAAGTTTGGGTGGCAACATTGTAAGTTAGATCAAAATAAGTGATTTCCCTCCATTTCCTTGCAAGTCTGTTCAGTGAATACATTCATGTAAATAAGGTGTTTTCAGTGAATGTACTTTATTTCACAACAATCTATCAACATTCTACTGTGCAGGTATGTAAATCCACTATATTTCTACTTTGATTAAACAATATAACTGGGCCTCTCCTTTTAATACTTTTGTATAGTAGTATTAACCAAACATCATGTAATGGACAAATGTTTAAATACAAATTTAATCATGGACCTACCAGACTAGTTTAGGCCTGTGTGTGTTTATACCAACAATGTTAATTTATAAAAGTTATATTAGCCCATAAGGGTTTTCTAGAAATGTCTTAAGTGGATGCACTAACAAAAAACACAATTAATATGGTTTAACTACCCCAGAGCATTTTCTTTTTTAAATTTTTAGATGTGATGGCTCCATTAACCAATTCAGAAAAACAAAGAAAATATAGAGAGAGACTTAAAAGAAAAATAGGTTATGACAAGATAAAAGAAAAACTTAGGAAGAGATCATAATGGCAGGGCTTAGTAAAGCTAAGAAAATTGAACTGAAAAACAAAAACAGGGAATATAAAATAAATCAAAGAAAGAAAATTCAAAACGTAGAGCAGGCTATTACCAGTTCTCCGCTGCTAAGAACAAAGAATCTTTAGTTTTTTCTAGTAGACAGTCTCAAGGCAAAGTCCAGAAAAAATTACAAAATGATTTACCTCACTCCCCTCGCAAACAAAGGGCTCTCATTAAAGAGTTTGCAGTAAAACAAGGACTAGTGGTAGTTTCTCCCGAGAAAAACATGCCCGATGATAAAACCCTAAATTGTTGAAAAGCTGTGAACGAGTTTTATGTTAGTGATGCTGTATCTTGGCAGACTCCGGGTTTAAAAGACTGTTATTGTACAAAAAAAGAAAAAAAAAGAAGATAAGACTCGCATCCAAATGCATTATTTACTACAACACTAAAAGAAGCTCACAGTGTGTTTTATGCAGAAAATGAAACTATTGATATTGGCTTTTCTAAGTTGGCAGCTATGAGACCACCTCAAGTTTTGCTCCAGAAGGATATTTCACATAATGTTTGCATCTGTAAAATCCACGAAAATATGAATTTCTTAGTCAAAACTTTAAATGAAGTTGGGCTACCCATCAAAGCACAGTTTTGTGAATTTATAGGTCAAATTACATGTGACCAAGAGGTGGAACCATACATGTTGAGTAGATGTAAAAATTGTCCAAAATTTGAAGTACATGAGAATTGTGCGAGGGTGAAATATGTAAATGGTACCAAGGGGTAGCTGAGCCTCAAGTAAACAAACAACATGTGAAGGTACAGCTCAACACTGTTTAGAGTTATTGAAAGAAAAAGGGCCAGTATTTTTACGCCACTCCTCCATCAAGTGTGTACAGCAATGCACATTCACATACGCTAAAGAAAATATGAGCCTTGGTGAAGCTGTTGTACAGCTGTTGCAGAAAATGATGCTTGCCAGGAACAGAATGAAACCAGCTCACTGGGTGAACTAGCGGTTGACAGTATTTACAGCAGTGTGTTGGTTAAATAATCGCGAAGAAAATAAAAGTGAATCCTATGCTCTGGTGTCTGACCATATGAATCATGACAAAGTTGCAATACATTTGTATCTTGTTCGTATTCTTCAAGGCCTGAAGAGCAAATATACAATTTACAGAGTACATTTTTACTCTGATGGAGCATCACACTATGTAATATCACCTTTCTTCTAGCAGAATTTGCTAATGTTACATGGAACTCTTTTGCAACTTCTCACGGGAAGGATCTATGGATGTAATTGGTGGAGAAGTCAAAAGAACAGCTTGAATCGCAGTACTTTCTGGCAAAACAGTCCAATATGCTGAAGATTTTGTTTAAAATAACATGTGAAGAAAATGAATGTCAACTTCATTGCAAAAGATGAATTCACTACAATAATTAGAAGAAATATGTCACTATACCTGGTAAACGAAAACACACATCTTGTAAAGGATGTAAAGCCTTATCACATTGAATTTGCACAACACGCTGCATGAAATGATTTTAAAACACATTTTTTCAGAATGCCAGATGAAGCTATTTCTCAAACTTGACCCTCACAGATCCAAACAAACTTATTAGGTCTAGATGTGATTCAGAATATAAAGATTGAAAAAGAATTGTACTTTGCTGTATTTTATGATAAGTCATTCTACATCGGTAGAGTATTAGATGAATATGGAAATCATTTCAAAATGAAATTTTTAGAAGGCATCTGTGACAACTTTCGTTGGCCAAAACAACTTGATATTGATGAGGTTGACAAAAAAATACATATTTTTTGGACCTATTAACCTTAATGGAACTGGACCATTTTCAGTACCCCGACTACCTGATATCAGAAATTAAGTGTGCTAAACTCAAAAGTATGCTAAAATAAACACATTACAGCTGTATTGTTGCACTATTTTTTTTATTATTTGAAAATGCAAACATACCAACCTAATTTGGTTTTTAAAAACACAAGTGTCAGCCCGTTACCGACATATAGTTTAATTTTACTATGACTCATGCTAGCTTCAAGGGAGGCTCAATTACATTTAATTAATTAACTACTTTGTTACTATTTTTAATATAATTTTTAATTTTTTTTTTCACAGATATGTTTAGAGAAATTTGAGTGCAAAGGATGTACTGTGAAATCAGTGGATGACAGACTGTCAGTCTGTTACATTTAATTTATATATATATATATATTTAAATATTATAATTAAATTTATAAATATTGTTTTTTTTAACATATAATAAACTAACTGCCCTCTGTTAAATGGTGTATTTAAAGTGTAAAAAGCGTTGTGTTCGGTCAGTCTGTTACCTATGAAATTGCCCATTTGTCATTCTTTTTCTCTTGAAATGATTTTGTATTTTTCATCAGCCGACGGGTCATAAAAATTGTTATGGAGGGCCAAAAGTGGCCCGCAGGCTGCAGCTTGAAGACCCCTGGTCTTAAGTGCCACTATCGCAATAGCCTGGACTGCCGACAACAAGGGAGATCAGGTTTTTAATCCTGGTCGAGTGTACCGAAGGTGGTTTTTTGTTTTCCACTCTCCCTCCACACTTCCTATAAATTCAACCTTCCTCATCCCTAACTAATTAGTGTAATTAGTGCATACACATATATCCTGAAATGGCAGTAATACGCGGTGCTAGAAAAAATAGAAAATATTTCAACATTTTACCATCTCGGTTTTTTGGGGGCAATGTTCGCTCCATTAATCACCTTATTTGAGAGTTAGCCTACATTTTTTATAAACATTCCAAGTTCTGTTTCTTTTTATTTATAGTATTGTGGGTAAGAATATAGGATTTTTCAAGCTTGAGTACAATACAGCCAAATATGGGAGAAATATCTATAAAATGACATATTTTTGTATCAAAAGAATGAGGCCTACTTGTTTAAGTTATCTTAAGCTTGTGTTTTAATTGTTATTATTGTGTAGCTCTCATTTTCTGTAATACATGTATTGTCACTCAACTAAAATATCTTTGTAATGTTTTGTTTTTTTCAAACAAATCAACTTATTGTTTGCTTATTTGTAAATTGTATATCTACTTTGTTAACATAATACCCTTCTTCTTATCAACTGTTTTCAGCCTGTGGCCAGGTCCGTTTAGTAAAATGTCTCCATCTTCCTCTATCCTTACACCATTCTTACTCCTTTATTCACTTACATTCTTGTTCTCTCACTTTAACACTTTCTGTTATCTGCTCCTCTCATCTTTCTACCTCATGTACTCCTGTACCCCCCTCTCTCATAGCAGGTCTCTTACACACCTATAAGAACAACTTTATTCTATTGTAAACCTCTGTCCCTCTCTCCATCTTCCTTTCATTTTATTTCTTATTCTCTTTTCCAGTATCTTCTCATATATCAGTGTTATCCCCTATAATTTGTACACCTCTTCCTGTCTCCTTTCTTGAAAATACCTACTTCACCTTCTGCTCTATCATTTCTACCATCCTTCATCCACATCTGGTGCTTTTCCTTGTTTCATCCTCTTTAATGCTTCCTCCACCTCTCATCCTTTTCTGCTATTTCTTCCTGCTGCTCTGGTTCACTCTCATCCCTTTCCTCTTCTGGGGTGAACTTAATCTCAAAATATCTCATCCTTAGTTCCTTTTCTTTCTCTCCTGTCTTCATCTATTTATTTTTAATTGTCTTTTCTCTCCTCTGTTTCTTACTTGGCTATATCACACCTCCTTACTTCCTTCCTGGCTTCACGTAAAACTCTCTTTGCTCTTTTCTTCTTCTCCCTATATTCTTCCTCTGTTTCCTCATCTCTATTCTTAAAACTCCTTCTGAATGCTTTATTATTCTCTTCCAATGCTTCCTTCACCCTCTCATTCTACCAGGATGTCTCCTTCCACTTCCTCCTATCACTCATCCTCTCCACAAACCTCCTCTACCGCTCCCACCAGACTGTTACTCCACCTCATCCTTGTGTGTCAAGCTTCCTGCCATTCATGGGTACAGCTCTCTTTCCTCTTCATTTTTTAGCCTCCACTTAACTTAATATCCTATAAGCCCTTTATTTAATTTTCCTGTCCATATCCTTCCGAACGTGTTTTATTTTGTATGGTTTCCAACAAGCTACAAAGCTCATGGAAACATCATTAATAAATAAACCAATCAGATGCATTTCCAGCCTTCCTACATAACATGGGAGAGAGCCAGCTTGATAAGGTTAGGCTATGTTTAGTTTGTTATTTTAGTTATGTTTTTTCAATATAATGTATTGCTAAAAAGGCATATTATGTGGGAATAGTATCTTATATCATATTCATATAAATATTATGTTCATTGTTTTGTTACAATACATCTTATTAATATTAGGCCCTTCTTGCTCAAGAACACAGCAATTTGAATAATCCTCTGCGATGCATGACATATTTTAATACAGAAATTTAATTGTTTACTTACTGTAGCTAATCAATATTATTACAAATTTAAATTTATTTAATTATCACCATTATCAAAATTTTAATTTTAATAATTTAAGGTTAGATTCATTTTTGCTGGGTGAGAACCATAATAATCAACATTAATTAATGTTGCTAAAATTACAGATTTCCCACCAAAAATAGCACTACGCCATTTTAATAAAGTTCTTTACGAGGTCCCCTAGCACTTTCCAGTTGTGATCTAGGCCTGGAAGGCTTCATATCATAGTTTACTTTATGTTTACTTTTGTTAGAAGGTTTTAACTAAAATATTTATTAAAAAAGATAAAATTATTAATTTGTTTGCTAAAATAATGGGAAAGATGTGGTCGTTTTAGACATTTAAAAGAATAATAAATTTAGTTTGAGAGACACTATGGCGGTTAATATCTGATTCTTAGCTGAGTTAATTAGTTGTAATTATTTATAATCTATATATTAATTGTTTCACCATATTAAATGTGTTAGTAAAACTAATAACTTTGCTGAATATTGATATTTGACCTGTTAACTATGCAAGGAGAGCGAGTTTCATTTTAATTTACTATTTACTACGTTGATGGCTAATAAATCAATATTAATGTTTTATGATTGGCTTTATAGTTTGTCATTTAATTTGTAGATACTCTAAGCGTATTGGTGAGATAACAATTGTTCCTTACCTGGTTCATGCCAGCATTGGCAAACAACAATGTTGGATCATCCAGAGGAATTGTTGAAGATGAATGACATATTCGTGTTTCTTCTTCTTGATGAAGAAATCAATGAATGTGCTTCTAATTTCTTTAGCTGTAAGTGAGCTATTCATGGCTACAACAGAGATATCCTGCAAGAAAACAAAACTTTCATCAATCATATTGCTGACCGATTTCCTTAAAAAAAAAAGAGAGAGAAGAGGACTGAACTTTCAATAAAATTGTCAACATATGGATTATGATTTAATATCCAAAATAGGTATTATTTTCAGGATACATATTTTATAATAACGAATATTCTGGAGAGAACATCTAAGGTGGATTAAACTTTAAATAATAACTGTGATTCTATATTCCACTTATGAATATTATGAGTTTACCTTCATCAAGACACTAACCTGTGTAACACGTGAAATCAACAAAATTGAAAAAGAAATCTTTTATCTAAGATATAAAAGAAAAGAGTCGCACTAGTTTTCTGGTTTAGTGAGAGCAAATATATTTTTTATTTATTTGATTCAACAAATAGATTGATGATTTTTTATATTAAACCAATGTGCCAGTTTTATCTTATTAGACTCGCGGGTAAATTGCATAATGCAGCTGAAAAGTTGGATTTGATACTAGTGGCAGCTCGTCATTTTAGAAGCTGGAGGGCGCGGCCAGTTTAGTTAATTAATTATCTCTAAATAATACATTTAAAAGAAGACACAAAGTTCGGAATATATTTTATTAGATATTAATTTATTTAAACACAAAAATTAATATCACAAACAACATGCAAAGATTAAAAAAAAAATTAGACTCACCCCAAAGAACGTGGATACTGTTGTAGAAGCTCTTCAGCTGTGTAATGTGCATAAATATATAGGTATGTATGTTCAATGTCTACAATCGCTAGAGCATTCAAGCTGTTATTTGTCGTTGTATTCCTTAGGAAAGTATTAATTATTTTCAATGTTGAAAAGCAACGTTCAGATTCAGCAGACGTCATTGGGGTCGTTATGATGATTTTTAGAAGATTCGTCCCCTCACTGAAAACTAAAATAATGTTATTTTTCTCCATGAAGTTCAATAGTTGTATTGCTCCTTTAATGTCAAAGTCCTGTCGTCTGTATAATAGTCCCAATTCAAACAGGAGTTTTTCTTTTTCTAAGAAAGGGTAGTGTTGGATTACTCGCATGAGTTCTTCTTCCGGAAAGAAAGTAGAAAATTGTGGAAATGACTCATTACATAACAAAGAAGCTGTCCTCCAGATGACCAGTAAAAAGCGAATCTGTCATTTATATGAGTTGTAATGACATCACACACTTCTTTTGCATCTCCCACTCTAGTTCTACATTCAACATTACTTTTCCTTTTTCTTGGTTTGTTCAGGGAACTCTTCATTTATTTGCTTCTCTATTTCATTCATTTTCCCCCTCTCTTTCTACATCTTATTTTCAAAAATGTAAATGTCATTTTGTCACATTACACTGTCTCTGTTCCTGTTTTGTATTTGTTGGTACAATATATCCACGTGAGGTAAAATTTTGTGGAATAGAGTTAATCAAAACATGAAATTTGGTCTTGAAAAGCCCTTCTGTGGCTACTCACCTCGTTAACTGTAAGCACTTTTCCTTAAGAACTTCGAAGCATTCCTCCAACTTATCTCTATTTTCGTACACAACGTTAACAATTCGAATGTTGTAGTTCCATCTTAATGTAGCAACTCTGGGTAGTCTGACTTTTACTACTTGCTCTAAAACGACAGATCGTAAAGATAAGTGCGAAAAAAATGTGAATGGAAGTAGAACAAAATTATAAATTCCTTCTGGAAGGTCTTTTATCCTCCTAAACACAATTATAGTGTAAGATTCTAGTACGAGATAAAGCCTTACAAGCGAGCTTCCTTCAATAATCACTAACCAGTTTTGAACTTTGTTATCTTCTTCAAAGCTTTTACTAACATATTTATTTCATTTAACTAATAACACATTGATTTATTTCATATATTCAATCAAATTAATGAACAATATCAAAATGCCACATTGCCTTGTATGGTGTAAGAGAGAAAGAAATACCCGAAAGTTTCCTTCTCTCTTAGACAATGGTATGCAGAAGACAGCTCGAAAATTTCAGTCGCAGATGTTCATCCAGTTATTTTATAGAGATCAATGTGTTTATCTTATATTTTAAAGCGTTTGCCAATATTTTAAACTAAAGCTACATTTGAGAGAAATAGTAACATTAGTTGACATTTATTATTTAATTAAGGTAAACATTTCTCCATACGAATCTATCTATGGTTTATGGAACGTCTTCCATTTGCTCTCTGAAATAAAACTTTAGGCTACCAAACTCTGAGCAAAGCTGAGGTAAACTGGAACTAGTACTAAACGAAGCGTCATCCTAAAGTGAGTAAACGTGTCGAAATCAAAAATTTATTATCTTTGTTTCCACCCCAGTATGAGAACTTAAGCTGTGGAATAAAATTTCTTTAGTGGTTTGTTTTTTGGGGAATAGTCTTGTCTCCACTATATTTGATATAAATTAGAAATGTCTACAATTAAATCAACATGCTGGATTTATTTATGAACGGTGTTAGAAGAACGGCGTTTGTTCTTTGTTTTGCTGTGGTTGTAATTTTCTGAGCATTCATTTTTGCTATTAAAATCCTTATATTTAAGTACATTTAGTTGGTTTCCTTGAAAACCACTTGTTAACGATGAAGATGAAACTTGTAGACCACGTTATACGCAGTTTTAAAGTTGCTAAAGTATTCCGTGAGAACACGGACAAGATAAACAGTATTGACTTTTCTCCAAGTGGAGACACATTGATTTCCTGCAGCGAGGATGATCAAATTGTCATTTACGATTGTGAGAAAGGCACTCAAATGAGAACGGTCAATAGTAAAAAATACGGTGTTGACCTTATCCACTTTACCCACGCGAAAAACACAGCCATTCACAGTTCCACCAAAGTAGATGACACCATTAGGTACCTGTCCCTCCATGACAACAAGTACATAAGGTACTTTCCAGGACATACAAAAAAGGTGGTGTCTCTTTGCATATCTCCCGTGGAGGACACATTCTTGTCCGGTTCGCTCGACAAAACTCTCAGACTGTGGGACCTAAGATCTCCTAACTGTCAAGGCTTGATGCATCTCTCGGGTCGACCGGTTGCAGCCTATGACCCCGAAGGACTCATATTCGCTGCGGGGGTTAATTCTGAGAGTATCAAACTTTACGATTTGAGGTCTTTTGACAAAGGACCCTTCATAACCTTCAAATTGAGCCAGGAAAAAGAATGCGATTGGACCGGTTTGAATTTAGTCGTGACGGGAAGACTATACTTATCTCGACGAATGGCTCTATCATCCGGTTGATCGACGCGTTCCATGGGACACCTCTCCAAACATTCACAGGACACTTGAACAACAAGGGGATCCCTATTGAAGCTTCGTTCAGCCCCGACTCCCAGTTTGTCTTCAGTGGCTCCACAGACGGTCGAGTCCATGTGTGGAACGCAGAGACAGGCTACAAAGTGTGTGTGCTAAGCGCCGACCACCCTGGCCCCGTCCAATGCGTACAATTCAACCCCAAGTATATGATGCTTGCTTCTGCATGCACCAACATGGCCTTTTGGCTTCCCCTCGGGGATGAAAATGCTTAAAAAATGTGTGAAAAGTTTCACGCTTACTGAAATTAAATCAATAACATTTTTGAAAGATGGTGCTCTAGGAGTAGAAACAGAGATTCACTCTTCAATGCGAGCACGGTCTTTTTAAGAACATTCAAAACCTGCATTTACACATTTTAAAAATGGGCTTTATCCATTTTATTAATACTATTTTGTAATCTAATCTTCCCCCCCCCTCTTTTAGAAATGTAAACTAAACAAACCGGGTGCTTCTTTCTCTTTTAAACTCTAAACTTTATAATTTGATTAGTTACTTTTTTTTTAAAGTATAACGTCTAAAAGGAATTTTAACACAAATCTGAATAATTTGTTTTCTCAAGGTGAGGAATGTTAAACATATTTAGTCCTATTTTGATGATGTTAATTTACGATTACTAGATTTATTCGGCCTAATTAGAACGACTGAGAGGCTTGTCTGTATATTCATTTAACTAGTGTGAATGTGAATGTGCGAGTGTGCAGCATGTGGGAGAACTGAGTGAATGCGCAGGATCTGGGTGAATGGATGGATATTTGAGTGTCCAGGGTAAATAATAACCCTCAAAACATATTTTTTCCGAAGCTTCTAAACATAAATTACTTAATACTTATCCATTGTCCTGTCGCTCTATATTCCAAGTGAAGGCCGGTTCGAACACAAAGTGAGGGAACTCGATAAGTTTGTTTGAAAAAAGAAAAAACTTTTGATTACAAAATTTCACACAAATTGTGTTTAACATGGTGTTTAGTTTATTTAATTTTTTTAAATAAAAATAATTTTACTTTGATTAAAAGTAGATACCGATAACTTAATAAAAGTAATTCCTGACCCTGTAACCTTAATACAGCCATCCCAACCTATTAGGCTCACATAAAACATGATCCAAACTTGAAGTAGTGTTTGCGTGCTAACCTTACATCCAATGTGGTGTAATACAGTCAGAAACCTGGGTCTCCTGAAGGACCTCTCGAGACTTGAGCCCCCACACATGTCAAGTTAGCGAGAGTGAGCTGGTCTCCGCAGACAAGATGGATTCACGAATCAATGTGAGAGAGGTGCATTTCATCCAACTTCACCCTCATCCTATCCTTAGATACATACATAATCCCGCTGTTCCCTTACGGGGTAGGCAAGAAACTGTGAATATAGCTAAAAAAAAAACTCCGTACTTAATCCATCAGCACTAATTTCTCGGCACTTCCCTAACTTGCATACTCCCTTCGCTCATGCCAGCCACTTCCTTTTGATCCACTCTCATTCTCTCAACATGCCCAAACCAACGTAAGACCAATTCCTACCGTACTAGGTAACAAACAAACCTTATATTACTAAACGTACATTTAAATATATTAATAAAGAATTGCTACCAACTCGCCCAAATTTTTCGCATCATATGCGAAAATATAATGAGGAACTGTATTTATACAACTTATCAACCTCTTAAGAAATTTATGGTTATATTTTTACAGAAACTGTGGGGGATTGGCAGGGGGTCACTTAATACTTTCAGTTTCATTTACCGGTACTTATTTTAATTTGTATTTGCCTCTTGATGGTTATTTATGTGGTTTTATATAAGTAGATTTGATGGAAAATTTGGTTCTTTAAGACGCTAGGATAGTCTATCAGAAATTTGTAAACTCTAGAAAACAATTGGATTTGTAACATTACTGGGTGTAGCTGTCCGGTTGTAGGAGAACAAACAGGGGAGGAGGAATGTTAGCCTACAAATGACAATACAATTCGTGTTGTGACCCTCCTATTAAATTACATCATTCATGTCACGTTCCTACTATAGTTACTGTTAATTTCTCAGACATTTTGGTCTTAATGTTCAACCATAATATGTGGTTTTATGGACTTTTAGGTGTGGAAAATGTCCACTTTTAAATTATGTTCACAGGTTTGTACTATGTATAGCGTCATAAAAAATAGTTTTATATTAATCCCAGTAACCCCAAACTTGTGTACTATTATAGGTTTTGTCTATATCTAACCTGAGCGCAACATCTAATTGGCACTCTTTCAGCTACCTAGGCAGCACACTTAAGTCCTATTATGGGAAAGTTTGGCTAGTTTTGATCTTAAAGGGTTGGCAATTTTGATGTAGCCTAGAGCGAATATTAATTTCCATAACCATACATTTGTGAATATATTGTGACAGTTTGTATATTAGTTGGTACATTACAAAGTGTGAGCTGGTAACGTTCCAAAAGTCGAACTGCTACATCCACCTATTAGTACCCGAACTGCTACATCCGTCTGTTAGTACCTGTTAGAACTAAACTACGACTGTGGAGTGTGTACATGTTTGTATATATTGTGTGTGTGACATATGAGCCTGTGAAGTAAGATTTTATATTCACACAAGGGGATTTTTATGGTCCTTTGTGTGTAATATTGTGTACCACTGGTAGTATAAATAGATTGTGTTTTATTGTAACTGTCCTTGCAGAGAGTAGTATCAATGTTTTAATACAGCATTCAACATAAATTAACCAACTACTACACTTCCTTTTATTGAAGACAATAGTTCCAACATATTCTGTGTATTTATTATTTCATAAAAGACCTTAATCAAGTTAGTGTCAAATATGTTAACAAATTACAGTTTGAGTTTCAAGAATAATTTCAATTGACCTAAATTTAATTTTTTAAATATTGGTAGTGTTATAATATGTTTTGGTTAGTAAAGACTGTAATGTCATATTGGACACCCGCAAGGGCACACTACCCAGTCGTAAAAGGGCGCAATGTCGCAGGCTAGTAGTAGTGCCATATTGGACACTCCAGAAGGGCACACTACCCAGTCGTGAAAGGGCGCAATGTCACAGGCTAGTAGTAGTGCCATATTGGACACTCCAGAAGGGCACACTACCCAGTCGTGAAAGGGCGCAATGTCACAGGCTAGTAGTAGTGCCATATTGGACACTCCAGAAGGGCACACTACCCAGTCGTGAAAGGGCGCAATGTCACAGGCTAGTAGTAGTGCCATATTGGACATTCCAGAAGGGCACACTACCCAGTCGTGAAAGGGCGCAATGTCACAGGCTAGTAGTAGTGCCATATTGGACACTCCAGAAGGGCACACTACCCAGTCGTGAAAGGGCGCAATGTCACAGGCTAGTAGTAGTGCCATATTGGACACTCCAGAAGGGCACACTACCCAGTCGTGAAAGGGCGCAATGTCACAGGCTATTAGTAGTGTCATATTGGACACTCCAGAAGGGCACACTACCCAGTCGTAAAAGGGCGCAATGTCACAGGCTATTAGTAGTGCCATATTGGACACTCCAGAAGGGCACACTACCCAGTCGTGAAAGGGCGCAATGTCACAGGCTAGTAGTAGTGCCATATTGGACACTCCAGAAGGGCACACTACCCAGTCGTGAAAGGGCGCAATGTCACAGGCTAGTAGTAGTGCCATATTGGACACTCCAGAAGGGCACACTACCCAGTCGTGAAAGGGCGCAATGTCACAGGCTAGTAGTAGTGCCATATTGGACACTCCAGAAGGGCACACTACCCAGTCGTGAAAGGGCGCAATGTCACAGGCTAGTAGTAGTGCCATATTGGACACTCCAGAAGGGCACACTACCCAGTCGTGAAAGGGCGCAATGTCACAGGCTAGTAGTAGTGCCATATTGGACACTCCAGAAGGGCACACTACCCAGTCGTGAAAGGGCACAATGTCATAGGCTAGTAGTAGTGTCATATTGGACACTCCAGAAGGGCACACTACCCAGTCGTGAAAGGGCCTATTTTTGAACAAATGCCACATCCTGCCCTTGGTCTGGTCATCCATTTGGAACAGATGTTGTTGGACCGACAGGAACTTAACTGACATTAATAATCCCAATCCAGTTTCCTTCTCGGCCGTTTGTGAATACTTTCCAAGGACTCAATTGTTTAATGCTAGAGGACATCATGAATGTTTGTTGTTGGTTTTAAATCCCATCAGTAGATCCGTGATACTATTAGCCCAGGTTCTCAAATGACTAGATAAAATCACAATTTGTACAACCATCAAAATTTGTCTGTTATTTTAATTGCTTTACAAATCCAAGCCAACATCAACAAGTTTACAAACTTGAATATAAACAAAATAACTATCCTACAGCACTTTCAGATTATTTAACTTTGGGAGTGTTGTAGTTAAAAAAAAAATTATTTGTTTTGCATGTACACACTGTTCACCTTGTAATAGAACAAGGTAAGAGGTCTAGCACTTTTTTTAAACTTATTGTCTTATCTTTATTTGCCTTGTTGGTGTAAATGTAAATACCAAACATTAAAAGTTTGTTGTAAAATTTGTAGATAGTCCTAGATTTGTAGACAACCAACATTGTAACAAATAATTTTTTAATATTTATTTAGTCTTAAACTTTTGTTTATAAAGAAAGGGGAATAAGGGGTGGGACTCTTGATCTCAGGGGGGGTTATTTTGTTGAAGCGTGTTCTTCTCGCTTTTGCTGCAAAATGGTGGAAAATTATGCAAATTAAAAAAAAGGGGCTAATCTAAGGAATTAAAATGTTAAGTGAAATTATCATTAAAGAGAGTGTAAGAAATATGTAAATACAGTTTAATTTTATTTAACATTAAAATATTATTTTTTATTGTAGAAATTGATATATTTTTTTAACTGTCTGTAGTCTATAACATAAATCTTGAATTGCATCAGCTTACAAGAAGCGCCTGGTTTAATCCAAGCGAAACTGTCATTTGGATAATTATTGTAAATTGTGTTTTTTTAATAAATACATTTTAGGATATAAGACTATCTCTATCTGATATGTAATTAATAAAATTTATCCTTCTTGCATGAAACAAACTTGTGAAATAGTTTCATGGACAATAAATAATTAATATAAATCACTAGTATTTGTCCAAATGTGTAATTTTAGCCAATAGGACATTTCGACCACACGACGATTTAGATAATAATATTACTACTATAAAGTTTCTAAATTAAAAACAGCTTTTCCTCAATAAAATATTCTTTTCCTTTATTATCGTAGAGCATGCAAAATTAGTTTGTGTGTCATTTAGGTGTGTGTAATGAACACTATAGTTATTATATAACACAATTTGTGTTAAGTGCTAATTAATATTTTTGTGTGTCAAGTTTTAAAATGGTATTGAGATGACTCATTGATCAAACTTTTTTTCATACCTAATTACAAATGCTAGTGACATAATATTCAGTATTTCTTTTTTGTGATATGTAGTGATGTCATTTCTGGATTAACATTTTGTGAAATTTGGTAGCATTTTAAAAATAAATCGTGGCTATGGTTTTCTACTCGCATGTGTGTTCATGATCAAGTGCTAAGGGAGATAAGTTTGGAAACATTTCTATACATCGTGTGTATTTTGTGCGATTGTAGTGGCCATGTTTAATCTTTGTACTTGATAATCTTATTACTGGACAGTTGACGAGTCTTTACAATAATAGTGTAACTTTAGTATAAATTGTGCAACATCACATTCTTGGAGTTTAATACATTTTTGAATAGTTGACCTTGGGCTAGAAGTAAGGGTAGATCTTTGCAACATAGTAATTTATTGAAATATTTGTGGTTTTTAGCGTATTGATAAATTATTTGTTTATATTTGGTATCATATGTGGCTTGATGTTTGCGGAGTACTCTTTATAGTTTAATGGTTAATGTAAATTTACACATAATTTATCAAACTAACATATATAGGCTACATTTTCAATTAATTCATTCCAAATTAGTTTGTCAAGGCAGGTGTTTTAGTCACAGAACTCTCCACCCACCGATCTCCTGCTTTTAAACACTCTCCATTATAGTAAACAAGATATTGCCAATGTTTACACTTTTATAAGAAATAATGTGGTAAAACAAATAAAACATTTCAACAAACAGCGGTGTCAAGTTATTTGTGGTTTGTATGTTATTCTTGTCAAGTTGAACAAACTGCGACCCAGTTTACTTGTCTCTCTCTACACGGGACTCAGGGCTTGCGTTTATTGCTCATCCGCCACTGTAACTCCTATCTCTGTCCAGTGGCAGCAGTGTGTGTTCTCTCCCCATCTTAAGTGGAAGGACTACCTTGTAAAACTTGAGAAGCGCTATCAGCGCAACTCCTAAGAAACGTCCATATATTGAACTATTTGGACTGTTTAGCCGACACCGAGCTAGAGTTGCGGCGTTGTCATATCTGTCAAATTTGGTCTAAAAGAGTGAAGGGGGAGCGAGCTAATCTGTTGTTTACATGGCTCAAGTTTCTTGCAAGGGAAAGGCTAGAGTGCGGCTTTTATCAAAGTCCACACTTTGCAGAAATCTGCTGCTTTATTTTTAGCTTGAACTCAAATAATCTGTAATATGGTTTTCTTAATATTTCTTACCTAGCGGAAGAAAACATTTTTAATTTGACGTTCTCGTATTAGACTGGTTTGCTGGTGACGAGTTTGGGGTTCAAATCCCAGTAGTGTATACTGAGGGTGTTTTTTTTTAAAACAGTTTTAAATACGCTATTATTATTTATTTATATCACCACGTCTTACTATCCGTTCGGGCTGTACACTTGTGTAATAATTACTATAATGTGTTAGGCATCAGGAAGGTTAAATTAAGAGGAGGTGCATCCATATTTTCGTGGAGTGAGAGCAGAAAACTATTTAGGAAAAACCACCTGTGAGCACCCGACCGGAATCGAACCATGATCTCCCCGTCTTCAACATGTCAGTTGAACACGGTGAGTAGCACATACTATTGGACTTGATTTCTGGTGGTGGCATGGCGCTTAAGCATTTAAAAATAATAATAGATTGTTATAGAATATATTTGAAGTTTGATACAATCCATCTTTCAGCTTCAAACTCAAGTATATCAGAGGGAACCAAACAAACTGGAGGAAGACACATTTTGATGGGGAGAGGGGTGGAGAAGAAATTGGTGGTAATACCCCGCCCTATCAAACCTCCCCCCTACCCAGTTCACCCTCAATGAGTAACATTGGATATACAACTATCGACAGACACCGTAGAATGTAGATCATTTCCTCAGCATCTGACTTAACCCAAGCTATGAGGGGTGAGGACAGTGTCTGATGATGATGATAATAATAATAATAATGGTGATAGAGATATCTTATCAATTAACATAAAAAGTGTTTATTTTATTATATCTTTTTTCATGGACGCAGAAAATTGGGGGTCAGAGATGTACCCTTCTTTAAAAGTGTTAGAACCATTAAAAGGCAGGGGGGCCACACACATATGTATAAAACATAAATAAGAAATTGTGTTTTTTTTATTATTTACTTTAGTTTCTTATATTACACCATCCAGATACTAATAATAATAATTATTTTAATATAAACTTAAAGATGCACTAAAATCTCCTATTGTAAAACTAGCTTGACCTACATTAGCTTGTAACATGTACAAAGGCGTGACTATGCAGTAATGGACCCACTGTGGGTGACCCCAAGGGAAAAATACACCACCGTCCCTAAATCTTATGAATAATTGTAGATCATAAAAAAATATTTAGACATTTATTATTGGAATTATTTTATAATACGTAATAATATAGAGTAGGTAGGTTAAATTTAGAGGAAGTGTACCCACATTTGCGTGGAGAGATAAGAGTGTAAACACATTGAGGAAAAACCACTCTAAGTGCATTACCATACAGCCATAATATTTGATAAAATTGTTGCTGAAAAGTTTCAATATAATGTAAAAAACTTAATCTGAATTGAATAAAACAATATTAATAAATATTATAAACAAATCTATAGTCAATTATCAATATTAACACTTATAGAGGCTAAACAAACATTGATCTCTGTGAAATTGTCTACACTTTCCTCCAAGGACAAGCTAAGGGTAGTAGCTCAACAGACAACATAGCTAATCCGTTTAGCCTTTATTGATTCATGTGCTTCTTAAATAATTTTTAGTAAAGTTTTGAAAATGACCTGACAGCTGTTTCTATTGATTTTACAGAAAAATATGTACATACATTTTTGTACAGCATAAATTATGCGCGATAAAATGACTATTGAGTAATTTTTGATTGAATAATGAGATCTTTACGAAACAATGATAGGCCTGAAAGACAACGCTTTCATATATTACCAAATTAATTTTGGGTGGGTGGACCTGCGTGATGGGCCCTATTTTGAGCGTGGGCCTGTGGCATTCTGCCCACCCCCTATAATTACACCAATGAACTTGTAGTTATCAAGAATTTCAAACTCTATTAACCTATTTTTTATTAATTATATTCGATAATCAAATATAGCTTTATACATTTATACATATTTTAACATGTATAACACTCGCTTTGATGGCCTCATGGTCTAACGCGCTACTCTTACAGTAAACTAGACTGCCAATGATGGGGAGATCAAGGTTCTAATCTCGGTCGGGTGTACTAAAGTTAGTTTCTCAAAACTGGTTTTCCACGCTCCCTCCACGCAAATGCGGGTACAATTTCTATGATTATAGCCTTCCTGATCCATAAAACCACTAAACTATTTTTGAAAAAAAAATCTATTCACAAATTCTCTGTTTATTTGACAAAAATTTTAATCCAACCATTTACTTCAGGAACTGAAAGGAAATATTTTGACCAGATTAAATAATATTATATACATATATATTTATATATAATATAATGAAAATCAAAATATAATATAATATTATATTATAATATATATAAAAATATAATATTATATTATAATATATATAAAAATATAATATTATATTATTAAATAAATATTATATATCTATATATATATATATATATATATTTATATATCTATATATATATATATATATATATATATTTATATATCTATATATATATATATATATATATATTCAAATTTGAAGATAGCATATAGAACAATTTTCTGCAAAAAGAAAGATTTTATTTTTAAAAATGTATAATTTTTATAGAATAAATATTACACTTATTGCCTGTACTTCAAAAATTATAAACACTAACTCTTAAAATAAGTATTTGAAATTACAATAAAACATAAAGAAATATACTGCAAGAAAATGTTTTTCACCCAATTGTATAGAAAATATCCATCCATCGATTTTGACCAAATTTGATAGGCTTAAACACAAGTTTTACATTGAAGCATGATCATTTTTTAATCTATTTCTCCCTTATCAATCACTTTTGTGTCAGGGACGTTCATAAAATATATATACACATCACTAGCTATTTTATAATTTTAGCTACACACATTATATAATAATAATAATAATAATAATAATAATACATCCATTCTACAACTTTATACATTCAAAGTCCTTCATCAAAACTTCTGCAATGAACACAACGTTTTTAATTTTATTAGGGACCTGTGCTACAAATTTTGGTTGAATTCCGACCGCGTGAATTGAGGTGTTTTTCCTCGTGATTGCTCATTTACTCCACGCAAATGTGGGAACACTTTCTCTTAATTACCGTATTTATTATCTACCCTACTTTATTATTGTAAATTTACGGATAACATCAAAGAATATTAAGAAGTGAAGCATTTCTAATACCACAAGAACAAAAAAAAGACATGGAAATAATCTTTACACTGCACACTCTTATATATATTGAGTAACATCCTCCTCTTAGCATTTGTGTTCCCCCCTACCCTTCCTCTCTAAAGCTTACGTTATTTCCAAATCTTTGACTATGGCACGCGAGGGGTGCGAGAAAGTAAAAATTATATTTGTGATGAAACTATTTTGTAAAATAATAATTGTCAAAATTAAATATGTATCTGTGTTAATGTTATTAATTTTAAAAGCGCGGTGGTCAAGGCATGTTCAATAGTCCCCCCACCCCGTTTCATTATCCACCTTTACAATTGATAGCAAAATAGTTTCAAGATATTTATCTATTGTGACAAGTGTATTTCTTGTTCAAATTGTCAATACTGTAGTCCAAAATGATTTAGTTAGCCCCGTATTATCGATACCAAATTATTGACTCTGTTTACAGATCAGATTACCAAAGGTAGGGCCAAAGTGTTTGATTGGTACACCAAAGTGAACCGAACCCGTGTGGGTTTTACGCCGATGTAATAATTAAGCTAATGTGTCAGAGAAGGGTAAGGTTGCTTTTAGATGACTTACACTCACATTTGCGTGGAGGGTGAGTGGAAAACATTTTAGGAATAATAACCTCATAGCACCAATCTGGGATCGAACACCAATCCCCGTCCTCAGCAGTCCAGTTTTTTGCAAGAGTAGTGCCTTAAATCATGAGGTCACCAAAACGGGTCATGTAATTATATTAATTAGGTATTCTACGCACGAAATTAATGGATGGATTTTAAACTACAGTATTAAAATTGTATTTTTCATGCAGAAATGATAATAAATTCATGACACTTTTTTTTATCCAATTCACAAGAGTAGAACATTTATTTTTCTTTCGTCTGGTTGAGAGATAAAGTAGTTTTTTATTTTATTTTCTTTGATCTCTTTTTACAGAAATGGCTTCCATTGCAAAACACGTGGTATTCACACAACTGATTTAATAAATGAACGCAGTCGAGTTGATATTTTTCCTGAGAACATCTGCTCGTCACCGTGCAACGCTTGGCATCACTGCCATGAGTTTTCTCGAGAGGTTCATTTTGTTCAACCTTACACCGCTAGGTCACAGGCTACTGCACCACAACACTTTTTTGAATCAAAATAAAACTGTACCACTTTATTTTAGTTTAGGACAATATGTATGCTGAAAAATGAAATGATAATTATTCTCAATCATATTTACTCGGTTTATACTTTGTCTGCAGATTTTTTAAAAAACAACACTAAACCAAGAAAATACGATCATGCAAAAATTATTTAAACAAAGCTGCTTACAAATATTTAACTTTTAACTGGCGTTAAAATATACTAAATGATAGAGAAATGTGTTTATTGTAATACAATGAAAACCGTTTTAGCTAAGTCTTCCCACATTTCAATGACAAGCCCAGTTTGTTTCATGCAGTTATCTTTAAATTATTTTTTTAAACTTAAATTTGAATTGGCTGGGTAGATAGGAATAAACTATAAACCATGTAAATGAATTGATCTTTACAGTAGTAAAAATCTGATTAAAATATGTATAATAGTTTTCTTAGTAATCATGTACAGAGAAATCGCCTTAGAAACCGGCCGCGCTCATCTCTCATGGTGATCCATCCCTTAAAATTCACGCTGTTTTGTTCCTCTTTGTTCGAACCTTGTCAACGTTGAGAAGGTTATTTAAACCATTAGAAACCAACTGAGGACCAAACCCAAGCCTTCCTAGCGCTGGTCACGATAGTATGAAGAGGGTGAAAACATTCCAGCACAGCCAGTCGGGATTGAACTAATCCAGGGCATAGCTTTCTTGTTATCTTAGTTTGTGTAATTCAGGTTGATAATTATGTTAATCAACACCTTTCTGAAGATGTTGATGGAATGAGGGAAACTCCCACAAACAAGGGAACTACGCTCCACCGCTCAGACAATTGTTTTTTTGAAATCTTGTACGAAGCAAGATTTAGTAACACCTATATTTTTACATTACAATAAAATAATTAAAATTCACACCCCAGCATTGAACCCAGTTCTCCAGAGCAGGAATCAAACATGTCACTGATATTGTCCGATATCCAAACAAATCTTACACATAAACTTTAATTATGTTTTATTTAAGTAAACATTTGATCTATTTATATAAATATCAACAATAAGAGTAAATTATTATTGAAAAAGAATCATTGCTGCAAAATTGTAGATTTATTTTTAGTACTTGATATATTTATGCATAAAACTTTAAACCAACAATGGATTGAGCAAAGAGAAATGAATTCCACAGGATGTACATTAATATCAAGACGTGGTGCTAAATAATAATAATAATAATACATTAATATCCAGTAATGTTTTAGGTTAAATGCCAATTCCTCAAGAACAGACAATCAGTGATAATAAACCATAGTGTGTGTGTGTGAAGTTTTGATAACAATGAGCTCATATTACATCCTACTGATCATTTGCTCTTGCAGCTTTGGCTTCGGTATACTTCACTTACATTCATAAATACCACTGAGGGGATTATAACAATACACAGCCATTTACAGCTAAACTCACCTTTTAAAAATCAATTTGTTTAGCAATAGCACCCACTTTGTGGTTTGTCTGCAATCATTTGTGCTTTTCATGCTGTCTGATATTGAGGTTATGTCTGCAATTTAAAATTCTATAAATAGACACACCTACATATTTCTTCCTTTATATATTTATTAAATCTGTGCCAGCTTTCGCAAGTGGGTGCGAGTGATTGTAAATAAGCCATTACAGAAGGAATATAATTATTAACTTTGAACTTTATAATAATATATCAAAGCTTAGAAACAAACTTTGACAAAAAACATTTTGAAATGAGTACAGCAGGGGGGAAAAAAGATTAATTTGTTCAAAGGACTTGGCAAACACGAATAAAAGCAGTTCGAATCTAAAGAACACACCAATTTGATGAAATGAGAAGCTTGTGAGTACTTTACTTCTTGACAGACAATTCTCGAGCTCCGTCAGAAGCTGTCACAATATAGAATGATGCTTTCCCTTTATAATTTGTCTCCATGTTGGCGATTGCATCGTTGACAGCCTCGTTGCGGAGCAGAGTAACTGTGCAGCCGCCAAAACCACCACCTGTCATGCGTGAACCCAGTACTCCAGGCACAACGAGAGCGAGCTCTACCAGCTGGTCCAGCTCTGGACAAGACACCTCGTAGTCATCTCTCAGGGAGATGTGGCTCTCCACCATCAACTCCCCGAACGCCTCATAGTCCCCAGACTTCAAGGCGTCAGCTGCTCGCTCTGTACGTGCGATCTCTCCGATGACATGTCTTGCTCTTCTTAGCATTGTCTCATCAATTGGTTTGGATTGTAAGCGTTCCAAGTCCTGTATGTCAGCGTCTCTGAGAGACTTCTTGCCAAGGGCCATGGCGGCCTCCTCGCACTGACGACGTCTGGTGGGGTACTCACTCCCCGTCAACTCGTGCTTCACATGAGAGTTGGTGATGAGTATCACAATGTTAGGATCCTTGAGAGGCACCAAAGTGTGGGTGAGGGACCTACAATCTATCAGCAGGGCATGGCCTTGCTTCGCCAACACTGAGACAAACTGGTCCATGATCCCACACGGCATACCGGCAAACTCGTGCTCTGCCTTCTGGCACGCCAGCGCTTTGCACGTCTGCTCTTCTGTCTTGTCTCCTGTCAGCGCTTCCAGGAAGGTGTAGAAAGCTACCGTTAGCGAAGCGCTGCTGGAAATTCCTCCCCCAATAGGAACACTCGACGCTATCATAGCGTCGAAACCAGGGATAGTCCCTTCAAAGTTTGCGACGACTCCTTTCACATAGTTGGCCCACTTGGGTGACCCAGGTTTGAGCTGTTCCTTTGAAGGGACAGAGAACTCTGTTTCGAGCGCCTGGTCCGATGCCTCGTATGTGGTCACCACGCAGCACTTGTTGGAGAAATTTCTGCTTCCGACCACGACAGTGCCCAGCGGGAGGGCCATTGGCAGTACAAACCCATCGTTGTAGTCGGTGTGTTCCCCGATCAGGTTAACTCTTCCTGGGGCGCAGGCGGCCACTTGGTGCACCCTCCCAAACCTCTGCACGAACGCGTCGGATGCTTGTCCGTACACTTGGTCGATGGACAGAAAGTTGCACGCCATTATCCTCGGCGGTGTGTGAATAAAGTGGCAACATTAATAATTATCTGAGAGAGCAAGGTCAAGATGATGAAAGCAGGTGATAAGGTTATCTCTGCTATGAGCAGCAGTCACGGCCATGCCTTCACAACACAGTTAGCTTGTATTCAGGCAGGAGCAACAATAACCTTGGGATGAAGCCAGCACAAAGATTTCCCTGTACATGAGTTTAGAGTCATATTGCAGTTGAACAGTTTCAGACACCTGAGTCTAGTGATATTTCTCCCAGAGGATAAGTACACTAGAGCAGTGGATTCATGTCTTGTTTGAGCGTACAAATGTTGTATGGACAGGTGATTACACTAGAACCGACACAAAGAGAGATAACCCTGAACACTCAATCTGTGGCGTCAAAGGCTATATATAGACCACTTGGCGCGATGCCACAGTAAATTAATAAACTCTGCCTCTTGGCAGTTGAGTTGGTTCCCAAATGAAGAGCTCTTTGCAAACATTTCAAGCTTGTTTTTTTTTTATCAGGACTTCACTTCTCTGATAAGCCTGTCTCCTTCACTAAGTTTTTTTTGTCTGTCTTATCTTGACCCGACAGGAAGGTTTAAACAAGATTATTTCAGCACTCCCCCCTCAATTACTGTTATATCATTACTAAGGAAAATTAAAACAAACTCTAAACCTTATTTTTCAACTTTATATTAATTTTTAGTTTAGCATATTATTAGTCCAAGAACACACAAACACACGATAGTAATTAGTAAATAATATGGTTATTTGGAATAGAGCACTTGTCTTATGGTTTAAATTAAGAACTATAGCCAGCACTTACATTAGTGATACTGGAGTAGACATTAGGAGCTATAGCCAGCACTTACCTTAGTGATACTGGAGTAGACATTAGGAGCTATAGCCAGCACTTACCTTAGTGATACTGGAGTAGACATTAGGAACTATAGCCAGCACTTACATTAGTGATACTGGAGTAGACATTAGGAGCTATAGCCAGCACTTACCTTAGTGATACTGGAGTAGACAGTAAACTATAGCCAGCACTTACCTTAGTGATACTGGAGTAGACAGTAGCTATAACCAGCACTTACCTTATTGATACTGGAGTAGACATTAGGAGCTATAGCCAGCACTTACCTTAGTGATATTAGAGTAGACAGTAACTATAGCCAGCACTTAACTTAGTGATACTGGAGTATACATTAGGAACTATAGCCAGCACTTACCTTAGTGATATTAGAGTAGACAGTAACTATAGCCATCACTTACATTAGTGATAATGGAGTAGACATTAGGAACTATAGCCAGCACTTACCTTAGTGATAGTGGAGTAGACAGTAACTATAGCCAGCACTTACCTTAGTGATAGTGGAGTAGACATTAGGAACTATAGCCAGCACTTACCTTAGTGATAGTGGAGTAGACATTAGGAACTATAGCCAGCACTTACCTTAGTGATACTGGAGTAGACATTAGGAGCTATAGCCAGCACTTACCTTAGTGATATTAGAGTAGACAGTAACTATAGCCAGCACTTAACTTACTGATACTGGAGTATACATTAGGAACTATAGCCAGCACTTACCTTAGTGATACTGGAGTAGACAGTAGCTATAGTCAGCACTTAACTTAGTGATACTGGAGTATATATTTGGAACTATAGCCAGCACTTACCTTAGTGATATTAGAGTAGACAGTAACTATAGCCAGCACTTACATTAGTGATAGTGGAGTAGACAGTATCTATAGCCATCACTTACATTAGTGATAATGGAGTAGACATTAGGAACTATAGCCAGCACTTACCTTAGTGATAGTGGAGTAGACAGTAACTATAGCCAGCACTTACATTAGTGATAGTGGAGTAGACAGTATCTATAGCCATCACTTACATTAGTGATAATGGAGTAGACATTAGGAACTATAGCCAGCACTTACCTTAGTGATAGTGGAGTAGACAGTAGCTATAGCCAGCACTTACCTTAGTAATACTGGAGTAGACATTAGGAACTATAGCCAGCACTTACCTTAGTGATACTGGAGTAGACAGTAGCTATAGCCAGCACTTACCTTAGTGATACTGGAGTAGACAGTAGCTATAGCCAGCACTTACCTTAGTGATACTGAAGTAGACATTAGGAACTATAGCCAGCACTTACATTAGTGATACTGGAGTAGACATTAGGAACTATAGCCAGCACTTACCTTGGTGATACTAGAGTAGACAGTAACTATAGCCAGCACTTACTTAGTGATACTGGAGTAGACATTAGGAGCTATAGCCAGCACTTACCTTAGTGATACTGGAGTAGACATTAGGAACTATAGCCAGCACTTACCTTAGTGATACTGGAGTAGACATTAGGAACTATAGCCAGCACTTACCTTAGTGATACTGGAGTAGAAATGTTCAGATAAAAAGCTTAAAAACATACTTAGATTATAGTACATTTGTTTGTGTTTTTAAGCCTGTTATATCTAAATATTTTCTACTTCAGTAACACTAAGGTTAAGTGCTGGCTATAGCTATTGACTACTCCAGTATCACTAAGCTAAGTGCTGGCTATAGCTACTGGTCTACTCAGTATCACTAAGCTAAGTGCTGGCTATAACTCCTAATTGTAACCATGAATAATACATTATAAATATCTTCAAGGAACCCATTTTTTACATTTGGAGGTATATACCCGCAGCTGTGTCACTACAGTGCTACGTATGTTCCTCCATGTATGACGCTCACTGTCTCGACACCCCCAGTGTGTTTGTCAACTGTCGCAGATACTCCACAGGCTGCATCAAGATTGTAACACAAGGTACAGCAATATGATGCTTACGGGTGGTTTATGTCAACATAATCACAGGGCTAGTCCAACAACTAGACCTCTGACCAGTGATTTACTACTTCTCATCAACTAGACCATCATTTATAAAAAATAAGAGTACATGTTTAACTCTTTTACCACAATGCAAACGAGATAAGAGGCAAACATTTGTCCAGTGGCAGCAGTGTTAAGTGTAACTGAGGTCTTTGAGAAATAATTACACTCAAGGTTAACGATAGGACTCAAAATTTGTTTCTATTCATGTTAGCAAATATATTTCCCTCTTCCATTTATTTTGTTTCTTTGATTCTTCTTATAAAGCAATTCTAATCAAATTGCCTATTTTCTCTGTTACTCAATGATTGCAGCGGCAGATGACATGATTTGTTTATAAGTGTAAACTGTAAGCACTAATAAAACTTGTGTGTTATTTCTGATTGATTCAAGGACATGTCATTGCTGCAGTAAACATGTTACTTCTCGCGATCCTGTCTTTACAGATCTACAAGGATCAACAATCTTTGTCGGCAAGGGCATCTGGGAGTTTGATTCACCAGAAACTTGTGTCAGAGACTTTTGGTTGCATAGCCATCATGGAAATAAGGGGCAGAGTCACTGTTTAGACTAACAGTAGCGCTATTTTACACACTGGGAATACTACCCCCTTGCCTTGTATTGAAGAGGTTTGGAGGGGAAGAGGGGCGGGTGTTTGACTAGTCTCACGCTGACTATGCTGACCCTTTCGTTGCAGAGGTCTCGTACAGGTTCGTGCTGCCCAACGGTCGTTCAGCCGAGAGCTGGAGCGGAGAAGAAACTAACTGGGCTGCGTTACCAGAGACTAGCACCGAGATCATAAGAAAATGTTCCTCTCGCACGTCCATGGGCTACATCCACCAATCAGGCTGCACTGTACCCCCCTCAGCCAATAACAGGAGCTCTGCGCTTGTCTGCTACTGTGAGAAGAACAAGTGCAACAGTGTGAACGCTCTGGAGACATGTTCTGCGCTCGTAGTAGTGTGTGCAGCTCTCAGTTGGACCAATAGTTGACCCGATGGCCAAAGCACACTTGTTCTAAACTAGTGTACACTGATCTGATATATAAATGCTAATAAAACAAGAACTTGGACTCATGTTTCATTCATTTACAATATGGCCGCAGGAAACACTCCAAATCACCAGCGAGGAGAGTCCATGTTAGAGGGGGCCAAGACAACTTAAAGGCAAAGACAAAGCTAATTACATATTTAATGTGCCACTGTGTCTCACCAACCGTTCTGATTATTTATGTGCTAGGGATGTGGTAGTGTACCTGCAGTTGCATGGAGAGAGAGAGTAAAAACACTTCATGGAAAAGCATCCTCAATACACCTGAGCTGTTATTGTGTATCATGAGTGCGACTTGACACCTTTGACCATTAAATCACCAAAGTCGGTGAAATTATATTAAATATCAATTCCTGGATAGCTCAGTGCTAGGGCATCGCCAGCCTGAGCCAAAGGTCCCAGGTTTGATTCTCAGGACTAACTGTCAGTTTACAACTTGATTTGAATGAAAACAAGATAAACACGATAAATAATTTATTTGCATTGTTTAGAACTGGTTCTTGGCACAGACAGCACTAAAATAGCACAGCTGTGATGAAAGTGTTGCACTGGCTCACTGCGCAGACTCGGCGCAAGTGTCGTCCATTGGCGCTAGGCTGCGGATGTGGTAGAGTTTTTGTTCCTGCTCGGATATGGGTACTGGCGCCCCAGACATTGGGTCTCTGCCCTCTAGAGTCTTGGGGAATGCAATCACATCCCGGATACTGGCGGCGTGACATATCAGGGACAGTAGTCTATCCAGGCCTGGAACAAAGGATATATCCCGGATACTGGCAATCCCAGAACATGCCTCCACACACAACCTCAACTTGGGGACTGCTATACAGTGCAATATGTTGCTACATTAGCATCACCTGCCACCCACAGAACAACAGATCACCTTCAGAGAAAGTTCTCATCCTTCAACATAATTATTTAAACATATGTTAAAATAAAGTTCCAGTAAAACTTGAGGATCACAGACATTTAGAAGAGATGGCGTGACCAATGTATCCTTTCATAAATTAAAGTAAACAAATATCTGCTATCTTGTCAAGTATGAACGCTCATTCCTAAGTAACAAATGACAGAGTGAAAGAAGAGAATTAGTAGAGTTCCAGGTATCGGAGCGCTGGGCTGCCAGCCGACAGGCGGAATCCAGCAGTGATAGTGTTAAGATATATTTTGTTGAAGGAGTCATCTCGCACCTCATGAATAAGTTTATTGCATTCATATTTTTACATCCACTACTGTTTCCAGCGTAGGTCAGTTTTTTTATTCAAGCGATATATTTTCCACTACCACCTGTTGTAGCTTCATACACCTTATAAACTAACTTAAGACTAGGATGGGCACAACATACAGTCCCCAGCTGTTAACTTATCAATGGGAAAGGGTAAACCCATTTTTTCATCAATAATAAATTTTCCGCCAGGCTGGGAATCGAACGCGAGACCCTTAGCTCAGTAGGCAGACATACTACCGACTTAGCTAAGGTGGCCTGTACAAATATAATAAAGTAAATCTATGTCATATTATTAATTAAAATAAAACTATAGCAAAAAGTGTCAGTTTTTTTTTTATTAACACTAATAATAAATTGATCACAGGCAGATTATATTAAATATAAACAATATCAGGGACATATCCTTAAATTTAAATTTAAATAAAATTGCGACGCAACATGCGTACCCTCTGGAATCCTTCCCGTGCCCCAGGGGTTACACATACCAAAGTTTGGGGGACACTGGATTAGAGGGTTCGAAGGCCCTAGCACTAGTGGAGGTCACGATGGGTGAATACCTAATGCGATGCCGGCGTGCGGGGGACAACCACTACTCAGAGCGTCAAGCAGGTGCTGAAGGGATCTCTGGTCTACCCCTAGATAGTCCAACACCTGTCCTTGGAGTAGAGGGTCATGGATGCGCACTGAGCCTCCTCCCACCTCACACCCGTTGAGAACCAGATCGTAGTGCAGACTGCGCACCTGCGCACACATTTCACAACACAATTTTTAACTTGACATTGGTTTCTTTGAAATGATTATATACAACTTTCAAACACACGTCACATAATTTTTATTATCGAGAAGCCTGACTCAGCTGGTAGCACGTCTTTTTATTCGGCTGAAGGTCCCTGGTTCTATTCCTTGTGTGACACTGGGTGCAGACCCCTAAAATATATTCATTAATACTAATAGTCGTTAATACTTCTGATGGTTGAATGTCGGGAAGCACACCTTATCTGACGTGGAACACAAACACGCAGTTATCAATAAGTTGTGTACATATTGTGTTCTACTCTAGAAAAGGGAGGTTGCGCTTCTATCCTTGTAATTCCTAATTATACAATGGAGGACTCTAATATATAAACAGCTGTTCTTAGTGGTATATAACAGCTCCACAAGTCGCAAGTGGAAGTTTTTAAATGTGTCTTGTTAAGAAGGAGAAATATGTGTGGTCAAGAATGAAGACCCAAGTCAGCTTGTCACTTGCTTTTGTTTCCAAAGAAACACCTTTGTACATATTTATACTCACCTTCTTCACCCTTCTCCTTAATTGGCCCCGTGGTATAGTGGACAAATCACCTGGCTACACCCCTACGGGGTCTCATGGAAAGTTTTCACCAAAGGGGATTATCCTAACGGTCACCATGGTTTGATTAGTTAGACTTACGTTAGGTTAAGAGTTTCCATTTGTTCCACCCCCTCATACTCACTATCACCGGTTATCATCTCAGCATATAATTGTCTGGACTGTTGTGTGAGCAAAGAGCACAGCTAGTACCTTGAGGGGCTCTTGTCCCAGTAAGTGTACATCATCTGGGTGCGGCTGAGTGAAGGGGTGATGCGTCGACTCCAGGGCCCCCTCCCCGGCCACAAACAGGGGGAAGTCCACCACCCACAGGAAGTGGAAACCTGACTCACGGACTTTCAATCCCCGACTCTCGAGTTGGTCCGCAAGTTCCACTCGTGTCCTTCCCAGGAGCTCCAGCTGAGGACAGGGAGTATGGATACTCAGGTATGGCTGCTACTCAGGGACAGGGAGTATGGCCGCTACTCAGGGACAGGGAGTACGGCCGCTACTCAGGGACAGAGGGTACGGCCGCTACTCAGGGACAGGGAGCACGGCCGCTACTCAGGTACAGGGGCTACGGCCCCTACTGAGGGACAGAGGGTACGGCCGCTACTCAGGGACAGAGGGTACGGCCGCTACTCAGGGACTGGGAGTACGGCCGCTACTCAGGGACAGGGAGTACGGCCGCTACTCAGGGACTGGGAGTACGGCCGCTACTCAGGGACAGGGGGTACGGCCGCTACTCAGGGACAGGGGGTACGGCCGCTACTCAGGGACAGGGAGTACGGCCGCTACTCAGGGACTGGGAGTACGGCCGCTACTCAGGGACTGGGAGTACGGCCGCTACTCAGGGACAGGGAGTATGGCCGCTACTCAGGGACAGGGAGTACGGCCGCTACTCAGGGACAGAGGGTACGGCCGCTACTCAGGGACAGGGGGCACGGCCGCTACTCAGGTACAGGGGCTACGGCCCCTACTGAGGGACAGAGGGTACGGCCGCTACTCAGGGACAGAGGGTACGGCCGCTACTCAGGGACTGGGAGTACGGCCGCTACTCAGGGACAGGGAGTACGGCCGCTACTCAGGGACTGGGAGTACGGCCGCTACTCAGGGACAGGGGGTACGGCCGCTACTCAGGGACAGGGGGTACGGCCGCTACTCAGGGACTGGGAGTACGGCCGCTACTCAGGGACTGGGAGTACGGCCGCTACTCAGGGACTGGGAGTACGGCCGCTACTCAGGGACTGGGAGTACGGCCGCTACTCAGGGACTGGGAGTACGGCCGCTACTCAGGGACAGGGAGTACGGCCGCTACTCAGGGACAGGGGCTACGGCCGCTACTCAGGGACAGGGAGTACGGCCGCTACTCAGGGACTGGGAGTACGGCCGCTACTCAGGGACAGGGGCTACGGCCGCTACTCAGGGACAGGGGCACGGCCCTACTCAGGGACAGGGGCTACGGCCGCTACTCAGGGACAGGGGGTACGGCCGCTACTCAGGGACAGGGAGTATGGCCGCTACTCAGGGACAGGGAGTACGGGATTTATATTAAAGTATATTTGAGATTCATGTACTTTATTTTAAGCTATTAATGTTTGTTTTTAAATATCAAAATGTACATAATCAATTTAATGCCCTGAGCTGGATATCTTGACTGACCACTTGTTGCTCACTCCCAACCCCCAGGAGCAGCGCGTCCTCCTGGTGCACATCCAAGGACTCTTCTAAAGCCTTGAGACAATTGGCCGAGAAGAGTCCAGCCAGTCGGTCCCTCCAATGAGCCCCTGGAGAACTACTGCACGAGATGAGTCTGGTTAGGGGGAACTGTCTCCTGGCGGCATTCTGGAGCTTGCTCTTCAGAGAGGAGGTCAAAGGCTGGGTATAGCCACACAACATTGCTGGAGATATAGGCAACACACAACACTCGTTGGAGATATAGGCAACACACAACACTCGCTGGCGATATAGGCAAGACACAACACTTATCAGAGATATAGGTAACACACAACAAACCTCATAGGATATATAGGCAACACACAACACTCACTAGATATATAGGCAACATACAACACTCACCAGATATATAGGCAACACACAACACTCGCTGGAGATATAGGCAACACACAACACTCGTTGGCGATATAGGCAATACACAACACTCACCGGAGATATAGGCAACACACAACAAACACTCATAGGATATATAGGCAACACACAACACTCGCTGACAATATAGAAATACACACACTCACCGGGATATAGGCAACACACAACAAACACTCATAGGATATATAGGCAACATACAACACTCACTAGATATAAGGCAACACACAACACTCGCTGGCGATATAGGCAATACACAACACTCACCGGAGATATAGGCAACACACAACAAACACTCATAGGATATATAGGCAACATACAACACTCACAGGAGATATAGACAACACACAACACTCACTAGAGATATAGGCAACACACAACACTCTAGAGATATAGGCAACACACAACACTCGCTGACGATATAGGCAATACACAACACTCACCGGAGATCTAGGCAAACACTAACAAACACTCATAGGATATTAGGCAACATACAACACTCACTAGATTAAGGCAACACACAACACTCGTGGTGATTAGGCAATACACAACACTCACCGGAGATATAGGCAACACACAACAAACACTCATAGGATATATAGGCAACACACAACACTCACTAGAGATATAGGCAACACACAACACTTGCTGGTTTTTGACAAACTAGGAGCTTAGAATTATAACAGATTCAAAGAGGCAGCAATCCTAGAATCCCTAGCAAGATTTGAGTTTTGAGGATTCAAAGGAATTTCAGATTCAAGATTTATAAAACCTTGGGATGGAATCCAAGAATATATTTGAGAACATATCAGATCAAGACTAACTGTTTTTATTTCAAACTATACATTGTTTTGTAGTGGATGGCAAGTGAAGCTCTTGATGTTATCATATTTTCTAATATTAGTATTCAAATTGTATTAAAGTGTATCCCTCCCTTGTGTGTGATGTCACTGGGGAGTCGCAGATATGTAACAACCACATGTATGGTTCATATGAGTGACACACCACACTTCATCAGCTTCTAAACACAACCTTTTATTATTGGGAATGTTTTTTAAACCTATTTTAAAATGTTGTTTCTTTGAGTCTTGAAATGTGTGCATGTTAAAAGAAAGGTAAAAAAAAATAAGTGTGTATGACCTTAATGTCGAGTTAATGTTTAGTCACCAGCTTCAGAGGTGGGATGGGCTAGAAATGTTCCAATGCTGGTTTTTATCTTCAGGAATTAAACAATTTATTCAATAATTTTAATGGAATAAAATGAATTTAATTATCATGTTGAATACATAAAACTATGGTAAATTAAAATAATATACCACAGAGGATCAAATTTTTTTTTTTAATTTGAAAACTGTGAATCAAGGCCCGTTATAGCAGTCCTGAACACACGACTGACATGAAACTGACATTTGGTCTCAACACTTCACTTCTTACTTTCCTTGAAGTATACGAGAGTTTGGATGAGGAAAACCTACAGGGTATTTTGCAAGCAGGTGAAGACAATGAAACTATATTGCCGCCTAAGCACACAACAAACAGAAAACAATTTTTTGACGCGTTTGATTTATATTTGGACAGCAAAACCAGATATGAATTTCCCAAAAAAACTTAAATTGGAAAGTTGTTTGATAGCAACTTGTTGATTCTGAAGCAATAATATGCAGAGCTAGAAAAAAAGGTAAAAGTTTTAAAAGAATTTTATCAAAGATTCATATTTTTGTCCTCGCTTCCTGAAATAGATGCTAATGAAATTCACAAATGTGCAAATAAACTTGAGCAGCTTTATTTGTTGGATATTGAAGAGTAATTTGCCAATGAATGTATTCACCTGAAGAGTCTCAAGTTTATATGACAAGTGTTTCTCCTCATGACCTATTTTAACAAAATACTAAGAGAAACCAATCTTGGTGATCTTTATCCAAATGTTTGTGTCTGCTTAAAGAATGAGCACTCCTGTTACAAAATGCTCAGCTAAACGGTCTTTTTCTGCTCTTGCAAGAGTTAAAAATTATCTGCGATCGTCACAAACTCGGGAAAGATTAAACTATTTAGCAATCCTTGCAATTGAAAATATCAGTGTAAAACTGAACTAAGAAGATGTGATTCTTTCATTTGATAATGAAAAGGCCTGATGACCTATCTTTGAGGGCTAATGCATCTCTGATTTCAGTTTAGGAAAAAAAACTTTTAGCAAAATAGAATATCTTGCTATTTATTTATAGGTTAAACAATATTCTTTATTGTATTATTTTTTTAAATAATTAAATTTTAAATCAATTATATTTATTTAAATTTATGTATTTAAAAATATTAATTAACATTTGTGAAATTACCTACAATTTGCAACTTTTTATCTATTTCCATGTATTTTTAGTACTAAATATTTATATATATTTTTATCTACCAGTAAATACTATATTAAATGTATAAAAATAGTGATTTTTTTAAAATTCAGAAAAAACAATAGTTTGTATTTTCAGTTTTCCATGTAATGTCGAAAAAAAGGATGCAAAATATTTTTTGGGCTCATTGGCAGTCGAATCTGAGAATGTTAATATTAAAATATAATTCAGGAGGAATATATGAAAATATTGTTATACAGGGTGTATTTTAATCGGTGTCAAATAATCTAGATTCCCATCGACCAAACATGAACAAAAGTTCATTTCAACATGGGTCTAGAAACAGCTAGTTTTAGAGTTATTAAAGGTTTTCCTCAAAGATGTATTGGTCGCGGGGGATCCAGTGAATGGCATGTTTAGTCACCAGGTTCAAATTCAAGAGATTTCTTTTAAATCCCTGGGGACATTTTAAGTCCCATGTTTACCAGCTCCATTCCCGATGTTGATGTTATAAGAGAGTGTATCTTAAATACATAACAAAACAGAGTACGACGACACGTGGAACACAGTCTCAGAAGGTGTATCGAAACAGAGGACACCATTTTGAACAATTATTGTAACAAAGTGTTCTTGTTTGTTTCTGTTAAACTTTGTCTTGTTTAATTGCATTACTTCTTCTGTTGGATTGATTATTAAGTGAACAATAAAATTCCACCTAGCTCAGAAACTAAGTGTTGCTAGACCCATGTCTATATGAACGTTTCTTAATGCTTAGTCGATGGGAATACGCCCCTAGAATATTTTACACCAATTAAAACACATCCTGTATAATGTTGGTAGGACTTGTTTCAGTAATACTGGCGTAGGAAAGCATGTTATAATGATACAATAGTTGTGTTAGGTGTTGAAGGACTAACACACTTCTCCCCTCATTCCCCCCTTGGTAACTCACCCCTCCTCCTGGAACAACCAGAGCTCTCACTGTACAGTCCGGTCTGGAGGAAAAGCCCCTCAACTTGCTCTCATCATCAAACCTCACAAGATCAGACACGTTCTGCAACTAAAACAACAACTTGACAGATTATAGTTCTCCAGTACTAACCGGAACTTTGTGCGGACCTTCTCAAGGTGCTCCATCTCCTGTACCAAACGGATGAGGAAGCCATTTGGCTCCAGCACGCTACACACACCTTCATACTGAACCTTGTGTCCGGCTTGTCTGTCCCATAATCCTCCATGGCCTGTCTGTATGTCATCCTTGGAAAAGGTGTTGGTGTTCTGTCGAGGTGTTCCGGCCAACAATACTCCAAGAGTTCTTGTACCAGAGACAGAACACCTTCGCGGTTCGAGAATGACATCTCAATATCCAGCTGGAAGGAAAAATAGAAATGGCAGAACTTATTAATTTTATGATTGAATCTTCATTTGCCCGAGGTTCCAAAATAATGGATCCCAACTTAAGAGGTTAACTTTGATACAACTGGATTCGAGTCAGTTGGATTAGGTTCGGATTAGATAGAAAATTGAAAATTATGAATTTGTACAGACTTAGTTATCAGTCAAGTCAAGACTTACCTTTTGGGGTACACAAAGTGTAACTCACAGAGTTCTGTGTGTGTGCGTTAATAAATAGAACTATAAATCCTGTAAGATTTGAACTGCTGATGGAATATAGTTGTGTGTTCCAGACATTTTGTCCAGGTAGCAGCACCTGATAATTACTTGTGTGAACTCAGGCTGCCGGTCTGGTCTCGAACCTTCGTCCCTGTAGCACCGAGCTATCTGGAAATATCTGTCCAACCCTCCCACCATCAACAGCTGCTTGAATTGTTGGGGACTCTGCACCAGGGAGTAGAACTGACCAGCCAGACGTGTCGGCACCACAAACTCTTGGGCTCCCTGCATGGTACAAACAATAATAACAAATAGCTTTTTGTGTTCCCTTCTCGGTCTAGACAGTTCCAGTAATGTTCAATATTCCCCCTCCTCTAGACAGCTCTATTAATGTTCAATATTCCCCCTCCTCTAGACAGCTCTATTAATGTTCAATATTCCCCCTCCTCTAGACAGCTCTATTAATGTTCAATATTCCCCCTCCTCTAGACAGCTCTATTAATGTTCAATATTCCCCCTCCTCTAGACAGCTCTATTAATGTTCAATATTCCCCCTCCTCTAGACAGCTCTATTAATGTTCAATATTCCCCCTCCTCTAGACAGCTCTATTAATGTTCAATATTCCCCCTCCTCTAGACAGCTCTATTAATGTTCAATATTCCCCCTCCTCTAGACAGCTCTATTAATGTTCAATATTTCCACCTCTTGGCAGTTCCTTGCATTATCCTGATTTTAGCAACTACTGGAATTAATGACCTACTTTTAAAACCTCCCAGAAAAGTTGTATAGCAAGTCCAGGGTTCATACCCCGGGAGTTCTCCTGAAAAGTGTCGGTGTTTCCACGTCCACAAAGTCACAATAGTTGCACAAATACTCCCTCATCTTCATGATCACTTTGGAGCGAAGACGCAAGTTACGCTGCATCTCAGGGAACCGAAGGTCCAAATAGCGATACTTCATCCTCAGGTACTCCTTGGCCTGGAAACATTACATCTGTAATTGTAATTGTCGACTAATCAGGTTATAAACTTGTGTGTGGGCAATGTCGTGATGTGGCAGCAAATATAGGCAGGATTTCACACGTTCATGTACCTATGTTTTATTTAATGAGTTTTAAAGATAAAACAAACAAAAAAAAAATTCTTAAATAATTCCAAAAATAACCTTACATCATCAAAAAAATCATTATTTTTGATCTTGAAGTAGTTTTTTTTAAACTATATTTAGTTTAAATGATCTCTAACTTGGATTATGTGGTTTATTCGCTAAAGTGGCCGGTAGGAATGTTCCTGGCAGGATGTAGATTAAAAATGTCTGTTGAAACTTATGTCTGTTTAGGATAGGAAACAAGAACTATATCCTTGTGAAATGAAAGGGTGAGGCCTCAAAGTGAGTTAGTGCCGCCATCTGTCACACAATCATGAGACCTCTGTAATGAACTTTATATTATGACTAAGAGCGGTCTCTGTCGCATTTAAAATAATAAAAAATAGTTGCTGGAGTCCTGGTGCAGCTAAGATAAACAAGTTTCTGTCCTAATAAATGTGATGTAAGGGAATTTTACTTTTGCCATGTTGGTGGATTGGCTAAATGTCGGGAAAAGAGATACTGCTACCCTCTGTGGGAGATTTTGTAAAGCTTGATAGGGATTATGTGTGAGATTTGATTGGAAAGAGTTATTCAAGTAGTCAGAACATTACTAGAAATATCAATCCACCGTGTTATAAAACATGGTGATAGATGGGCCCATGTTATTCTTGTTTTGCCATTGCCTGGTGGTTTTCACATTAATTTATAGTTTGAAAATGTCCAATACCACATGTTTTTCTCCTGGCGGCAATTGCTTTCAGTGTGAAGCTAGTAAACAAAACCACATAGGAACAGTCAGCATCACCGAGTCAGTGAAAAGTGAACATGTTGGTAGAGTGTGTGATAGTAACAGTCTGTTACCTCCCCTCCCTGTTGGCCCAGTGTCACAGTGTGTGATAGTAAGAGTCTATTACCTCCCCTCCCTGTCAGCCCAGTGTCACAGTGTGTGATAGTAACAGTCTGTTACCTCCCCTCCCTGTTGGCCCAGTGTCACAGTGTGTGATAGTAACAGTCTGTTACCTCCCCTCCCTGTCAGCCCAGTGTCACAGTGTGTGATAGTAACAGTCTGTTACCTCCCCTCCCTGTCAGCCCAGTACCACAGTGGTAGAGTGTGTGATAGTAACAGTCTGTTACCTCCCCTCCCTGTCAGCCCAGTGTCACAGTGTGTGATAGTAACAGTCTGTTACCTCCCCTCCCTGTTGGCCCAGTGGTAGAGTGTGTGATAGTAACAGTCTGTTACCTCCCCTCCCTGTCGGCCCAGTGTTAGAGTGTGTGATAGTAACAGTCTGTTACCTCCCCTCCCTGTCAGCCCAGTGTCACAGTGTGTGATAGTAACAGTCTGTTACCTCCCTGTCAGCCCAGTACCACAGTGTGTGATAGTAACAGTCTGTTACCTCCCCTCCCTGTCAGCCCAGTGTCACAGTGTGTGATAGTAACAGTCTGTTACCTCCCCTCCCTGTCGGCCCAGTACCACAGTGTGTGATAGTAACAGTCTGTTACCTCCCCTCCCTGTCAGCCCAGTGTCACAGTGTGTGATAGTAACAGTCTGTTACCTCCCTGTCAGCCCAGTACCACAGTGTGTGATAGTAACAGTCTGTTACCTCCCCTCCCTGTCGGCCCAGTGGTAGAGTGTGTGATAGTAACAGTCTATTACCTCCCTCCCTGTCAGCCCAGTGTTAGAGTGTGTGATAGTAACAGTCTGTTACCTCCCCTCCTGTCAGCCCAGTACCACAGTGGTAAAGTGTGTGTATGTAACAGTCTGTTACCTCCCCTCCCTGTCAGCCCAGTACCACAGTGTGTGATAGTAACAGTCTGTTACCTCCCCTCCCTGTCAGCCCAGTGTTAGAGTGTGTGATAGTAACAGTCTGTTACCTCCCTGTCAGCCCAGTATCACAGTGGTAGAGTGTGTGATAGTAACAGTCTGTTACCTCCCCTCCCTGTCAGCCCAGTGTCACAGTGTGTGATAGTAACAGTCTGTTACCTCCCTGTCAGCCCAGTACCACAGTGGTAGAGTGTGTGATAGTAACAGTCTGTTACCTCCCCTCCCTGTCAGCCCAGTGTTAGAGTGTGTGATAGTAACAGTCTGTTACCTCCCCTCCCTGTCAGCCCAGTGTTAGAGTGTGTGATAGTAACAGTCTGTTACCTCCCTGTCAGCCCAGTACCACAGTGGTAGAGTGTGTGATAGTAACAGTCTTTTACCTCCCCTCCCTGTCGGCCCAGTGTCACAGTGTGTGAGAGTAACAGTCTATTACCTCCCCTCCCTGTTGGCCCAGTGGTAGAGTGTGTGATAGTAACAGTCTGTTACCTCCCTGTCAGCCCAGTACCACAGTGGTAGAGTGTGTGATAGTAACAGTCTGTTACCTCCCCTCCCTGTCGGCCCAGAGAGAGCTAGCTGAGGGCAGCTAAAGGTAATGAGCTCTAACTAAGGTGAAACTTGTGTTTTCCAGCACTAAAGTTTCATGTATTGTAGGTGGAGGTGGAATATTTACAAGGGGTAACAAACTTTGTGTGATTTTCTACCTTTTCCTTCAAATGCAATCCAAGCGCAAATAGTAAGGTGAGTGTTTTTACTTGTCAGCAGAAGAGAGGAAGTGTCATAGGTTGGTAAAGAAGATGACTTACTTATCTTCTTTCTCTCTCTCTCCTGTACATTGACATCTAAGTGTGATAGTGAATAAGTGCGCCAGGTTAAGACATAAGCAACTTCACAAAATATATGTGAACACCCTAAAGAGGCAATGTCTTTATTCTGTAGTGAATGTGAACAAAGTTAATGATGAAATTATAATATTATTTACTAAAACAGGTTAGATAATGGAATAAAAAAAAATATTCCTTTCAACAATAAGAACATTGTAAAACGCATTACCATTATCAATATTCAGAGAAATGTTTTAACAGTGTTGCCACATTGCTTACCTTGTTGTGATCTCGAACACCGAAAGGGAGATTTTTCTTCGCTTTGTTCAAGATGACTACTTCGCTCACAAGCACTTCAATGTCCCCTGTGGACATTTTCTGAAACAAATTAGAGTTTTAACCGACCCCTGGGACTTATTTTTAAATACTTTCTGCCTGAACAAAATGTATTGTATACAAAGTTATTCAATAATTTTGACGACCCGTTAAAAAATATTATAGTGTGTTAATTTCTATGACTTTATTCACTAAAATAAATTTATAAAATGTTAAATAGCACAAATGTTTGTAATATTTCATTCTAATCTGATAAATCAGGTTAAAATCCCAGCATGCAATTCAATTACTTCAGATTATTTCATAAGAATATTAATTAGTAACGAACATAACAGCTCAGAAAGGCAGTAATTAACATAAATTAGTATTTTGGCTGTCAATATATTTATTGGTGAAGCTTTGAAATAATTTGTCAAAGTCAGAATTTTTTCATGGGGCGAAGTTGAAGCTAATATTTTATTTGAAGCCAAGTGAATGTTGATTTTATTTCTATCACCAAAAATGTTAACAAAGACGTACCCTATAGGAGGATTATGTTTGCCGAGTTTAGATGAAATCAGGTTTCCTGGAAAACTTTGGTGACAGACTCTTTAGCGCTCCCGACCACAGTCATCTTGTGAACACTGGGTGAGTATTTGTCTAGGTCAGTGGTTCTCAAACTTTTTTTTCACATACCACTCATGTGTATTACGGATCAGTCGCGTACCATTGAACTATTAAAAATTTAATTTGGATATGTCTCGGAATGATAAAGCAGTAAAAAATTACAATGCAGGTTTTCATTTGAAACACTATTATTCATCATTTGAAATTTCTTGATAAATGCCTTTATATTGTCATCCACTGAAAATTGATTTGTTGTTTACCTTGCGAACTTAAATTTAAGTCATTGAGGCAAATGTAGACAAGCTATTTTGTATTAAGTGAAAGCATAATTACGAGAATGCTTGCGAGTGCATAGTTGCGAGTCCAACTAGCGGGTGTGTTGGTTGTATACGAGCCATTAGTGTTGCTATACACAATTAAGTACCTTAAATTGAGGGTAAAATGTTAGTATTGTCATGTCTGCTTGTGTACCAGCTCGAGAAGCTCTGCGTACCACCACTGGTACGAGTACCACAGTTTGAAAACAGCTGGTATAGGTCATGTCATGCTCACCTTGTTTTCTTGACCAGGAGGTCGTTTGTGAACTCCCCGACAACTGCGAGAACGGACTCATGGGTGATACCTTCCAGAAGTGAGGTGATGTCGTCTCTCTGGAACAAACATGGAATCCTGGGTGAATCAAACTGAGGATAGAGTGCAGAAAGTCTGGGACTCTGTCCCCTGTATCTTCCCTGGGGGCTCAATGCTGGGGAGAGGAAACTACGAACCTCGCGACATTCACAGAATAATACGTTGTGGACCGCTGGTAACTTACAAAACTCAATGAAGATGAATTCAGCTAAGATATTTTATCATTTCACTGCAGGATAGTATTTAGCATGGCCCCAGGTTTAAAAAGGACCTGTATCAGGCTTAAACAAAGAGACTTAGGCAACAACACGAGGACAAGTAAAAGGAACTGCACCGGCATTCAATTGGAAACCAACTTCTCGATGAAGCTGTTTGGGATAGAAAACTGGCCTTTAGAATTTGAATCGGGTGTTCTGCCTATGAAATCAGCTCTGATGGAATTGGTGCAGTTCCTTTGAATTAAAACTCCTTGTTCTATGTTGATGTCACTGGCAGCTCGGGAGTTAGAACCAACATCAACTTAAAACAGAGAAATCGGCTCACATTGTCTGTCACGACAATCTGGATGGAGCCGTAGCCATCTCGGAGCGTCAAGAACTTGCCCATGCGCTCGTACTCAAGCCAGCCGCACAGCCGTACCTCCCTCCCAACATGGCCGACACGCAGCTCTCCGCACGTGTGCGTCCGCTCCGAGAACTTATTTACAGTCTCAGCTGCCCGGTCAAAAATAAAATAATTAATAAATGTTGGTTTATATATTATAGTAGCTCTAAATGACAGGATCAGGTGAGTGGTAAGCACACCTGACTTAACATCTCAACCGGCTAATTAGGGGATGTTTCCTTCATTGTGGATTGTCACCCTCTCAACTTAGGTGAGTGTACCATCTCCAAGTGTGCTTGTGTGTGCTCTTCACAATAAAAACTATTTTGTATCAATTCTCAACAAGATGAAAGTTGCATTGGTGGAGATGAGGTCCAAGACATCAGTCTCACAACAGGTTGGATTGCTTGGTAGCTGTTTGGATTATACACGCATATATTGCTGGAATGAGGAAGGTGGAATTGAGAGGAATTGTACCTGCATTTTATGAAGGGAGACTGGGAAACCAGTTCCAGTAGACCCGCCCGGGATTCAAACCCCTCTTCTCGTTATCGGCAGTCCAGTCTATTACCTGAGTGATGCCTCAGGGTCTAGACCATGAAGCGGACAGTTACGGCTGTTACCAGATCTACTTAGTGTATTCATACGTCAAGTGATGTGATCTGAAGCTGAAACAAAAGCTCCATGCCACCAGAACCGTGTAGTACTTACGTACAGGCTGAGTCTTGTCAGCACATGTGGACGAGGAGGGACGAGGGGCTAAGACCCCATGAAGAGCCGTGTTAGAAGAGAAACAGGGGGACACCATGCTGTGTCTACGTTCTTTACGGATCTAAAATACAAAATAATACATGCACATCATTTCACTTTGGTTGCACACTTTAATGTCAGAAATGGCAATCAGAGACTTAACCTAACATGCGAGGATGGGGTGAGGAAGGTTACAATCTACCAACCTTTGAGAAAATGGGAAACTAGACCTACAACGTGGCCCTCCACCCTCCTCTCCCTTGCTTTTGTGCAAGCAGATTTTAGATTAATTAAAAACATTATTTTGTGGGTCTAATGGACTAAGACGTCATTCTCGTAACAGACTATACGGCCAGTGACGGGGAGATCAAGGTTCATATCTCAGTTGGGTGTATTGAAGGGTCCTTTCCCTAAATTATTTTCCAACTCTCTCTATCTTCACACAAATGCAGATACACTTGCTCTGAATTCAATCTTCCTCATTCCTAGTACATTATTAGTGCAATCAGTTGATATGTGTACAACCCCTTCATGTGTTTTGAGGCCGTACTCAATCTATTAGTATTATTATTACTACTATCCTCTCGTAGTGCAGAAGATGAGTTGTTTCTAGGGGAGTCTGCCCTCTCATCTAACTTGTACATTATATTATTGGAGAGTTTTGATTTAGAAGTAAATAACAATGGCTCTGTCCACAAACATTACAAAGGGAGCCGATATAATACCAAACTGCTCACTCCGAGGACACATCAATCACTCAACAGTAGTTTGGGTCTAGATAACTAATTTTTATTAATTGGTGCTTTAGCTATGATATTTTGGTATTTTCCTCATACATTCAATTACTAGTCCCCCTGCAGAGTTAATTACAGTGTCTCGGAGAAGAGCCCTTGGAGGTTACGTCCCACTCCGGTAGTTACGTCTCACCCCGGTAATTACGTCCCACCCCGGTAGTTACGTCCCACCCTTATAGTTATGTCCCAGCTTGTGTTGAGTCTCTCCATGGTTGTGTCTACATCTTGTGCTGAGGTACATATTTCCTTTCCTCTGGTATATTCGTCCTTACCTCCAGAGAGTTGAACATTAATAAAGCTTGTTAAAAATGTACCATTACGTTTTGTTTCCATTCAACCTTGTATGTTTAGCTACAGCAGCCTTTAAAGTAGTGTTGAGAAAGTTAGATTAGATAAAATGCAACTACATTAGCCTATATAAGGGGTGAGACTGCCCATACTTCAGTGAACCAGGGTGCGGATCAAACAACCTCCATATTGCCGCAACCCACTCTATGCAACTACTCATGTTGATGCCACTTCCAGAAACTTGGGTTCGAATCCTAGTCAGGTCAGTTTTTCTTCTAAATTTGACATGTCATAGTTCACTATGGCCGTGTCTGAATAGTTTGTCCCCTACGCACTTGTGCACTTTACTGCGCACTTTAATAAAACAAGTTTCTGGCGCCCCTAAGTACATAGGGTGCATGATAGTTTTCGGACATCAATGTACAGCTAGAACCATCTGGTGGCTAATTCTGAAACATGCGTTTCCATGGCAACGATAATGAATTTTGATAGTGTTTTGTCAATGGTGACTTTTTTTTTTAAGGCGCAAATTCATATTTATCACTTATCTTCCTTAATTCTATGAACCTTAAGGTTTGTTCTACTTTCCCTGTAAAGAATAATATCAATTGTATACCGTTGATGATATTTTATAATAATCATAATAAAAAAAGAGCATTATAATCAAAAGTAGACAAAAGTAAAATGAGGTTAAGCTATGGTTTTTATTTATTTAACCCCTTTATATGTTATTGTTAAAAAACGTATTTGGAAAACGTGCGCCAAAAATGGTCAATCCTATCACAGTTTTATAAACTTTAAAATTTTTGGGAAGCTGACAAACTAGGCCGAACTTACATTAATATCAAGTTGTTTTAAAGCATGTAAAAATATTGCCAGATAAATACATAGACCTATAGGAATTCAAAAATAAATTACTTAATTTACATGTTGATCTCTTGTTTTTAAACATTTCTCCGGAATGAGTGAATGCTGAATAAACAAAGAAATTAAAGCTACGCGCCAAAAGGAGCGCGATGTACGCAGGGATACCAAAGAGCATGTCAAACATTTTTGCATGTGTAGAGAAATTGGAAAATATATACGTATATTATATAAATATATATATTGCCCTAATTAATTTACTTATATATGTAAAGTATTATTCTCAAACAAATTTTACTGAAGATCTTTTAACCCGTAAATAAAGTTCCTGTTGAGAGAGATTTTCACATTAGATAGAGAAATTTAACCGTTTAACTTCATGTATATAAACAAAGAACAAACCATACTAATTTTATTTAACATTATGTGAATGTTTTATTCCATTTTCACAAAATATATAATACTTTCATTCAATATAAGAAGCTAATTTAACTAAAGTGCGCGATAAAGGGCAAGTCGTATGTGCCCCTTAGTAAAGTGCGCCATAAGGGGTGCAATTGTACACTTTAAGAGAATTCAGACACCATTAAAAATCACTTCCGGCCTTTCAGCCGACGCCATTGCAACTTTAAAGTGCACATGGCTCCCAAGGGCCCTTAGACGGACTATTCAGACACGGCCTATGGGTTCAAGATACTAAAAACCCTCAATTTATAAGCTGTTAGTTGGCAGCTTTCCGCCTGTTGCCAACAGTTTTAAGTTTGAACCTTGGTATTTAGTTATTCTTTACCGGATATGAGGTAAACTAGACGCTATCACTTTAAATATTTCATTTTCTTTTAACATACCTTATGTACACATGTTGATAACATCCTTAAATTCGAGGCGATGAAGTTATTCCTTTCACCTTCTAAAACGTTGGGAACTTTTAATAAGTATCTACATAATATTCGTTTCATCATGCCGGTAAAGCAAATTGTGTTACATTTATTTGTGCGCAATAGTTCATAATATTATTGCTAACTTCTCAATCAGTTTTGATCGTCATGCGTTTGTTATCATCCATGGGTCGGTATTGGTTGAGGTCTAAAATCTTAAGGTTGGTACACCCGAAAAACAGATGCCAGTCAGTTTTTGTGTTGCACGTGGATGCGTCAGCTGTCAGTTTGTGGTTGTGATAGGTATAGTCCTTGGTTAACATCTTTGCGTTTTCTACCTAATTTTAAAGCTGAGAAAGTGTCGTTTTCCCAGTCAGTTCGTATCTTCAACACTATAAACATTTCCGCGACCATGTTTTAAAGACGCCATATTGACGATTAAAAGCTGATATTACGTTTCCGAAGTAAAACAAAAACAAAGAAGGGAGAGTTATCTTTTTCCTTAAAGGACTTTTTTTTTTTTTGAAACGGCAAGTCTTTTCCCTCATGCAACCGAAAATCGTCTGCTACAGTCAACGAATAATGTTCTTTCGTCCCCACGGGCGTTTCTTCGGGACGGATATCGCCTGATTTTTGCCAACCAATCCGGAGGGCCTCTACTATGCCAGCCGTTTCGAAACCTGGGAGTCTAAAGGATCCCGAGGTGGCGGAGCTCTTCGACAAGGAGGACCCCGAGAAGATCTTTGACGACTTACGAGAAATCGGCCATGGAAGTTTCGGCGCCGTGTACTACGCCCGCTGCCTTTACACCAAGGAGATTGTCGCCATTAAGAAGATGTCTTACCTTGGTAAGCAGAGCGTGGAAAAGTGGCAAGATATCCTGAAAGAGATCCGTTTCCTCCGTCAACTCAATCACCCGAACACGATCGAATACAAGGGATGTTTCCTGAGAGACCACACAGCTTGGTTGGTCATGGAGTACTGTCTGGGATCAGCCTCCGACATCATTGAGGTCCACAAGCGACCACTGAAGGAGGAGGAGATTGCTGCGATATGTGAGGGGGTATTGAGCGGGTTGCATTACCTGCACTCACTGGGTAGGATACACAGAGACGTCAAGGCTGGAAACATACTTCTCACCGAGAACGGAACAGTTAAACTCGGTGACTTTGGTTCTGCCAGTACCAAGTGCCCGGCCAACAGCTTTGTGGGGACCCCGTATTGGATGGCCCCTGAGGTGATCCTGGCCATGGACGAGGGACAGTATGACGGTAAGGTTGACGTGTGGTCGCTGGGTATAACCTGCATAGAGTTGGCAGAGGGGAAGCCTCCGTACTTTAACATGAATGCGATGAGTGCTCTGTACCATATTGCTCAGAACGACACGCCCATATTGAGCTCCCCCGACTGGTCGGAAGTGTTTCGACACTTTGTCAACTCGTGCCTGCAAAAAGACCCCAACGAGAGGCCGAACTCTGGTAATCTACTCTCCCACCAGATGGTGACACGTGCCAAGTCTCCCAACGTACTTATCGACCTGGTACAAAGGACAAAGGCTGCCGTCAGGGAACTCGATAACCTCAACTATCGGAAAATGAAAAAGATACTTATGATCGACGAGTTTGAGAATGAGAGCACATTTGGTGATGCTGATGATGCGCCAGAATCTGAGCACCCAGGAGACACAAGTAAGAGCAACAGCATCACTTCAGAACACTCGATGCGCGTTAACGACTCATCACAAGGTAGCTCCACAAACAGCCTCTCTGTGCAACCACAGGCAGATGGGGCAGAAGCTAACCACCCCCACTCCGTGAGGCATCGGGGTAGTGGGGCTCGAGTAGACCACCACCCCAACAACTTTGCCACGATACGGACCACCTCCATTGTCACAAAACAGCAGAAGGAACACATGCAGGAGAAAATGCACGCGCAAATGTCTGGATACAAACGCATGCGACGCTGAGCATCAAGCTGCACTACTGAAACTGGAAGAGAGGTGTAAGTTTGAGATGGAGGGGCACAAACAACTGCTGGACAAGGAATATGAAAGTCTACTTCAGCAGTTCAGCAAAGAGTTGGAGAATCTTCAGGTGAGACATCAGCAGGAGCTGGAGAAGAAGCTGAAACAGCATCTCAGTGCTGAAAGAAACTTCACAAAGAGATTGTCTCCCGACACGAACAGGACCGGAAAACATTTGAGGCGCAGAAGAAGAAAGAGTACAAGGCAAACAAAAAACGCTTTAAATTTGAGCTGAGCCTCGACGAATCCACACCAAAGAGGCAGAAAGATGCGACTCTCCAAAGCCAAAAAGACAACCTGAAGCAGATGGAAGCGCAAGAGGAACAAAGATTACTCCGGAGCCAGAAGCAATACCTTGAACTGGAGATACGCAAGTTCCGCAGAAAGAAGCTGATAGTTTTCCACAGTCTGGAGCAGGAGATCTTAAGGGCAGAGCTGACAAAACGGCAACACCAATTGGAACAAGCGCATGCCATGCTACTGAGACATCACGAGAAGACTAGGGAGCTGGAATACCAACAACAGCGGGCCGTTCATCAACTCCGGGAAGACCAGATCGACCGGCAACACGTCACAGAGCTCCGCAACTTGGAGGACTATACTCAACACTCGGAGAGGGAGTTACGTAAGAAACACGCACTTGAGCTTAAGAACCAGCCCAAGAGCCTGAAACAAAACGAGACCCAGATACAGAAACAGTTCCGAGAGACTTGCAAGATACAGACGCTCCAATACAAGGCGCTCAAGACCCAGATACTGCAGTCAACACCCAAAGAGGAACAGAAGGCTGTGATCAAGAAGTTGAAGGAGGAACAAAGAAGGAAGTTGGCTCTGTTAGGTGAGCAATACGAGCAGAGTATTGCAGAGATGCTTCAGAAACAATCTATTAGACTGGACGAGTCACAGGAAGTAGAGTGTCACCGTTTGAAGGAACGACTGCGCTACGAACTCGACATTCTCATCGCCTACCAATCTAAGAACAAGCTGCAAGCGGAGGTGCAACGGAATCGGGAGCGCAAAGAGCTTGAAGACCGCGTCTGCGTCCGCAAGGCTTTGCTCGAACAGAAAATGGTGCTGGAGACGCAGCAGTTCTTGAAGGAGCGTTCAGAGCGGATTCGTTTACTCCACGAGCGTCAAGACCGAGAGCTAGAGCAATTTGATGAAGAGAGCGCTCGTCTAGGTTTCAGTGCGCTCTCTATCGCAGAGGCCTCTGACGAATGCTACCCCGATGATGAAAGTTTGTCTGGTACATAGTAAACAGTTTGTAGTCCCCACCCCTTTCCCCCAATCGGAAACTCTAGTGGCGATAAACTGAAAGTTACGCATGCTGTTAGTTATAAACAAAAGTGTAATAATATTTAACTACAAGTTTTAAAAAAATTAACAAGAGTTCTCAAGAATCGCTGACCCCTTTTTTTTTTTTAACTGCTCATTAGAGAGTAGTTCGGCTTTGAGCAGAATGATAACGGACAAAACTGTCTCTTCCCAAATAAACATTTTGATGTGCGTCACAATTGTATAATAGAAACAAACGTAAATATTATTTAAAGGTAAATTATACAGTGCCATACAAATAAACTATTTAAACAATTGATGTGCTTTAAGAATAAATCTGCCGCCGTGTACAAAAGAAGACTATGTCCATATCGAGTGTGAAGTGAAGCTGCCATTAGATCTCTTGAGCTGTTTGGAGGGTTGCGTCCACCACATCTGAGCAAGGTTTGCACATTTCTCATTATTTACACACATGGCCTGGTTAGGATTGAGTAGTGTTACGTGCCACACATTATAAACAGCCTGAAACAAGACATTGCTCCAAGCACGCGACACAAGCCGCGTTGTTAGTACTTGTAAAGAAACTGTGATCCATTGTCCCCCACCTGTTAAATAATACATTTCAACTTAACCAGGATGGGAACCAAGCTTTCAGAGATAATCCTGTTCTTTACCGTGGCTGAGTCTGTAGTTTCATTAAAACCATTTGTTTGTTTTACTGCGGTACTAATACATTTTCTTTGTTTGTCAAGTAAATATTCTTAATTAATCTTCCAAGGTTCTATTGTGCTTAGGATTGTCAAACAGTACTTAGTCCCCACAACTGTACGTTAGTCCCCCACAAACTTACGTTAGTCCACAACGTTGTAGTCCCCACAAACTGTACGTTAGTCCCCCACAAACTGTACGTTAGTCCCCACAAACTGTACGTTAGTCCCCCACAAACTGTACGTTAGTCCCCCACAAACTGTACGTTAGTCCCCCACAAACTGTACGTTAGTCCCCACAAACTGTACGTTAGTCCCACAAACACCCAGAAAGATGGCTAGTACATATTTTGCAACATTTTCCTTGTAAATTGTCAGTTGTCGAAACAGAACTTCAACTTGTATAAATTTGTTTACTTGGCTGTTTGAATGTCTTATTTTTGCAGACATTATTTGCGATGTTGATGAGAATGTTAATATTAGACACAAAACTAACCAACGACCTTGACATAAGTCACATCATCTGATATTATTGCGGTTAAGGCTTAGGTTAAGAACTTGATGTCAAAAAGAAATAGAATGTAAGCCTTTTGCTCTTAAAACTAACAACTTATACAAACAACGGTCAACTCTTGGAAGAAATAAAATTGTTTAAATTTATTCCATAATTTTAATATTGTCTAATAGTAGTGTAGCTATTTTAGTGAAATTACCAATGTAAGATTTATTTTTTATTTGAAATAGACCATTCAAAATTAAATTTGAGACCACAGAGACTTTTAATTTTGTTCACATGGCCGCCCTGTCTAATGCGCTACTCTCGCAATAGACTGGACTGCCAATGACCAGTAGATCATGGGTTGGTCATGGTTGGGTGGATTGAAGGTGGTTTTCCCCACACTGTGCAAATGTGGGTACACTTCCTCTAAACGCAACCTTCCTCATACCTAACCCACTAACATAATTAGTACATAAAGTCATAACTTTAATGGGCTGTAAGATGTGATGCAGCTAAAAAATATATATATAATTATAGATTTTGTTTTCTTATTCACTCAAGAAAGAAACGGTTGGCTACAATTATTTTTGTTTGTATTTTAAATATTTGAAAACTCCATTTTGGGTCCTATCACATTAATTTATATTGAAAATCTCATAAAAATAACATTTTCACTGATAGGCCCTGCGGTTAAACTTCTGTGTAAATATTAAAGTTTAACCTTGAATGGAAATTAGCGACCGAGCCGCTGTGGTCGGCTCCGACGCTTCATTATATTCTCAACAGAGAGCACTGGAGTCGAACTGCAATAAATTAACGTTGTGTAAAGTCCACATGGATGAAAATTGGGCTTTTTAATGGACAAGTTTGTCATTGGCTATTTTGCTAATATTAATAATTTAAGGTATTTAACTAATATAAACAAAATTAAATGGTTTGAGATTTATTTATTCAGCTTATGTATAGATTCAACACACTTTTTATAATATTTTAGGTAATTTTTAGGTTAAGAGGAAAATATCAACATTTCTAAATTTCATAAACATTAATGTTATTATGCAAGGAATAGTGCGAATGTTTTTCTTTTTTTTAATATCCTATTATTAATATATGATCTAACTCATTGTATATATTTCAGTTAAGGCCTTTTTGTTGTGTTTTAGGTAAAAGGGATATTATTTTTGTTCAATAAAAACTGTTGATTGTTCTAGAACGCAAGCTTTGGGAGAAGATTATCTGCAACAAATCCAGGAGACAACATGGCCGCCGTGCTCTCAACTAGCCGAAGCCAGGATGAGACCCTCGATCCACCAATGTATGTATAACCCTGACCACAACAACATGGCGGACGCTGGAATAGAGAATGAGAAAGTAGAATTTAGAGAAGATATTCCCACATTTGCAGTGAGGGAGAGTGGGAAACCAGATAGGAAAAACTACCCTCAGTTGAAGGTTTATAGAGCCGCTGTGCTGTGTACCCCCAGGGGGTGTGGGAGGAGTTACTTGACCTTCCACTGTTTTGGTAATAGAGATTATTTCCCTTGCTCACAAATATGCTAGCTTAAACACAGCTTTACAAGAGGGGAGCAGATGTGGGGGGAGAATAGGGGAGCAGATGTGGGGCAGGGATAGGGGAGCAGATGTGGGTGCGAGGATAGGGAGCAGTGTGGGGCGGAGGATAGGAGAGCAGGTGTGGGGCGGAGGATAGGGGAGCAGATGTGGGGCGAAGGATAGGAGGAGCAGGTGTGGGCGGAGGATAGGGGAGCAGATGTGGGGCGGAGGATAGGAGAACAGGTGTGGGGCGGAGGATAGGGGAGCAGATGTGGGGCGGAGGAGGGAGCAGGTGTGGGGGGAGGATAGGGGAGCAGATGTGGGGCGGAGGATAGGGGAGCAGATGTGGGGCAGGGGATAGGGAGCAGATGTGGGGCAAGGATAGGAGAGCAGATGTGGGGCGGAGGATAGGGGAGCAGATGTGGGGCGGAGGATAGGAGAGCAGGTGTGGGGCGAGGATAGGGGAGCAGATGTGGGGCAGGGGATAGGGGAGCAGATGTGGGCGAAGGATAGGAGAGCAGATGTGGGGCGGAGGATATGGGAGCAGATGTGGGGCGGAGATAGGAGATCAGTGTGGGCGGAGGATAGGGGAGCGAGGGGATGATGGAGGCAGTGGGGCGGGGATAGGGGAGCAGATGTGGGGCGGAGGATAGGGAGCAGATGTGGGCAGGGTAGGGGCAGATGTGGGGCGAAGGATAGGAGAGCAGATGTGGACAATTTCCCTCCTTAAAAACTATTTTAGAGCTCTATATTTTTTATAATTAAGGTTGTGCTATTGTATTCTCCTATGTATTAGAGTTTTATTCATTTTGGATACAATAAATGCAAGCAGAATATTAACTTAATTTTAAGACATCAAAAATAAATTTTCTAAATTTTTGGTAAACCATTGAAATTTTGTATGTTCAACTTTTTACAGGCAAGTGAAATATTACTCTGAACACTAGCGTTGACTTTATTAAATAATCTTTGTTACGGTATCTATCTTTTATAATCTTTGTAATGATATCTATATTTTAATAATCTTTGTAACAGTATCTACAACTCTCTACAGCTGTCACTTAGCATCAAAGAAGCCATGGGGATACTTATATATTTAATAATTTGAATTTGTGAAAAATCTTAATAAAGAAGTAGGTCTATTTTTGTACTTTATATAAATATACAATACACATGTATAATATGAAACTGTTGAGACGCTCCTGTCTGTTAGCTTACTTACAGATAAAGTTTAACTTATAAAGCTCGAGAATAAACAACGCTATTCAGGACCAACCATCAACATTATTCCTCTAAAAACTGAACCAAATACAAGACCTAGGCCAGAATAAAATGGTCCAGTGTCATAGCGAGTCTAAGTAGGTGTCACTTGTATTTAGTGGAGCGCTGCACTTGAGTGCCAAGTCTGGCTATGGGACTGACCCCAAATATTAGATGTTCCTGGCAGAAGTCTCAAACAAGTTCATCCTTATCAAAAAGGTCATATCAAGGATTTTAACAGACTGGAAGCAGAAGTAGAAGAAAGAAAGAAGCGCCTAGCGAAGTAAAAGAAACAACAAAACTGAAATACAGGCAGTAGTAAAAAAGACAGACAAAGAAGACCAATGAAAAAAGGAAGAACTGAAAGTACATAAGAAAGTTAATTATAGACAAGCTTTAATCAAGAGTGTGATTTATTTGAATGAACGAATACGCTGGATCCGGAAGGAATGAATAAAGGCCCGTGAAGAGAGTAGAGTGACCGTGAAGGAATGAAGATTAACGGCAGCAATGTGAATTTATTATGGAGCTCGTATTGAAGAAAAACAAAATAACTATAAATTAGGGCTGTCAAACTTGATTCCTCAATACTCTCGATTCTTACTTGTATCGAAATAATCGAGAATCAATCTTAATATTACGATTTGCGCTACTTCTATTCTCAGCTCCTCTCAATAAAACTGGTAACTAAAAAAACGGCAACATTCAAAAAGGGTGATAGTCGAGTATCTCTCATATTTGTTTAGTTGCTGTTTCACTTAAATGCCGGCAAATTGTAAATCTACCATAATGGCCCGAATATAATATGACCCTAAGATTTTGAGGGGATCTACATTAAAAATAAATGGTCTCAAATATAATACGACCTGACATTATGACAGTAACAGGAGGTTAAAACTCAACAACTTTGACACTTTAAAGTAAAAGTTGGTGAGACTGTCAGAATATATTAATCGATTTTAAACAATTGATAATATGTAGACTAGGGATGGCCATTTTCTGTAATATATCAATAGATCTATCATTAATTGATATATCACAACGTGTATATCGAAAGCTACGATATTTCAATCAAATTAAAATGGCCGCTCTCCTGTAATTATATTATTGGTCGCTTTTCAGTTTTTAATATTTTACTTGGCTATTTCTATAAGACAAGTATAGTCAAAATAGAACAAAAATCGACATAGCTAATAAAAATAATGCAAAAAAAAAAGTTATATTTATTTTAATTCAATAAATTTAAAGCGTAGTTTGATACATTAAATATATAGCTATATCATTGCCAAAACTTTATCATTAATTTTTGGTGAACTAACATGCATAGGGTTAGTTATGGCGGACGTCTTTAAATTTTTGTTACATGTAGAATGTATTCTTCTTTCCTTTATAAAATCCGCAAATTATGTTAATTTCGAGTTTATTTGATTTTTTGGTTTTGATTTTCCGTTTTGAAGATTTCTAGTGACGTGTTTAATAAATATCTATAGGATGTTATGATGTTTAATACCTACATATTTTTTATATGTGGTTGGATGCTTGGAAAAATAATGAAAAAGAAAATGTTCAAGAGTCGGAACCAAGAATTAAAAAAATTGAGATTGAACTAAGAATCTGAATCGAGAAACACAGGTAATGTGACATCTCTGCTATAAATATATCGTGCACTTTTTACCCAAAAAAAAAGACGCTAGATGTTGTAAATATGTTATACCAGACCAAGCAGTCACTATTGAAGTTGAGGAAGGTGATATTATTTGGCGAGCGCAGTAGAATATTGTTTGACAGTTTCTATCAGCTTTGAAGATTATAACCTTGGTTTGATTAATCTCACTCGGATGTTTAATAAGCCACTAACATACACATCAGCAACAATACAACCTATTGTATTTTATTGTAGCCTGTGCCTGCAATTTTGAACAAAGACCTAATTAATGTATAAAGTCTAAATGCTCCAGTCAATATTTACTTCAATTGATTGTTGGTAGTTACCTATTCAACAACAGCCATCTTATGACTGTAGGCTGTTTTGAAATTATAGCTCCAATGCGTTGTGTATACATTTTTTTAGTGATTACAATTTTTGTTCAGAAATGTTATTTTTTTTATGCTCTATATCTACATTAGACTTTAAGATAAAATAAATTACTAAAATGTATGTGAAATGGGTTTTTATATTGAAGGAGACTTCATGTCCACATGTGTCCCAGCAAAAAACTATTCTCTTACCATTCACCCCATATTGGGGCAAACGTGGACACAAAAGTACAACTATACATTAAATATGCAACATAAATACATGTTTTTAGTTTTGAATAGCTTTGTAATTAATTAACATAGGTAAGTTATAAAAAACATTTATCGATGTTTGTACATATAAAATTAAAAACTTAAAAAGTGTCCACATGCCCCCTCTCCCTTACGTTGGCTAGGCAATGGTCCCAAGAGGGGTACACAGCTGGTGAGAGTTAGAGAAACATTGTCCAACCTCAACACAAACTATTATAATATTCTAGTACCTTGGAAGGAATGTTGTGCTACACCACCTCGTGCTGACAAACACTTCTTGAAAGCTTCGTAGTTTTACTAAACAAATATAGCCCAATAGTCTCCATAGCTAAAACAACAAAAGCTTGTAAGCCATTAAAACCTACTCGCTGCAGTTTGTTCTGAACTGAGCGCTGCTAAATCATAGCGTGAACTCGCTCTCAGAGTGGAGATTCGACTCGGGCTGTTACTGACGCTATAAATGGTCGGTGCCGGAGCTAAACTGTAGGTAGTGTCTCTGTCTCAGGCCCGACTGGCCTGCCTCGCCACCTTCAATCTCTCAACACTGACAACTTCAGATCATGTGACCTGACTTGTGAATATCTTAAAGTTGTTTTATTTATTAAAACTGTAATTTCTGAAGATATTTCTGTTCCCGATATCCACCATAATCTGTTGTTTCTTCCTATTTCCTCCTCAATAATTGCCTACTCTCCTTGCAGTGATTGTTTTTCGGTGACCAAGCTACTCACACACTGTTCTGCCATTGGAGTGTGCAAGTGTGAAGAAATTAAAAGAGAACTTTATCTTTCCTTCCTTATCTCACACATCACATTATTGTGTACACTGTTTTGTACATTTCTCAGTTCTCACTTTTGTTTTTAGAATTTGTCAATAGCATTAACAATAAGTTGTGGGTCTCTGGAATATTCTTAATAACAAGCCACCGTGTTAATGAAAGAGTAACATGACAACATGTATTTGTTCTAGATTTCCCTGATCTGAAGAACAAGGTGATAAGTACAGGTTGGGAGATAGCTCGTGATTGGTTATTGCTTTGTTCCCGAGCTCCCCTTGCACACACCGTGAGCTCCCAGCAAGTCTCACGCGCAGAGAACAAGTGTACCATCGGTACTTACAAGGACAGTGTAGAGCAGACTGCATAGAATTACACCAAATAGATTTAAGAAAAGACATGTAAGTTGTTTAAACTCCGCTTATCGTCAATATGGTGTGCTTTATTTCACTATACAGTGCTCGCAATATTGACGAGCTATTAATTTAGATCATGTGTCCTACTAAATTGTTGATATTAAAAATGTGAAAGTAATGTTAATTTTTACTAAATATTTTGTTGTTGATTGTGAGTGAATCAAGTGTATGTTTGGAGACAAAGAACAGAGTCAAAGCCTGTGTACTCTTGTGTTGTGAGTGTCTAAACTGTTTGGTTGACGGGTTGACAAGATGACGGATGAGCAACACAAGAAGTTGGCTGCGTTCATTAAGGGGGTACACCACTCATTGAGGGCAAGCTCTCACAAAGTGGGTGTGGAGAAGGCATGGGAGGAGCATTGCAGCCAACACGATGTGTTGCAGCAGTATGCGACAAGCATGCAGGAGTTGGCGACCATGTTCTGGGATGTTGACCTTAAGGGGGGAAGGGAAGGAACTAGCAGGATCCAATGGGTGGTGGAGCACTGCTTGCGGTACTTTGTGCACGGTGACCGCAGGAAAGAAACGTTACGGGAATCCCGGATGGAAGAACAAATTTACAAAAACAAGCCTGAAAGTGAAGAGTGTTGTAAATTTGGTCAGCACTATCCGAGTGTCTGTAAAGCAGCGTCTGGCGAAAGGTTGGACGACACGTTTGATTCCCTATTCCTGTTGGATGTCGGTAGCTGCTATAACCCGTTCAAAAACTTTTCTTTCTTAAAAGTTCTTCCAGTCGATCTGGCCCCAGCCTCTCCCGATGTGTTTTCGTGCGACTTTTTGGACTTGAAAGTGGTTTCCCCTTCAGAGATGTCCTCTATTTTGAAAACATTGACAGTATCTTCCAGAATAACCCAACTTCCAGAGAATTCTTACCATGTTGTTGTATTTTCCCTTCTTCTAGAGTATCTGCCCTCCCCGCAACAAAGGTTTGTTTGCTGTAAAAAGGCCTATGATCTTTTACAAGATGAAGGACTTTTGTTTATCATCACTCCCGACTTCAAGCAGCCCCTGAAGAACCCTGTGCTGATGAAGAGCTGGAGGATTTCTCTGGCAAGTATTGGCTTCTCTCGAGTTTACTATGAGAAACTGACTCGCATCCAGTGTATGGCATATCGGAAATGTCCAAACGCCGAAGTTCCGAGAATGTGGGCTTCGCGTGCCATCACAAAGAAAAGTAAATCCCAGTCAGATTTTGATCCCACTCTGTTAAACATTCCACAGGATTTTCACGAACACTCGGGTCAATTGGAAAAAGAAAAAGTTATCGAAGAAAAGAATGAAAAAGAAGTAATAAATTTATTTTCAGAACTGCCGAACACTTAAGTGTATTGTATTCGTTTGGCATTTAAATGGTTTTCCTCCAAGATTCTTGAATGTAACCCAAATATATTTAAAAAAAACTTTTTTCTACATAGAAAAATCTATAAAAAATATTAATATATTAAGATTTAAAAAATCGTGATGGTATTTGTAGTGTAAAAGTAAGTTTGCAAGTCAACTATATCTTGAGTCGCATATTAAATATTTATTTGCTTTGCTGTATACTGCATAGTATTAATTTCATCCAGTCAATTTTTATTATTTTAAATATCGACTATTAATTTTAATTTACACTGAACTTTAAATTGTATTTATGTATTTAAGTTTCCATACCGATTTGGAAAAAACAACAATAAATTTGTGTAATATTATGTGTGTGTGTGTAAAAAAATCCTTTATGTTTATTAAGTTAGACCAAGCGCATTTTAATAAAAGAATTGTTAAAATTTAAAACTTATTTGTTTGTGCCTAGATATTGGACTCCACAATATTGTGATGCAGAACATTATAAGTTATAATTTTTTTAGCATATTTATTAGGTCTACAATTTCAAAGCCAAACAACTCACTTAAAATAAACTCATTAAAAAAAGATTGCCATAAAAAATTTTTATTGTAGTTTAATGATGTTTCCTTAATGTATGAAAAAGTATATTCTAGCAGCAAGATTGTTGTTCTCTTCATTATGAAAACCATTTGATCTTTTAAGTTATTCCTTGCAATATTTCATGTTCATTAATCATTTTCTAACACCCTCTATACATTTACAGTGAGCTAAAGAATATATTATCTTATATTAAAGTTTCTAATGTAATTATTTCTGCCTATTTAAAATCTTAAAAGAGGTGAAAAATTTGTATAAAACTGTATTTTATCTGTTCAAGATATTTAGTGATGCCTCTAATTATGTTAATGGTCCAATTGAATATTTGGATGAAACAATTTTTTATATTACAATTTTAACTAAAAATGACACCAGAATTAAACCCCAGATCTTCCTGCCAGAAAATTGTCTTGTGCAACATCCTCTTTATTAGATTCTACCTCAAATTTAAAAATTTGCTGGGGGAGGTCCATTCCAAATACCTCCTTGAGGAATATAATTTTATAAAAAAAAAAATCCGTTAAGGACCATTCAAATAGCTTCAAATGGAATCAGATTTTTAAATTAAAGCATTCAAAATTTAAAAAAAAAAGTGTTGTAGGGGTACTCCAAGCCGTTAACAAAGGAGTCTAATTTTCAATAAAGGTTCTAGATGAGGACCACTCTAAATGGCTTCTAGTGAAAACCAGTTTTAAATAGGAAGCACCACTCCAAATAGATTGTAGAGTAGTATAATTAGACTATTGTAATATCACTCCAATAAATACCTTTTAGGGGCATCCAATTTATATGTTTAAAAAAACCTTTTATGGGGAGAAGGATGACCCTCTTTTTTTGGTTTGGTTGAGTCAAGCTCTTCAAAATCCTTTGTTTTGCTCTAATCCCCTTATTTATACACAACAACAAAAAGTTGTGCCACCACCGCCCTCCGATAGTTTTAGTGCATGTGTGAATTCTTCATAATGATCTATTTAAGAATGTAAACATGAAATACCGCTCTCCCCTGAATTTATCAGTATTGAATGTATTTATCAGCATTAGTAAACACCTTTAAAAGATCACAAAATACACAAATTAATTTTATGCTGACCTTGAAACACACAAAAAAGTAAACATCTTTAATTATTGTTGACCGCATTTATATGACAGGCGTAAATAAAACTCTACTAGATTGAACCAGATTTTGAAAATCAAAACATTTTCTAGAAATATAGTCAAAACATAGTACACACTTTGGGGGGTTGAGGGGGGGAATTATAATCTTCTTTCCTGAGGTCAAGTATGTAGGTTTACTCTTTGGTTTGATACAAACCAATTCCATATTTGGTGTTCACTATGTTATGACTGTGTTGTTTTTGTTTGGTTATATATAAGTAGACTAGGGATGGGTGATTATTGTCCAATAGTAGATTTTTCATAATTGTTTATTTCAAGAAACTATGAATCGATTAATCGATGCATCGATAGAAAAATACTCGATTAGCAACAAATCAATTATTATTTATTTATTTATTTTAGCACAGCGTTTTACTACCCGTTCGGCTTATACGACTATGAACTTTTTACGATTACCATTGAAGGATGAAATAGGTGTAATTTAGAGGAAGTGCACATGCATTTGCTTGGGGGAGAGAGAATGGGAAACCATTTTAGGAAAAACTACCCTCAGTGCACCTGACCGGTATCGAACCTCAATATCCCTGTCCTCTGAAGTCTAGTATATTACTAGACTAGTGTGTTAGACCGTGTGGCCACCGAGGTGGGTGATTATTAATTTAATATAGTGGAAAAATATGTATTTAAGTGTGTAACTAAATAAGTTACCCACTTCAGTGGCCGTATAGTCTAAGGCGCTATTCTCGCAATAGAGAGGATTGCAGATAGTGTTGAAATAAGACAAAACAATGAACAATTAATAACTCGCCAAAGACTTGTTTGAACCTTATTCTGATATGTTAATCCTAGATCCTGTATCCAACTCAGTTTAAGGAAATCCTAGATCCTTTCATCATTGTTTTATTCTATGTTGTTGACCAAAATATTCTCCGTTGCTATGCATAAAATGTATCAATACAATAATAAATTAGTTCTTGCGATATAATTATTCTTAGAATTTCTATAGGATATGTGCTCAAAATAAATGAAGTAACTAATTCTGAAAACTGTTGCAAGTTAATGTTGTTTAAATGAAAGTATTAAGTTGTGCTCGTCAATTGTTAGCGTTTTAGTTCGCGCTGCTAGTTAGACAATAAGTTTTTTTTTTTTTTTTGCAATGGCAAATTTTGTAAACTATCGTACCATCGTGCCACTTAAAAAGGATATCTACGATACTTGGAAGCTTCAAGCACAAGCAGTTTTGATAAGAAGTGGATTATGGAAATATGTTTTCGGTCAAGAAAAATGCTCCACAACCAATGATGTTGACATAATGAAATGAAAGGAACAAGATCTCAATGCAAGGTCAGATCTAACCTTAATTATATCACCCAGTGAATTTAGACATATTGAGAACTATAAGTTTTCAAATTATGTGTGGGATAAATTATCAAAACTTAACCAAAGTCAAGGTCCCGCTAGAAAAGCCACTTTATTGAAACAATTAATCCTTCAGAAAATGAATGAAGGTGACGATGTCTGCAATCATTTAAATAAATTCACTGACGCTGTTGATAGGCTTGAAGAGTTGGAAATCGGTATAAATCCTGATCTTTTGAGTATAATGATGCTTTATAGCTGCTTATTTAAATCCTTTGAAAATTTTAGTGTATCAATTGACTCCAGGGATAACTTGCCTACCCCAGAGGACTAAAGAATCAAATAATGGAAGAGCTTAAAGCCAGAAGCAAAAATGATAGTGTGACCTTGGAGGACGCTTTTTTCGGAAAAAATCTAAAATAATCGAAGACCAAGGATCGTTCAAGTTATTTAAAAATAAACTACCAATGTTCCCTCAACCTCTCAATTTAAGGCTGTGAACTGTTGGAGCAACAATAAAAAAGGGGAGTCAACTTTCAAAGTGGAAGAACAGTGCCTTTCTTCTAATTCAAGCGAGTCTGAAATTTCATCCTTGTGTATTGACAGTGGATGCAATTCACATATGGTATGTTTAGACATAAAGACAGTTTTCAGGACTTTGTTGAAACGCCTGAACATGTCACTCTTAAACTGGCCTCTGAGAATCATACAGGTTCTATTACTGGGACTGGCCTAGTTAAAATCAAAATGCAAGATTCTAACAAAATTAATTTGCCTAACACATTGTTTGTACCCAGTCTGACCACAAATCTATTATCTGTATCTAAAGTGAATGATAAAGGGTTCGATGTCATGTTCAAAAAGAACAAAGCATTAGTAACAGATCCTCAAGGCAATGCCGTATTAGAAGCTAAAAAGTCAAATGGGCTATATTATGTTGATTCTAAGCCTCTATAAGTAACAAATAAAGTGCATGAAGAACATGAAAGAGAAAAATAGCCTAAAAAACTAACTCACCTAAATGAAGTAGATTTAAAGTTGGCGTGCAAAAATGAAACATTAGAAGGCATAGATTTCAAAAAGAGGGATACGCTGAATGATTGTGAGGTATGTATCAAAGGAAAATTGACCCGAACTCCTTTTTCTACAAGATAAGTTCCCAAAAAACCTCAAAGTTTTGGAAATAGTGCATTCGGATGTTTGTGGCTCTATGCGTGTCGAATCCCCTGGCGGATCAACATATTTTGTAACCTTTACAGATGAGAAAACGCGTTACGGCTGAGTTTATTTCTTAAAACATAAAAATGAACTTCTATAAATTTTCAAAGTATATAAAAACGAGGTTGAGAATTTTACAGAAAAAAAAATTTCAATCCGATAATGAAACCTCAGAATACTGCAACAAAGAGTTTGAGGGTTTTCTAAAAGAATGCAGAATTCAGAGGCGGCTGTCTACACCGTATACTCCTCAACAAAATGGCTTATCTGAGAGGATGAATAGAACACTACTTGATAAAGACCGATGTCTCATGTTGGAGTCAAACCTGCCCCCATCATTTTGGGTTGAGGCGAGTCATCACTACCTGCGTGATAGGTCTCCATCCTCCATCAAGGACCCTCAAAAGGCGAAACACCTGTTCGGAAATGGGTAGGAAGAGTTTCATTGGTTCGAAATCTTCATGTATTTGGCAACAAAACCTTCGTTTTGAACACAAAAAAACCCTGGCAAAGGCAAGTTTTCTTACAGGGCAGATGAAGGAATTTTTGTCGGATATTCCGAAATTTCGAAAGCTTATAGAATATGGATGCCCAATAAAAGGAAAATCAAAATCACAAGAGATGTCAGGGCTTTGGACAAAAATTCTATGATTCAAAGGAGAGAAGAGGAGACAACGATATAGTAGTGGACGATCAACCTAATGAAGACAACAAAGAAGTTATTAATGAAGAAAATGTTGATGAAATTACTCTTTCAGCTCCACCTAATTCAGTTCAAGACCTTGTAGACAACTCAGACCAAGAAGAGCAAGATCCAGATGAAGACCAAGTGCACTCAAGGCCAAAACGCAACAGGAAACCTCCAATTTGGATGTCAGATTATGATGTGTCAGCCTATTGTGATGTCAAAGATGCATTAGAAGGAGGTGATGAAGAAGCGTGGCAAAAATCTATGAAAGAGGAAATAAAATCTCACTTAAAAAATGAAACTTGAGAAATTGTAGATCGAGAAGAAGGTGACCATGTGGTAGGTAGGAGAATGGTATTAAAAATAAATATAAATCCAATGAGGAGCTAGAGAGAAGGAAAGCTCGTCTTGTTGAAAAGGTTTTGCTCAGCGCCCCGGAATTGACTTTGTTGAAACCTATGCGCCTGTCGCAAAAATTCATTTAATTAGTGTTTTTCTTGGAGTTTCACTTAATCAAGACATTAAATTTATTCAAATGGATATCTTGACTGCCTTCCTCAATGGTGAACTTGAAGAAAGAATCTTAATGCAAAAAACAGACATGACGGAAACATTTTTATGTGACATAATTATGGAATAAAGCCACAACAAAGACAATTCTACATTTTTCAAAGCTAAGAAGATGCAAGAAAAGCTTAAAACAAGCCAGTAGGCAAGGCCGTAGCCAGGGAGGGGTTTCGGGGGTTCAAACCCCCCGCGAAATTTTATGAATAAAATATATATGGCTTTATTTATGGTTCAAACAATATTAAAATTAAGATACAAATACAAATTAGGGGGCTGTGTTAAATATTTAGAAATTTTCCTAGCCTTCGGCATTTTTGGGGTTATTTTACCATGAAAAAAACTTCACAGAGCTTCAAAAAGTGTTTAATATTTAAAAATTTTCCAAGCCTTCGACAGTTAGTGAGTTATTTTACCATGAAAACACCCACTTCAGAGAGCTTCTAGAACTGTTTTATCATTTAGAATTCTTTTCTAGCTTCCATCAATTGGGGGATGTGCCCACCAAACCCCCCCTGAAATTATTGGCTGGCTACGGCCTTGCCGGTAGGCAATGGTTTAAAAAGTTGTTCTTGAAACTAAAGCAATTGGGTTTCATTCCCTCACAATCTGACCCTTTTATGTACACATCTACTACTACTAAAGGGAGGAAACAAACATTGATAGTCATATATGTAGATGGCATTATAGTGGCATCAAGAAATCAGTAACATTGGAATATTTAAAACAAGAACTAACGAAATCCTTCAAAATGCGAGACCTTGAAGAGCTACATTATTGTTTAGGAATCGAGTTCTGCCACAAGGATGGTATGATTTCAGCATCGCAATCTCGATCCATTGAAGAACTTCTCAAAGAATACAGCATGAGTGACTGTAAACCTATTGCAAATCCAATGATACCTGGCATTAAGTTACAAAATAATCCTGGAAATATCGGAAAATATCCCTATCAAAACTTTATTAGCTCACTCATGTATCTGTCTGTGGCTATTAGGCCAGACACAATACAATCAGTACAACACCTGTTTTGGGAAAGAGCATTGGCTGGCTACCAAAAGAGGTTTGCGCTACTTAAAGGGAACCAAAAATTTCGCACTAGTTTTCAAAAAAACTAGTAAACCACTTATTGGGATGGCAGATGCTGATTGGGCAAATGGAGGAGAAAGAAGATCTTATTCGGGATACTGGTTCCAGTTTGCAGCGACTTCCATCAGCTGGGAATCAAGAAAACAGAGAACTGTGGCTTTGTCTAGGCCACAGCGGAAGCAGAATACATGTCATTGACAGAGGCAGCAACAGAAGCAAAACACTTAAAACAGTTACTACACGACATGGGTGTGCCTCACCAATCAATTGAAATATTTAATGACAATTTGTTTTCACAAGTCTAACTAAGAATAACATAATAAGCTCAAAGTCCAAACATATCAGCATTGGAGAAAAGGTACAGGCTGTAGACATCGTCATCAACTACAAGCTAACGAAGGTTTTGTAAGCTGATGTTCTCACCCAGACATTGGCCTCTCCCAAGCATAGTCAACTAGTCTGTGCTCTTGGATTTGGACAGCGATTCTGACGAGTGAGGGGGAGTGTTGAAATAAGACAGAACAATGAACCACTCGCCAAAGACTTGTGTGAACCTTTTTCTTTTATGTTAATCTTAGATCCTGTATCCAGCTCAGTTTTTAGGAGATCCTAGATCCTGTCATCATTGTTTTGTTTTATGTTATTGTTTACCAAAATGTTATTATGCTTAAAATGTATCAATACAATGATACATTAGTTCTTGCGATATAATTATAACACATTCATTTCGTTGACCTAATTATACATTGATATATCTTTTATATTCATAAAAATTAACGAATGATGTCGAAATGCCACGTGACCTTGTATGTATGTAAGAGAGAAAGAGATACCTAAAAGTTCCATTCTTTCTTACACGATGGTATGTAGACGATAGCTTGAAAATTTTAGCCACAGGTGTTCACACAGTTATATTATAGAGATCAATGCATAAAGGTGAGTAACACACATGTTTGCTGCATTGATCTCTATAATATAACTGTATGGACATTTGTGTCTGAAATTTTCGAGCTGTCGTCTGCATACCATTATGTAAGATAGAAGAAAACTTTCGGGTATGACCTTCTCTTTTACACCCATACAAGGCAATGTGACATTTTGACATCGTTCATTAATTTGATTGAATATATGAGATACAACAATGTGTGATTAGTTTAATTGAATAAATGTGTTAGTAAAAGCTTTGAAGAGCACAACAAAGTTCAAAACTGGTGAGTTTTTTCTTTAAATATGTTGATGTAGGTTAATATACACGTTGATTTTTGAAGGAAGCTCGTTTGGAAAACTTTATCTCGTACCAGATCCTACCCTATAATAGTGTTTATGTAGGATAAAAGATCTTCCAAAAGGGAATCTCTACTTCCATTATAAATGCCCGTCTATCCTACCAAAATACTAATATATGACGATATTCTGGTACGAAATAAAGCCTTTGGGATTGGGATTCCTACTAAAATCAGGATATAGTAGATACCGTTCTTCCTACAAGTCTATAACCTAAATTATCGTATAAACGTTGGACTTCTACACAAAGTATGTCATTCAAACAAATGTAATACCGTTTTTAGCAAACTTAATTTAGTATAGTTATTGAAATGTTAACATATAATAGTTTCTGAAAACAATATACAAGATATAAGCCAACGCTAAAAAAAAAGTAATATAATAATACTTTATACAAGCCTATAACATAAGTGATGGTTTGAACGTATGGAAACTACACAAAGTTTGTCAATCAAACAAAATTAATCAAGTTTTAATATACCTACCTTATTATATATATATTTATCGAACTACCAATGTAATATGGTTTATGAAACCAATATATAAGCTAATAACCAACTTTAAATATAAGTGTAGTCTTGGCAGACTTTAAACAACATTGATGATAACTACATATTTAAATATGTTAGTGATTTTACTCGTATTTGTTCAGTATTACCTGTAAAACTGAATTGTATATCCTTTAATGTAAATGTTTCACCAGGTAAGTGTGGTATAATACTTCATTATTTTCAAACAACAAAACTTTTATTCATCAGAGACATGTTTTAGTATAAAGACATTGAAATAAACCGTTAAATCTGTCCCCTCATAATGAAGCAGACGATAAACTTGAACGTCATGCTTTGGTTCTTGGCAATGCGTATGTTTATGTCCATCCAGTATAATATAAAAATCACTGGTTAGCTAAAATAAAATAAGCTTGATTTCTTTTCCCTTCTTCAAAACTAAACAATCTTAAGTGGATAGAAGTAATATATCTCTATTTGCTTGGTTAACCTGTATATGCTATATTTTGGGTTTATTATGTTTTATTGTTTTATAAGAAGAATACATTTGAAATATTCTATTATTCAGAATTAAGTTTACCAAATTGGTATTTCATTTCGGTTTTATTAAAATTAGTATTTGTGTCATTAAAGATAGAAAAAAACGCAATTTGTGTAAAATTGAGCTATTTGCATAGCTCAACATCTAATCCAAACTTAAACGTCACAAATTATAGTGAAAGTAAAAATTTGGTGTTATTTAGCCATTGTATATGTTACAGAACTAGCTACGGTATGGCGACTGAGGTGGAATGTCCTGCTACAGAAACTATTCTAGGAAGTGAGGACCTTCATTGTTTCGTGTGTGATGTGGCTGTGACAGGCAAGTTCTACCCTCTGGCCACTTGCCGTGCAAGGACCACCAAGACTCGGCTTATTGAGAAGTTGGGTCACTTGGTGGGAGAAAGGTAAAATATAATCTTTGATTGGTCGATAAGGTCAGCTAAATATAAATTTATTCTGAATAGGGCCTACAAGAGACTTGACATGTTAGAGGAAAGAAAGGAATGGCATATGCCAATTTACTGACTCGTGTATTTAAGGTAGTGGGGATGGTACCCATAATTCGTCTCAATTTTTTATGTTTAAAAAAATATTGATATTCGCTATACACTTTTGCAAGCATAAACACACGGAGAATCGAGGGGAAAAAATCTTATAATTAAAAAAGAAAAAGTTCCATCATATCCTTTAGCCTCATTGTTCAACATGGCCTTGAAAGCAGTAATTGAAGCCTCCCACAAATGCCTGTCCACATAAAGCGAGCAATGTGCTCAAAGACTAATTCATGACCCCAAGCTTTCTGAAAAATAATCTAAATCTGGACCAATAATCATCTCTGTTTTGTATGTAACAGCATCCGGACTATAAAGAATTCTCAGTACCCAATGTTCACACACAACCCCACCCTTATTGCTTTTTCTTTTGGTGATAAGAAATTCGTCACTTTAAACGACAGCCAGGTCCACTAAAAACAAAATTTTCCCTCTTTTGCAACAACTTCCGAGAACAAATGTGATCGAAACACCTGTAGTGTTGCACATCACTAGCTCTATACAAATAGCTGGGTAACTGAAGAGAATAAATTTGACGCCCAAAACCACAATATAATAATCACTAGCTGTGTTGTAAGTAAATGTCTCTTTCATCAAATACTCTTTTTCTAGAACAAGTTGCACACTTTATACTAAACTCTAAACTAAAATTCCCATCTACGAAGTTACAAAAACTGCCTTCAACAACCACATTTAACTTTACTTGGTAGCTAATTTAATTCCTGTAGTTGAACAATAGTAAGGAAGCTGTTGTAAGAAATGCAGACATTTTGTTAAAGTTTAGTAAAGAAATAAGTTTAAAAGTGAATGCTGAAAGACTAAGTATATGATCACACAAAGAACACAGATCGTGGATGATAGCTTGAAGATTACTTCAAGCAACATATCATTTGGCAAGGTTAATTAGCTTAAAAATATTCGGGTCTAATGAGGTGGACTTGATAGAACTAGCTCAAGTTAGGGATGGGTGGCGTACTTAGTAAGTACGGCAATAAACCTTTGAGCTCCTAGCGCCGTACAGTAAGTAAATGGGAAACTTTTGACCGCTGATATTGAGGTAACACATATTGAATATCTTCAAGTGATCTAACCTCGGTGTGGATGCTTTCCCAACCTAACTTAACCTAACTATTTATGTGTTTATAAGTTAAATTAATAATTTTGTAGATAAAATCAATTATTTAAGGTTTTTAAAAGATAATATAACACGAATGGTACACATCCAATAATGTCATGGTGTTTTAGTGCGCAGGATTGCGGGTGTAGTGCACAGCATCACAGGTTGGTTACATACCATCTTTAATAGTTTAATCCTGAAAGTTAATGTATTTGATCAAATTGTTGGTGAGTTTTGTTTAAATGTAATAGGCCTGGTTATTAAAAGTTTTCAAAATGTCTAAATCTTGGTGTCGTTCGATTCTATGTACTATTGTGTCTAACAAAGGGAAATATCAAAATATTGGACCATGAAAAAGAAAAAAAAGATACTAAAATGGGACAGATAAAGCATACCATCATCGATGTAGATTGATAGCCACATGCCACATGGACTAAACTTGAGACTCTCCTTCGAGCGACGGAGGTTGGGGCTCATGTCCTGCTTGGCCAGACAGAGTTATTCTACTTTGTGTGGAAACAGTTCTTCCTTCCCGACTCCATTTGTATACAGCCTTGACGGGAAATAAAACACGGGGGACATAAAACACAAGTACGCTGCTAAAAATGTCATTTTATCAAGTTACACACTTGCAGGTACATGGTCGTAATCTCGGAGGACGACATCATCTGCCGGGGCTGCGCTAACCTGATGAATACGCTGGACCGCCTGGAGCTAGAGATGCGCTCAGTAAAGAATGTAGTGCTGCGATTCCTGGAGAAGAAGTACTCCCTGGAGGAAGGAGAACTACTGAACCACAAAGACACGGAGTGCGGCCAACCCCCACAGATCACACCAGGTGAGCTCAAGCTTGCATCACTGATGATGCAGTCTAAGGCGTCACCTTGGTGGATTGGCTAAGTGGTCAGCACTCCAGAAATCCTGAGTGTGGATCTTTCTTAACTCTGTCCCGAACTGGGAAATGAGTTTGAATCCTCTCTCCAAGTGGATGCTGGTACAGTTCTTCTTAAATATCTACCTCATGCCAAGTACACTACAGACTTCCACCCCGCTCTAGAAATGATACTAATCCACACATTTACGATATTTTTGTACCTTTCATATGAGTAGTAAAAACAAACGCGTATTTACAGTTTTTTATGCGAGGTAAAGAAACATACTTACAATAGTTAGCCTTCATACTTTTCTAGGGAAATTAAAACACACAAACATTTATACCCCTAGTTTTAGTGGCTCACTTGTGCTTGGTGGGTCTTACACATTTCTTTTATGTTGGGACGAATGTACGATAAGTTCACTCGCATTTCTTCACTCAGCATTTTTAGACGGCCATGTTTCACCGTTTTAATATTGGTCATTACAGAAAACCAGCTTTTCAATAATACATGGTCGTAAACTGCAACAAAACCATGAGAGCCCGTTCAGCCAAATGCGGAAAGTCTTCTTAAAGTGACACAAGAATTTGTCCAGTTCATCTTCTTGATGTTTTAACTTCAAACTCCTATCATTTTTCAGCTCTGCAAATTCCTTTTCTTCTGCGAGAGAAAGCCCACCAACATCAGATGAAACAAATGGATTTCTTATCCAGTCACATGCGTTTGTATTAAAATCTGGAAAGTAACATTCAAGCTTATCTCTGAGTAATGTCAAATAGTTATAAATCATGTATTTTATTTATTTCATGTTTGGAAACATTTCATAGCTATTCTCACTAACTTTCAGAGACCAAATTGCTAAATTGTTCCGTAAAGCTGAAATTTTGTCCAACATATCAAAATGTTCTCTCCTTTTCTTACAGACTGGAATTGATTTTGTTTAAGAGCTCATATATATCACACACAAAAGCTAATTTGGTGCACCATAGTTTATTTCTAAGTATATCTATAGATTCGATTGTATTTTCGTGCCCATAACTTCAACATTGCATATTAACATTTGCCCTCTAGACAACCACCGCACTTCAGTATGGCGAAGAAGATTCTGGTGTTTTGCTCCAATTTTGTGGCAAAATGCATGATTTAAGAGGTTTACTTTTAATGAAATTTGCCATCTGTACGACTTTGTCTAAAACTGTCTTTAAATCTTCACCAACAGTTTTTTTAAGCAGCACTTACCTGTGTGGAAAACACTGTGTGGTAACTATTCTCCCATTTTGTTTTTGGCCAATGAAATAAAGCCTTTTGTAGCCCCTGTCATTGAAGGACAACCATTTGTACATATTCCAACACAGTTCAACCAAGATAAATTATTTTTCTCAATGTCTTTTCTCTTTTTAGTAAGAAGAATTTCCAAACAGCACAAATAGTGTTCAGTAATTTCCCTTTCATAAATAAAATAATGGCAAGCCAAACGTTAAGCAAGTCCACTTGATTCAGTTGATTTGTCAACCTGAATTGCAAACATGACACTGTTTTGTCCAACCTTATATCTCTCTAAGTTCTCGATGTTTTCAGATAAGTCTTGAATTCTTCACCCAACTGTATTGTCAGCCAAAGTAATCTTCTTAATTTCAGCTTCATATTCAGGGCCAAACATAGTTTTTATGATAGCACAGCATGCTAGAATAAGTATTCTCAGCATTTGAGTGTAGTAGCGAATTTTTGCAATTATTTCAGATACAAGGTGCTTCCTGAGCTTTTTCAGAAGTCTTGAACTTCTTAGAAAATATAGCACTCTGTTTGATTTGTTATTTAACATCTCTTTGAACTAATTAACAGATTTTTCTGTTAAGTGGCTGTGTTTAGTAGAAAAATGACGCAGCAGTTTATTTGGCACCATACTCGCATTAGACAAGTTTTTTCCCACAAACTAAACACTCCGGCATTGGACTGCTCTTTTTCGCCAGACCACGTGAAATGCCATTTTCAAATAATCATCACTATTCATGTAGAAACATACTTTACCTTTTGTAAGCTCTTCTTTATTTTTTTTTGTTATTAGTAGTTTTTAAAATGTCTGTTGAATCATCTTTGACATCAGTGATAGCTCTCTTTCTCACATTTAATTTATCCATGACTAATACAATACAAAACAAAGAGTCACGTTCCACACTATAAAATTGTTAGTGAAAACTTTTTTAAATGTCGTGAAACTGTAGGAGTATTATACAACTACACACATTAATAGGGGTGTGGGAATATTACAAATGTCGAATAACTAACAGCCGAATATTCGATATGAAACTCCGAATAGACCCTACGAATAGACCCTACGAATATCAAGATCGGATAGCTGTATTATAAATCTCTTAAGTCCCACCCAGACCAGTATGTTTACAACGAGACAAGGGGGTATCCAGATAATCTGGTGACACAGAGTTAAAAATCCTCTTGTCCTTTGTCCAATATGTGGGGAGGGGAGAATACCGAGGTTAGCAGAAAGCAAGAGGTTGTGGCCTGCCTAAGGGTTGGAAGAATGGGAGGGGGTATTATAACGGCTGGTGGAGAGACAAACAGTTGGGAGCCACATGACTCATTCTACAAGTGAAAGTGCTTGCAATGAAACATTTAGAGAAGGATAGAAATAGCTACTCTACCATATTTCACAGGGAGGCAATATTCCAAGGTCGACCATTTGAGTGCTTGTTAGTCTGTTGTTAGGACAGGGAGGTGACCCAGACATAAGAGAAATTACAAGGGGTGTCAAGTCTAGAGGACATTTAAAGAGGTCAAGAACTAAGTTTATCATTCATTACTGTTGTGTTATTTTATTAAATTTATTTTTGTATAATATGAAAGTGGGAGAGTTTTGAGTAAGACTAGTAATAACATTCAGTATACAGCCAGTCCTTGTGATGACTGGAGTGAAGGAGTCGCTTGTAGGGTCAGACTGATGTGCAATAGTACCTTCTGGCTCAGTGAGGAAAGCAACAGGAAACTACCGCACTCCTAATTTACATAGTAAGCCTAGGTTTTCAGCTGACAGTGGGATTGTTCAGGATCCATCCAAACTTTGGGTTGAGTACTAATCATCACACAAACAAAAGTAGGTCTTGCATATTAGAAAATGAGAACTACACTTTGGAATAATAGAAACGATGAAAGAATCAAAATATGACTTTGTTTATTAATTACCCCATTATTTTACCCTTAATAATAGTAATAATAATGTTTTAATTTAAATAAATATAATCTCTACACTGCCCAGTTAAACATTCACTCTCCATGCAATTTTTAAATTTAAATTTCTTTCAAAAACTTATAATTAAATTTAAAAAAACTTGATATAGGTGATACTCATCTAAAAAACTGGATCAAAAGTTCCTCTCAATTTCCCGAAATTTTGTTTTAAATTCAGTCTTTTTTTTAATTAATACCAGCTCAAATAACAATGTTTTGAAGCAATTTTTTAGCATAATGCATACTTAAATATAAAGCCACATTTTCAATAGGAATTTACTAATTTAAATTATTTCTTTCAAAAATGTTAGAAAACTCTATTTGATTTGTTCTATTTGGTGTTCATTTGAAATTATTTGATTTGATAAATAATTCTATTTGCATACCCCTACACATTAGTAAAAGTAATATGACTGCAGAAACCACAACACCGCTACATTGTCCTGTGTGGCAATACAGGCACTACTGAGCCCGCAGATTAGGGCCATATGCACTTCTGGCACCCTGCATCTTGTGTTATGCAAGCTAATATTTTAAATAGACAAAACAATTTATTTATTTATCAGTCACTTCGCGGCCACCCTTCACATCCTGTTACCTAGCTAGATACTTTTATGCAACTTTGCGTTGTTGTTGTTGCAGGTCAGGGCAGAGCAAAGGCATACAAAGCTAAAGCAGAAAACTTTATGGTAAGACAAAAATAAACTCTTTGACTTATTTATTTATGGAATATGAATTCAAAGTGAACCTGAATAAGATATATGAAATATTCTCAAACTTCGAATATAATTTGTAAATTGTTTCAAGATTGAAAAAATATTAAGTTATACTGTGCCTATTTATATAACTTTTTAACTGGGGGGTGGGTGGACAACCTGTTGCCACTCCCCACAAGTGGCGAATTAGGGCCCTCTTATCCAGGTGTTTTGTGACACATCTTCTCTAATTACACAGGAGACAATGAGTCTTTATACTCTCTAGCGCATCATTTAAGTCTTTGCGATCTGAAAAATGTGTCACCTTAACCAAGAAAACGCCACATAAAAAACGACGCACTATGATCCAAGATGTCTTATATTAAATCGGACATTATATACATGCGTCAGCTTTCGTGTCACCGTGTTGGCACAACTGCAGGGCAACCAACCTTTACACCACTTGTGTTGGAACCTCAGCATATCTCAGTACTAGTATTGGTGTACTTCTGTAGCAGGTAATGTGTTTCTTACTTGTGGTTAGGTATTTATTGCTTACCGCTATGTTGGTTCTTGAAATGGCAACAATATGAGGGAGATAACGCATGGATCCATCAAGAGTGGTAGAAAAGAAGAGACTGGCAACCCTGGCCTCTGTTTTTCACTCCCTCCCACCCTTTTCATGACTCACAACATATGTTGCTTGTATAAAAACAAATGCCCAGGACGTGTGTCACGAAACACCTGTATAAAAGGGCCCTTAGTGTTTGCCAACTCTCAGGGTAAAATAAATTGGTTCAAACACATGACATTTTTACATGTTGTGGTGAATTTAACTTCTCATTCGTCAAACCTGGGGCTCCATTCAGAAATAGGTTCCCCATATATGTTTTATGCACTGAAATAATTATATTTGGCTCTAATCTTATAAATCATTCGATTTAATTACTTCACATTCTTTCATATTTATTTTGGTTTGTAATGTACAAAACGGCTAAGAATGGCGGTAATTGAACAATAATAAGTGTTTTATATTTCAATATGTTTATTTGAAACCCATTGGAAACCTTGGTCACTTCTATTAGAAGGAGCCAGTCCTGAACATTGCTAACATATTGAGAAATAGGAAACTCAGGTCTGATGATGTTTATTTCCTACCCGCAGGCCAAGAAAAGAAAGGCCGCTATGGCGCAGATAGAGCGCGAGAAGGAGAATGGTCCCCTGGATGAAGGGAAGAAGGACAAGGCCAACATCTGGATGCAGTGCGACAAGTGCAAGTACACTACCAACTACAACGCGTTCATGATCCACCACATCCGCCAACACGTCAAGAAAAAGAACCGACCATGTGACTTCTGCGGTAGCGAGGTGAAACCAGGAACCGCTTGCGCCACCGGCCGGTGTGATGCTGCAGGGGTGCCTGGAACTAGCGGCACGAGCAACGCCAAAAAGACGCCGGTCAGCGATGCCAATAGCTACGCAGCCGTACGAGAGATAGAGACACCGGACATGGTCATCTCTGCCGTAGAGAGGACTTCCTGTGGGGCCAAGTCTCTGGATGACGAAAACAACCTGGCAGGAGAGGAAGGACTGATGGGCTCCATCAGTGACATGGGCGATCCTGACTCCAACCCGGGGCTTATCGATGTTCCTGGAGGGGGTATGAGTCTATCTGAGGTGCATGACAAGGATGACATCACCATTGAAGTGTCGAACGTCAATCAAGAGAGTGTCGCGGAGCCGACGTCTATCTGTGTGATGGAGATGTCCGGACAGGAACAGCAGCCGACACTTCTGACCGTTCAGAAGATGGAGGAGGAAGACGATAGTAATGCGGTGTATGTGCAGGTGGTGGAGGTGGGGAAAGGAGGGGGAGGAGAGGGGGGCAGTCTTACCAAGCAGGTGCTCACAGTCGCAGACGACGGGACAGTCGAGATGGTGGAGGTGATGTGGGACGATATGTCGCCCCCTGGGCAGAACATGTTCTAATTGGCTCACTTGAAGTTTGTGCTCAGTTTCCTACAATCCTATCATATTTATTTGCTTACAACTGTCAACTCTCGGCTGAAACGTTGTAAAACCTGGTTGTTTCATTTGACCAATTGATGGGTTTTTAAGTTTTAACCTATGTTCCATTGTCAAACGGGGCCCTATTCTTTGTTTCCATCTGTGTATTATTTGTAGATGTACACAATGTTTATGAAGGCGAACATATTAACAAGAGCTCAGTGTTAGGAGACAATATGTGTTTTATGCTCTACAGTTCCAAGGTCAGTAAACCTCTGACCAAATGACCAAGCTGGTCAAGTTTTAAGACTGCTTCATGTTAAGAAAAGTGCTCTAAGCACAGTGTTCACAAACTAGTGTGCGCACCCCTGGATTTCAGGGTGTACGCAACATAAAATATATGTTTATCAGGTTAACAAATTAACACACATTTTGACAGGATGTATTTCACTCTTGAAGAGTCCTTTCTTTCCGACTTGCACAGTTTGTATATTTTATCGCTATATATTTACTAAAATTGGTAATGTCTGTCAATAGTTGATGATATACCAGATATTTATTTATTTATTTTATGAAGGTCAGAAAGTGGTACGTTGGTCATGCCATGGTACAGAAAGGGGTACACGACTGAAGAAGGCTTGAGACACTTATTCTGTGATTTGTCTGAAGTATCCCACTGAGCGAACTGCACCACCATACATACAAACATATGGTAAAATAGACATTGGTTCCTATTCTCTCTTTTAGGACTAAAATGTACTAACTCACCTATAGCAACAATTGATGTAGGACAAGAGTCACTCTGTTGTTGATAATCTTGCACACCGCTCTCTTCAGTTCAATAGTCCATCGTCAGAAACCAGACATACATGGAACAGTTTGTGTTGCCTCTAGAAATAGTTAGCTCTCCCCTAACAATACCCTCTGGATCCTTAGGTGTGTGAACCTATGAACACTATATTTGGGACACAATTGTGTGTGTACATGCTGGCAGATGAATCCATTTAAAAAATGTATATTACAATAACTTGGAACTTATTCTGGGGACCATCAACAAAATTCACTCGAATGTCAATTTAAAAACATCTGTGTATAGTTTGAAAATAAACAATCTCTAAAAAGCATGCAAACTCTTGTTACATAAGTAAATATTCCCACTTGAGCTTGTTCTCTCTGTAGTTGTGTGTTAGTTTACACTCTACTGTAGGTACACACAAACCACAAGGGCACACAACAAACTAAGCTCGGCACTACAATATTCCATCTAAAGGACATTCATTTGTTGGTAAATTCTAGGAGTTTGTAAAATATAATTACTTAGAACATACTGTCAGAAAAATTTATTTATTCTGGAAAATTATTTATAAAATGTATTTAATCGCATAAAGTTATAGCTTAGTTAACAATTTTTTGTATAAATTATTTATGTATGTGAATATAAATAACATCTTGAGGATAAAAGGTACAGATAACTGAGATACATGATATGTGCCAAAGTACAAAAATATATGAGAATATACTAGAAAAGAGAATGAGAAATAAAATGAAATGAAGGCAGAGAGAGGAACAGCACGGATTTAGGGAACAGAGGACTACAAGAGACTTGATATTTGCCACCCGACGGCTGATGGAAAGAAGGTAGGAATATGGAAAAGATATGATTATGGTATTTATGGAGGTGGGGAAGGCATATGATAGCGTGGATAGAAATAAAGTTTGGAGGCGGGAGTAGGAAGAGGAGTTGTAATGAGAGTGAAAAGCATGTATGAGGATAACAGGAGTTGTGTTAAGTTGAGTGAAGCAGGGGAGTCCCCTTTCACCTTTACTATCTGTAGTGGTAATGGAAATGGTCATGAACAAAGTGGCAGGAAAACTCTGGGGGGAAAGATTGAAATCCATGATGTTTGCTGATGACTCGATGGTATGGAGAGTTGTTCTATAGGTGTGTAATAGACCTGCTATGGATAATTGGTCTATGGGTGTGTAAGAGATTTGCTATGGAGAGTTCTATAGGTGTGTAAGAGACCTGCTATGGAGAGTTGTTCTATAAGTGTGTAAGAAACCTGCTATGGAGAGTGTTCTATAGGTGTGTAAGAAACCTGCTATGGAGAGTGTTCTATAGGTGTGTAAGAGACCTGCTATGGAGAGATGTTCTATAAGTGTGTAAGAAATCTGCTATGGAGAGTGTTCTATAGGTGTGTAAGAGACCTGCTACGGAGAGTTGTTCTATAGGTGTGTAAGAGACCTGCTATGGAGAGTTGTTCTATATGTGTGTAAGAAACCTGCTATGGAGAGTGTTCTATAGGTGTGTAAGAAACCTGCTATGGAGAGTGTTCTATAGGTGTGTAAGAGACCTGCTATGGAGAGTTGTTCTATAAGTGTGTAAGAAACCTGCTATGGAGAGTGTTATATAGCTGTGTAAGAAACCTGCTATGGAGAGTGTTCTATAGGTGTGTAAGATACCTGCTATGGAGAGTTGTTCTATAAGTGTGTAAGAAACCTGCTATGGAGAGAGTTCTATAGGTGTGTAAGAAACCTGCTATGGAGAGTGTTCTATAGGTGTGTAAGAGACCTGCTATGGAGAGTTGTTATATAAGTGTGTAAGAAACCTGCTATGGAGAGTGTTCTATAGATGTGTAAGAAACCTGCTATGGAGAGTTGTTCTATAGGTGTGTAAGATACCTGCTATGGAGAGTTGTTCTACAGGTGTGTAAGAGACCTGCTATGGAGAGTTGTTCTACAGGTGTGTAAGAGACCTGCTATGGAGAGTTGTTCTATAGGTGTGTAAGAAATCTGCTATGGAGAGTTGTTCTACAGGTGTGTAAGAGACCTGCTACGGAGAGTTGTTCTATAGGTGTGTAAGAGATCTGCTATGGAGAGTTCTGTAGGTGTGTAAGACACCTGCTATGGAGAGTTCTATAGGTGTGTAAGAGACCTGCTATTGAGAGTTTTACAGGTGTGTAAGATACCTGCTATGCCGAGTTGTTCTACAGGTGTGTAAGAGATCTGCTATGGAGAGTTGTTCTACAGGTGTGTAAGAGACCTGCTATGGAGAGTTGTTCTATAGGTGTGTAAGAGACCTACTATGGAGAGTTGTTCTATAGGTGTGTAAGAGACCTGCTATGGAGAGAAGGGGTACAGAAGTACACAAAGTAGAAAGATGAGATGAGCAGATAACAGAAAGTGTTAAAGTGAGAGAACAAGAATGTAAGTGAATAAAGGAGTAAGAATGGTGTAAGGATAGAGGAAGATGGAGACATTTTACTAAACGGACCTGGCCACAGGCTGGAAACAGTTGATGATGGTGATGATGAACTGAGGTACGTCCATCAAGTTCTGCTCTTGGATCTTTCAAAGAGAAACCACCAGAGCAAGTGAACAGGATATTTGAGATTATATTTGTAAATATTACCATGTCCTGTCTATGAAGTACAATCTACGATTAATAAAACCTTTGTCAAACTTTGTTATGTTGTTATGTCTGCTAAGAGTCTTTGCCCCTTTAAAGCTACATCTGGTACATTAATTTATGTAAAGGAAAATATGAGTTTAATTTGAGCATTTTCATTTGAAGTAGACCGGCGTGCTAGTTTGTGTGCAATTAGACTAACATAGTTGGCTCACTCTGATACAATCTTGCTTACGTGACTCGCTAAATTGAGATCAACTTCTATTGAAACCCAATTCAAAATGTATATTTTCTTAAAGAGCAGACTTAGTTTTACATATTTATCAATGACCCTGGGCATGATCGTTTGGATATAATGTATTTTGCAAAGGTAATAACCACTCTCTACAGGTCTGGGTTTGAACCTCAGATCTTTGTGGGGGTTAAATATTTACTTATTGAGGCATTGTTTGATTATTAAAGATGGTATTAAGAATTCGTCCTACACTTACATCTGTGTGAAGTGCTTTTACCTTCTGAGATGAGAGTCTTGTGTTCTACTCCAAGTTAGTTCCTGAGGAAAATAAGACATTATTTATTACATAGAGTACCTTGTTTCCTCCATGGAGCTGTTATTACATTGAGTACCTTGTTTCCTCCATGGAGCTGTTATTACATAGCGTACCTTGTTTCCTCCATGGAGCTGTTATTACATTGAGTACCTTGTTTCCTCCATGGAGCTGTTATTGTATAGAGAACACCAGAACTGGTTCTATCAAATCCACGACACAAACGAACGACCTGGAAAAACGCGAGCCAAGTTGTTTGTTTTCAAAAGGTGTTTCTCATGTTGAATACACTGTCATATCACCCCCTCCCCCTTTGTTCTATTTATGTGTGTCTTTTTGAGGGGGAAAAGGGACTGCATGAATATTACTCTTGTGAAAAAAATTAAAAAAAACAAGGATAAGAAAGGGTAGCATCTGTCCTTCCATCGACCCAAGCCTTGCCATCCGTCTTTTGTTTTCTTTGTGCTCTATTTTCTTCTTTACGTCACCTTTCAACAAGACACCTTGATGGAAGAACCGACCAACACACACATCCATCTTGAGGTGTTGGCCAGCCAGCAGCGACCAATGTGGTGTTACTGTGACAACCAGAGTGAGCTTGTGGCACCTGATTGTGGTGTTCTATTAGCTAACCTGACCTAGGATAACACCTCCTGGGGCTATTTGTAACTGGGACTCGCGTTGTAGAGCAATCCAGGCCAAACGAGAGGTTCTATATACCTGCTGGGAGCTAGAGTAATATACTGTATGAAGAATGGCCAGTCCCAGATCTTCAGCTCAATAGGTACACCACCTGTCTACTCATCTAATAGAGTCAAGAGTCAGCTCAATAGGTACAACACCTATCTACTAATCTAATAGAGTCAAGAGTCAGCTCAATAGGTACACCACCTGTCTACTCATCTAATAGAGTCAAGAGTCAGCTCAATAGGTACAACACCTATCTACTAATCTAATAGAGTCAAGAGTCAGCTCAATAGGTACACCACTTGTCTACTAATCTAATAGAGTCAAGAGTCAGCTCAATAGGTACACCACTTGTCTACTAATCTAATAGAGTCAAGAGTCAGCTCAATAGGTACAACACCTATCTACTAATCTAACAGAGTCAAGAGTCAGCTCAATAGGTACACCACCTGTCTACTCATCTAATAGAGTCAAGAGTCAGCTCAATAGGTACAACACCTGTCTACTCATCTAACAGAGTCAAGAGTCAGCTCAATAGGTACAACACCTGTCCACTCATCTAACAGAGTCCAGAGTCAGCTCAATAGGTACAACACCTGTCTACTCATCTAATAGAGTCAAGAGTCAGCTCAATAGGTACACCACCTGTCTACTCATCTAATAGAGTCAAGAGTCAGCTCAATAGGTACACCACCTGTCTACTCATCTAACAGAGTCAAGAGTCAACTCAATAGGTACAACACCTGTCTATTCATCTAATAGAGTCAAGAGTCAGCTCAATAGGTACACCACCTGTCTACTCATCTAATAGAGTCAAGAGTCAGCTCAATAGGTACAACACCTGTCTACTCATCTAACAGAGTCAAGAGTCAGCTCAATAGGTACAACACCTGTCCACTCATCTAACAGAGTCAAGAGTCAGCTCAATAGGTACACCACCTGTCTACTCATCTAACAGAGTCAAGAGTCAGCTCAATAGGTACACCACCTGTCTACTCATCTAATAGAGTCAAGAGTCAACTCAATAGGTACAACACCTGTCTACTCATCTAATAGAGTCAAGAGTCAGCTCAATAGGTACAATAACTGTCTACTCATCTAATAGAGTCAAGAGTCAGCTCAATAGGTACAATAACTATCTACTCATCTAATAGAGTCAAGAGTCAGCTCAATAGGTACACCACCTGTCTACTCATCTAATAGAGTCAAGCGTCAGCTCAATAGGTACAACACCTATCTACTAATCTAATAGAGTCAAGAGTCAGCTCAATAGGTACAATAACTGTCTACTCATATAATAGAGTCAAGAGTTAGCTCAATAGGTACAACACCTATCTACTAATCTAATAGAGTCAAGAGTCAGCTCAATAGGTACAACAACTGTCTACTCATCTAATAGAGTCAAGAGTCAGCTCAATAGGTACAACAACTGTCTACTCATCTAATAGAGTCAAGAGTCAGCTCAATAGGTACAACAACTGTCTACTCATCTAATAGAGTCAAGAGTCAGCTCAATAGGTACAACACCTGTCTACTCATCTAATAGAGTCAAGAGTCAACTCAATAGGTACAACAACTGTCTACTCATATAATAGAGTCAAGAGTCAGCTCAATAGGTACAATAACTGTCTACTCATCTAATAGAGTCAAGAGTCAGCTCAATAGGTACAACAACTGTCTACTCATCTAATAGAGTCAAGAGTCAGCTCAATAGGTACAATAACTGTCTACTCATCTAATAGAGTCAAGAGTCAGCTCAATAGGTACAACACCTGTCTGCTCATCTAATAGAGTCATGACTCTGGCTGCTGTATTTGGTTTCTCAAATAATCCAGTGGAGTTAAGTCGTTGTTACACGCATCCCATGAGGAATATCTTGATGAGATGGGTCTACATTAACCTCATCCTCCCTCGGGGAGACATAGCCGAACATTCCCGATATTGTCCGAACTATCACGAAGGAGGGAGACTGCAACAGACAAGCTACGACTTACTGACTAGCTTAATGTTATTTTGTTAAGCTACGAATTACAATCTATCATAACATATCTTGATTTCACAGCGTTTTGCTACTCGCCAGGGCTATCTACACTTTATTTACATTGATTTGTATAGGATGACGGCATATTGTAGAGGAATTGTACCCGCATTTTTGTTGTGGGAAACTGGAAAACTATTGAAGAAAACACGGCCAACTACTGATTGCCGGCATATGAGGCTCTACCTCCCGTCACTGGAAATACAATCAAGACGGGCCTGACATTAAGTTCGTGCGTCCACCGATGCAGGCAAACATTATTAAGTGAAGTCACGACTTACAAGCTAACTTTTCTCCGTTGACAAATGACGAACAACGCTTGGTAGAGAATATTCGTGTTGAGTATTCAGAGTCGGAACAGATCTATCGAACTCAGGACTACACAGGTCATGGAACATAAGTAACAAGGGAGGAGGACAGGGAGGTATAGCCACGAATCTGTGTTCACTTTAATTTAATATAACCTATATAGAACGTTCAACAGTTGTTGACTATTGGTCAGGGGCATAAATTAAGATATATCCGTGATACCCTGGCTAGTAGAAGGGTACTCTATGGGTTGTGTATTCTCAGGATACTCAACTGTCTTATCTGGTTCTTAGAGGCTTGTTTTCTGTATTCTCAGGATACTCAACTGTCTTATCTGGTTCTTAGAGGCTTGTTTTCTGTATTCTCAGGATACTCAACTGTCTTATATGGTTCTTAGAGGCTTGTTCTCTGTATTCTCAGGATACTCAACTGTCTTATCTGGTTCTTAGAGGCTTGTTTTCTGTATTCTCAGGATACTCAACTGTCTTATCTGGTTCTTAGAGGCTTGTTCTCTGTATTCTCAGGATACTAAACTGTCTTATCTGGTTCTTAGAGGCTTGTTTTCTGTATTCTCAGGATACTCAACTGTCTTATATGGTTCTTAGAGGCTTGTTCTCTGTATTCTCAGATCTCTTACAAACGCTCGAGGTGAATAATGACAGAACTGACATGTGTGGTGTTTACTGGCACGTGGGGCCGCATATGTTGTCATATGTAGATCTAGATCAGACCTTGTTACATATGTGTTAGACTTTGTATAAATACAGGAGTTGTGTGGTGACAGCTTCATCAGACAATAACCACCACAATTATCCATATCTACAGTCTTAACAGTGCTGCCGTTTCACGAACATGGTTGCCAGATTTGCCGTCATTGCTTCTGTTCTCTGCTTCCTTCAGGTAAAACGACTCATGAGCTGTCACGCGAGTGATGACATGTTCGATTGTTTTCAAATCTTTATCATATTTGAAATTATATATTTTTTTACCATAAAGGGATCAACATTCACTTAATAAACTCAGACAATTTCAAAACTAGCATATTTGATTATTTGTGTTGGAACAAACTGGCACACAAATACTAAGTTATTGTAGTTCAAGCTTGGAACCGAACCTACGATCGGCTCGAAGGAACCACCCGACCGGGGTTCGTGACCCTGTTCCTCGTCATGTGGAGTTGGGACAGATGACGGTCAAGTCTCTAGGACAAACCATGGCTGGGATCGCAGCTCTCAGATCGAGGGTTGTTGAGGATTGTGTCCCAAACTACGATGGACTGTATGTACCGGTTATTTTGGTGACTGGATGAACCTTGTCGGGAATTGTTCCAAACAGAGTTTTACATATCAAAGTCTCCCCAGTACCTCGTATCGTTTCTTTGTACCGATAATTGAATCTAAAACCAATCATCGGTCGGCGGCAAGTTGAGGAAGATTGCGAGTCCTTTCTTCTGTGTGTGGATATTGGCGCGGAGGGCTTACGTTTTGATACTGGGTCTACTTTCTATGGCGGTTATTAAGGATCAAGCTTAGCTCCATCCCGAATAAGAGGAGCTTCTATTGTCTCTGTCAGGAATATAGGACTAAGAATACGTTGCAACGTGCCCTATTATTCCCGATACAGGATAGAGTAGTTCCTATATAGACTAGAGTAGTCCAGATAAAGGCTAGAGTAGTTCCTATACAGGCTAGAGTAGTCCCGATACAGGCTAGAGTAGTTCCTATACAGGCTAGAGTAGTTCCTATACAGACTAGAGTAGTTCCTATACAGGCTAGAGTAGTTCCTACACAGGCTAGAGTAGTCCCGATACAGGCTAGAGTAGTTTCTATACAGGCTAGAGTAGTTTCTATACAGGCTAGAGTAGTTTCTATACAGGCTAGAGTAGTTCCTATACAGGCTAGAGTAGTCCCGATACAGGCTAGAGTAGTTTCTATACAGGCTAGAGTAGTTCCTATACAGGCTAGAGTAGTTCCTACACAGGCTAGAGTAGTCCCGATACAGGCTAGAGTAGTTTCTATACAGGCTAGAGTAGTTCCTATACAGGCTAGAGTAGTTCCTATACAGGCTAGAGTAGTCCAGATACAGGCTAGAGTAGTTCCTATATAGACTATAGTAGCTCCTATACAGGCTAGAGTAGTTCCTATATAGACTATAGTAGCTCCTATACAGACTAGAGTAGTTCCTATACAGACTAGAGTAGTCCCTATACAGGCTAGAGTAGTTCCTATATAGACTAGAGTAGTTCCTATACAGGCTAGAGTAGTTCCTACACAGGCTAGAGTAGTCCCGATACAGGCTAGAGTAGTTTCTATACAGGCTAGAGTAGTTTCTATACAGGCTAGAGTAGTTTCTATACAGGCTAGAGTAGTTTCTATACAGGCTAGAGTAGTTCCTATACAGGCTAGAGTAGTCCCGATACAGGCTAGAGTAGTTTATAGCTAAGTGTTCTATACAGGCTAGAGTAGTTCCCGATACAGGCACTAGAGTAGTTCCCATACAGGCTAGAGTAGTTTCTATACAGGCTAGAGTAGTAGTACACAAGTAGTCCATCAGGCTAGAGTAGTTCCTATACAGGCTAGAGTAGTCCAGATAGCTAATAGTTCCTATATAGACTAAGTAGCTCCTATACAGCTAGAGTAGTTCCTATATAGACTATAGTAGCTCCTATACAGGCTAGAGTAGTTCCTATACAGACTAGAGTAGTCCCTATACAGGCTAGAGTAGTTCCATATAGACTAGAGTAGTCCTATAAGCAATAGTCCCTATAAGATGATATCAAAATTGCAAGAGTAATACATGACACTGATATAAAGCACTGATATTTATAATTTATATAGAGCACTTATATATAACAGAGTAATAACAAACAACCCATGCCCCACAGACGCTCCAAGGCGCCCCCAGTACAGACGCCCCCTTTACGACGCCTCTGACGTCAGACTTCCAACCGACGGTGTTCAGAAACCCGTTCTCGGAGGTCCAGGGCATAGCGAGTGGGCTGATCAACGGAACAACCAACTCGTTCACTGCTGGCGTCAGCAACGCCATCCAGAACGGACGCCAGGCGGCGCACATGGTGACGGATGTACAGATGCAGGCGGTGGCAAACACCGTCAAGGCGCTCATGACCACGGGGGCGATCACCTTGGATGGTCTCCTCAGGAGTCTCCTGGTGTTCTCCAACGCTGCGGCCACCATGCTGCGACCCGTTCCGGTCAACAACGTCTAGTCCGGGTGTTGTGTTGGCTACAAGTTCTCTGTTTCGGTCCATTACATTACTCAGCCAACAACGTCTAGTCCGGTTGTTGTGTTGGCTACAAGTTCACTGTTTCGGTCCATTACATTAATCGTCAACTGCCCTGCATTGTAATATAATATATGATAATTCCTTGGTTTTATTTTTACTTCACTCCTTTAAATTTCTTAGTTTATGTTATTAAACTTTTTTCTTTCTATCTATCTATATATAGTAACTAGAGTGTATGGCGGTGGAGATAGCAAGGTGTATATATCCCTTGGTTAACAATTATTGTTTAAATTGGTTTCCCTGGCAGAGCGCATACGTTAACACACTCCAAATTTAATATTATAGTTTATGGTTTTTTATTTGTTTATATTCTTACCTGTTTGTAGTAATAATTTTCTTTTTTCTTGAAGATTTTAAGTCTTCTAATATTATTATTTATACAATTATTGGAAATAAAAAACATGGGTTGGTTCTCTAATCCACTGGCAAAGCCCGTGCTCAGCGGCCCGTTGCTGGGCGCGTGTTTGGGCCCCGAGGGGGAGGGGGGGAGAAAGAGCGAGTCTTGGGTTTGACTTCCCGCCAGGGATTGGTTTTAACAAATCAGTGGTTTGTTGTTTTTTTGTTGAATGTTTTTATAGGAAAGGGTTTTAAACAATTTTAAAAGTAACCCTAAGACGATGATTTTTTTTGCTAAGCTTATTAACTACTTTTCGCCTTTTAGGGCGTTTTAGGTGGTTTGGAGGGAAGACAGGTCTAACCCGGGAAAACGCCAGTGGGGAACTTGTTCCATCTTGGAACTATCATCGTATTCCTGTCCGTATAGTGATTTATTCTCACAAAATCTAACTCCAACAGCTTTCTAATACCTAAATTTACATCGGACTCAGTCTACTTACAAGTTCTTCCCCCCCTTAATTATAAGATTCTACCAGCTAACCAAGACATTTTATTTTATTTTATAATCATTGTTTCCTCATTAAGGTTACGGGGAAACCAAACTATTGACTCATGTATGGCTAATGTAAAATTATTTTAGACTCTTAGCATATTTCATCAGTTTTTTTATTTGGAACGTTGGGACTACTATTTTATTATGTCTTACTTATAATTTGGTTGGTATCTTCAATACCTTCAAGATACTGCAGTAAGAATAAGCCTACTTGTTATTGAGACTCTACGTTAGTTTTTATTCTAATATTTGGTGCATTACAAAATAGGGTTGACTAAGGCGTACAATTGGACCCCTGCTGAAAACAGGCAAGTTTGGTTTTGGGTAATACAGTGTCCTTTAATCACTGCCCTAGTCCAACGCATTCCGAGACTTGTTCACATAAAACCTAAAGTTTACCCGAGATCAGATAATTAGTTATTCCCTTTTATTGATAGAAGTACCTTCATTATATTAATCGGAGGCGCCCTCCCCCCATTTAGATTTAGAGTACCTACAGCATTAAACCTCCATGGACACGGAGAAAACAAGCCATATTGTCTATGGTGAAACTACCAAAGAAATGTTTGCAGGGGAAACAATCTCGTAACATTCCTCAACAAATATATATTATTTATTTTTATTGTGCAAACAATTCAACATTTCTCTTTATTTTATTACATTTCCTTTTAATCTTTTGACACAGCTATCTATTTATATATCTAACGAGAGCACTAACTAGCTAATAACACACACACATATATATATATATATATATACACATATATATATATATAACTAATTATTTGCTATTCCTTTGGCATAAAGTTATTTTTAATGTAATTGATATTTTAAATTTTTAAAAAGAAATCTTTGTTATTTTTCTGTTGAAAGCAATTAAATATATGTATCCAGCCAGTCATACGAGTTGGTTGAAACTATATACTTGTTACTCCTAGACAACTCAGCCAGTCACACGAGTTGATGGAAACTATATACTTGTTACTTCTAAACCACTCAGCCAGTCACAAGAGTTGGTGGAAACTATATACTTGTTACTCCTAAGCCACTCAGCCAGTCACAAGAGTTGGTGGAAACTATATACTTGTTACTCCTAGACCACTCAGCCGAACGTTTGTACTTTTACACATAGACCTAGTTTTCTAAGCATGTTATGCTATTCATATGGTTTATAATTAATTTAAAAGTTACGAATTACTATGTAGGCTAAAGATTAAGTTCTTAATAGTGTATACATATTACATATACATATAGTATATTATTCAAAACTTGTTAAAATTGTATAGATTTTTAAAATAAAATTGATCAAGTTAATATTATAATATATAAGTGTGTAGAATTAAATATTTTATTCTAAATGAATTGCACATTAAGTGCTCAGGAGTGAAGGATCATCGATGAAATAAGCTTACGTCACCAAATTTTACAAAAATGATGGAGATTCGATTTCCGGTCGTGTGTACTGAGAATGGTATTTCCATAATTGGTTTTCCACTCCTCCTTCTCGCAATGTGTGTACAATTCCTCTAGATTCAACCTTTCTAATCTCGAACACATTAACTAAATTAGTACATATGGTCATATGGGTATAAGATGAACAGGTAGGGAGGTGTGGTGTTATAACGACTATATTGGTACAAGAGGCTCATGGTGGGAGATGGTGTTATAACGTCTATATTGGTACAAGAGGCTCATGGTGGGAGATGTGTTATAACGACTATATTGGTACAAGTGGATCATGGTGGGAGATGGTGTTATAACGTCTATATTGGTACAAGTGGCTCATGGTGGGAGATGGTGTTATAACGACTATATTGGTACAAGAGGCTCATGGTGGGCGATGGTGTTATAACGTCTATATTGGTACAAGAGGCTCATGGTGGGAGATGGTGTTATAACGACTATATTGGTACAAGAGGCTCATGGTGGGAGATGGTGTTATAACGTCTATATTGGTACAAGAGGCTCATGGTGGGAGATGGTGTTATAACGACTATATTGGTACAAGAGGCTCATGGTGGGAGATGGTGTTATAACGTCTATATTGGTACAAGAGGCTCATGGTGGGAGATGGTGTTATAACGTCTATATTGGTACAAGAGGCTCATGGTGGGAGATGGTGTTATAACGACTATATTGGTACAAGTGGCTCATGGTGGGAGATGGTGTTATAACGACTATATTGGTACAAGTGGATCATGGTGGGAGATGGTGTTATAACGTCTATATTAGTACAAGAGGCTCATGGTGGGAGATGGTGTAATAACGTCTATATTGGTACAAGAGGCTCATGGTGGGAGATGGTGTTATAACGTCTATATTGGTACAAGAGGCTCATGGTGGGAGATGGTGTTATAACGTCTATATTGGTAGAAGAGGCTCATGGTGGGAGATGGTGTTATAACGTCTATATTGGTACAAGAGGCTCATGGTGGGAGATGGTGTTATAACGTCTATATTGGTACAAGAGGCTCATGGTGGGAGATGGTGTTATAACGTCTATATTGGTACAAGAGGCTCATGGTGGGAGATGGTGTTATAACGTCTATATTGGTACAAGAGGCTCATGGTGGGAGATGGTGTTATAACGTCTATATTGGTACAAGAGGCTCATGGTGGGAGATGGTGTTATAACGACTATATTGGTACAAGTGGCTCATGGTGGGAGATGGTGTTATAACGTCTATATTGGTACAAGAGGCTCATGGTGGGAGATGGTGTTATAACGTCTATATTGGTAGAAGAGGCTCATGGTGGGAGATGGTGTTATAACGTCTATATTGGTACAAGAGGCTCATGGTGGGAGATGGTGTTATAACGACTATATCAACCTGCAGTGCTTTTAACATGACGTGAATTTCTCCTTAGATATCCGTGCGTAACAAAATCGTTTGAGCTATGTTTAAAACATTTCAAATTTTCAAAAATCAGTAATCAATTTTTTACTTTCAACTTTAGAGACAGAAATAAAACTTCAATTTATTCTTAATAAATGGCCATACAGTATGATGAAATCTATCAAACAGTCCAGGTACAGACGGAGTATTTGTAAGATCCTCTTGTTTGAGTTCGGAGGAACATAAACCATCAAACTAACCGCAATATCGAGACATAACATTGTCACTATTACAATAGTCTATGTATGGGATAGATAATATTAAAACATACAGTACCTTCCATCAGATTTGACTATTTTACTCTCTCATATGGAGAAAGTGGTGTAGTCGTCACAATTTTCAATCCCGAGCTTAATATGGAGTTTGACGTTCTATGTCCCAGAACTAGAATAACACATAATAATTACATATTTATCTGTCCTCATGTCTATTTGTCCCAATGTTTGTCGCAATGTCTGTTTGTCTGTCCCAATGTTTGTCTGTTTGTCTCAATGTTTGTTTGTCATAGTGTATGTTTGTCCCAATGTTTGTCTGTCCCTATGTCTGTTTGTATCTCTGTCCCAATATCTGTTTGTTCCAATATTTGTTTGTCTGTCCCCATGTCTGTCTGTTCCTATGTCTGTCCCAAAGTTTGTCTATCTGTTCCTGAGGGTGCAGCTGGGACTGTTTAATGGAGTTCGTTAAAACTGAGTGTTTAGATGTTATAAGGCCATGCTTAGAGACGAGTCGTCATTTGAATTCAAACCATAAAATTAAGATTACCTAGTTTACTTATAACTTATTTTTTATAATTTTCAAAATGTTCAAAAATAATTTGAATGATTTTGTTCAAAATTAATAGTTGGTTAGTGGCTTACATGAAAAATATCTAATAATGTACTTTAGTTATTTTAAACTAAATAGCTTACAGTTGGTTTATTGATAACAGGTTTTAAAAAATGTTATTCCTAATGACAGTAGACAGGACGTATGTACGCTTGTGACATACCATTTATTTACTAAAATATAGTTTTGCGCCTATTAAGTGTCTAACTAAGCAATGACTTTACCACCTATTGTTGGTGTATCTGACGCTATCCCGTTAAGAAAGTTATGTCTGTTCCTGGAAATATGGGCAGAATATCTGCCATTAGTTCGTGTACTAACAACTAACAAGCTATCGTCTTCAAATTCTTCAATAACGATTGCTTCAAATGTATTTTGCCTCTGTTAAGAATAATCGGCTCAACAATTCCTCCACGCTTGCAAATATACCCAATAAAAATATATAAACAATGGTTATTTATTGATAAAAAAACCCCACATATACACTGGGTATATTGGAAAAACGAAAGTTTTTATATCATGTGAAGTTTTTTTGTACAAGCTTTTTTATTCGTAGGAGGAAGCATTTTAGCGACAGTAAAAGTTTCTAGGTTGAAAGTGTTATAGATCCAAAATATACAATTCAACAGATACCTTATTTTGTACTATTCAGTCAATGTTACGAACTAGTTCATAGTAGATAAATGTTGAACTATAGCTCACGTGACCATAGTTAACTAAGAGTGAACATTAGAAACTTGCTTATAGCTTTGGACGCACTATAACTGACACGTTTAAAAGTGACGTATACCTCTTTACCTTCCGAGACCCTCAAATAAACTCAAAATGTTGCTACAATTCCTCCTAAGATCAAAACTAAAGATAGTAAAGGAATACAAGAAAGGTTCTAGTCTATTCTTATCTTGGTCGAGTTATTCGAGGTTATAAAATAAAAGTATTCCCCTCGATTGTGTCCATTGTTATCAAACATGAGTGAGGATCCTCTAGAGATGTGCATCCTTGCATACTCACAGGATCAAAGGATAGAAGGATTATATTATCGTACGACCTGCACATTCAACTGGATAAAACAAATTGCCAATTAAAGTATCCAAATACGGATCAGCAAATATGTCTGACGCAACAAACAAACAAACATCATCAATATTTGTCTCTTTGTCAGCAATAAATATGTGAGGTTTGAGAATGTTAGGAATGTAATCGTAACTACAATGGAGAACTGCCTTTACGAATGGATGTAGCGGTAGTTACAATGGAGAACTGCCTTTACGAATGGATGTAGCGGTAGTTACAATAGAGAACTGCCTTTATGAATGGATGTAGCGGTAGTTACAATGGAGAACTGCCTTTATGAATGGATGTAGCGGTAGTTACAATAGAGAACTGCCTTTATGAATGGATGTAGCGGTAGTTACAATGGAGCTTGAAGTTTAGTCTACGTGCCGGTGACATAACCGAGCTACTTGTTGGTCCTTGTTTTCCAACTGAAAGTCAGCAGATATTCTTCTCTGAACTGTACTAGGTCTGAGAGACATTGTACTAGGTCTGAGAGACACTGTACTAGGTCTGAGAGACATTGTACTAGGTCTGAGAGACATTGTACTAGGTCTGAGAGACATTGTACTAGGTCTGAGAGAGACTGTACTAGGTCTGAGAGACACTGTACTAGGTCTGAGAGACACTGTACTAGGTCTGAGAGAGACTGTACTAGGTCTGAGAGACATTGTACTAGGTCTGAGAGAGACTGTACTAGGTCTGAGAGACATTGTACTAGGTCTGAGAGACACTGTACTAGGTCTGAGAGACATTGTACTAGGTCTGAGAGACACTGTACTAGGTCTGAGAGAGACTGTACTAGGTCTGAGAGACATTGTACTAGGTCTGAGAGACATTGTACTATATCTGAGAGACATTGTACTAGGTCTGAGAGACACTGTACTAGGTCTGAGAGACACTGTACTAGGTCTGAGAGACACTGTACTAGGTCTGAGAGACACTGTACTAGGTCTGAGAGACATTGTACTAGATCTGAGAGACACTGTACTAGGTCTGAGAGACATTGTACTAGGTCTGAGAGACATTGTACTAGGTCTGAGAGACATTGTACTAGGTCTGAGAGACACTGTACTAGGTCTGAGAGACATTGTACTAGGTCTGAGAGACACTGTACTAGGTCTGAGAGACACTGTACTAGGTCTGAGAGACACTGTACTAGGTCTGAGAGACATTGTACTAGGTCTGAGAGACACTGTACTAGGTCTGAGAGACATTGTACTAGGTCTGAGAGACACTGTACTAGGTCTGAGAGACACTGTACTAGGTCTGAGAGACATTGTACTAGGTCTGAGAGACACTGTACTAGGTCTGAGAGACATTGTACTAGGTCTGAGAGACACTGTACTAGGTCTGAGAGACATTGTACTAGATCTGAGAGACACTGTACTAGGTCTGAGAGACACTGTACTAGGTCTGAGAGACACTGTACTAGGTCTGAGAGACATTGTACTAGGTCTGAGAGACACTGTACTAGGTCTGAGAGACATTGTACTAGGTCTGAGAGACACTGTACTAGGTCTGAGAGACACTGTACTAGGTCTGAGAGACATTGTACTAGGTCTGAGAGACATTGTACTAGATCTGAGAGACATTGTACTAGGTCTGAGAGACACTGTAATAGGTCTGAGAGACACTGTACTAGGTCTGAGAGACATTGTACTAGGTCTGAGAGACACTGTACTAGGTCTGAGAGACATTGTACTAGATCTGAGAGACACTGTACTAGGTCTGAGAGACACTGTACTAGGTCTGAGAGACACTGTACTAGGTCTGAGAGACACTGTACTAGATATGAGAGACATTGTACTAGGTCTGAGAGACACTGTACTAGATATGAGAGACATTGTACTAGGTCTGAGAGACATTGTACTAGATCTGAGAGACACTGTACTAGGTCTGAGAGACACTGTACTTGATATGAGAGACATTGTACTAGGTCTGAGAGACACTGTACTAGGTCTGAGAGACACTGTACTAGGTCTGAGAGACATTGTACTAGATCTGAGAGACACTGTACTAGGTCTGAGAGACATTGTACTAGATCTGAGAGACACTGTACTAGGTCTGAGAGACATTGTACTAGGTCTGAGAGACATTGTACTAGATCTGAGAGAGACTGTACTAGGTCTGAGAGACATTGTACTAGGTCTGAGAGACACTGTACTAGATATGAGAGACATTGTACTAGGTCTGAGAGACACTGTACTAGATCTGAGAGACATTGTACTAGGTCTGAGAGACATTGTACTAGATCTGAGAGACACTGTACTAGGTCTGAGAGACACTGTACTAGATATGAGAGACATTGTACTAGGTCTGAGAGACACTGTACTAGATATGAGAGACATTGTACTAGGTCTGAGAGACACTGTACTAGATATGAGAGACATTGTACTAGGTCTGAGAGACACTGTACTAGGTCTGAGAGACATTGTACTAGGTCTGAGAGACACTGTACTAGGTCTGAGAGACACTGTACTAGGTCTGAGAGACACTGTACTAGGTCTGAGAGACATTGTACTAGGTCTGAGAGACACTGTACTAGGTCTGAGAGAGACTGTACTAGGTCTGAGAGACATTGTACTAGGTCTGAGAGACATTGTACTAGGTCTGAGAGAGACTGTAAAGGTCTGAGAGAAAGATGGTTAGCGTCATGTATCAGTCCCAGGACTACGCGCCATACGTGTCCTCTCTCAGCAAGACGACACGTAAACAAGGGGAAACAAGGGGCTGGAAGGTAATGAGACCAACAAACAGGGCCAGAATGGGGAACAGTCAAATGTGGGTAAGGGTCAGGAGGTATAATAACTAGGGATAAACTGGGAGGTAGAATAACTAGGGATAGACTGGGAGGTAGAATAACTAGGGATAGACTGGGAGGTAGAATAACTAGGGATAGACTGGGAGGTAGAATAACTAGGGATAGCGATAACTTATCGTTATGGTTGAAAATTATTTGTGTTTGCTTTCTTAGGCTAAGTTAGCTTGTAAGTTATAGGTTAATCTAATCTCGTGTTTAGAAAATAAACTTTGGGTATTGATGTGTCTTTGGTTAGAAGTGGTTACATAGTTAGACAAGTCCAAGAAGCCCTGGCTAGAAGTGGTTACTGGGTCAGACAAGTCTAGGAAGCACTGGTTATAAGTAGTTACAGGGTCAAACAAGTCCAGGAAGCCCTGGCTAGAAGTAGTTACAGGGTCAAACAAGTCCAGGAAGCCCTGGCTAGAAGTAGTTACAGGGTCAAACAAGTCCAGGAAGCCCTGTTGTGTACCTCTTCTTACAAACCAGTAATATAGCACAGGACCAGTTGTATACCTCTTCTAACAGGCCAGTAATATAACACAGGACCAGTTGTGTACCTCTTCTTACAGGCGAGTAATATAACACAGGACCAGTTGTGTACCTCTTCTTACAAACCAGTAATATAGCACAGGACCAGTTGTGTACCTCTTCTTACAAACCAGTAATATAGCACAGGACCAGTTGTGTACCTCTTCTTACAAACCAGTAATATAGCACAGGACCAGTTGTGTACCTCTTCTTACAAACCAGTAATATAGCACAGGACCAGTTGTGTACCTCTTCTTACAAACCAGTAATATAGCACAGGACCAGTTGTGTACCTCTTCTTACAAACCAGTAATATAGCACAGGACCAGTTGTGTACCTCTTCTTACAAACCAGTAATATAGCACAGGACCAGTTGTGTACCTCTTCTTACAAACCAGTAATATAGCACAGGACCAGTTGTGTACCTCTTCTTACAAACCAGTAATATAGCACAGGACCAGTTGTGTACCTCTTCTTACAAACCAGTAATATAGCACAGGACCAGTTGTGTACCTCTTCTTACAAACCAGTAATATAGCACAGGACCAGTTGTGTACCTCTTCTAACAGGCCAGTAATATAACACAGAACCAGTTGTGTACCTCTTCTTACAAACCAGTAATATAGCACAGGACCAGTTGTGTACCTCTTCTTACAAACCAGTAATATAGCACAGGACCAGTTGTGTACCTCTTCTAACAGGCCAGTAATATAACACAGAACCAGTTGTGTACCTCTTCTTACAAACCAGTAATATAGCACAGGACCAGTTGTGTACCTCTTCTTACAAACCAGTAATATAGCACAGGACCAGTTGTGTACCTCTTCTTACAAACCAGTAATATAGCATAGGACCAGTTGTGTACCTCTTCTTACAAACCAGTAATATAGCACAGGACCAGTTGTGTACCTCTTCTAACAGGCCAGTAATATAACACAGAACCAGTTGTGTACCTCTTCTTACAAACCAGTAATATAGCACAGGACCAGTTGTGTACCTCTTCTTACAAACCAGTAATATAGCACAGGACCAGTTGTGTACCTCTTCTTACAGGCCAGTAATATAACACAGAACCAGTTGTGTACCTCTTCTTACAAACCGGTAATATAGCACAGGACCAGTTGTGTACCTCTTCTTACAAACCAGTAATATAGCACAGGACCAGTTGTGTACCTCTTCTTACAAACCAGTAATATAGCATAGGACCAGTTGTGTACCTCTTCTTACAAACCAGTAATATAGCACAGGACCAGTTGTGTACCTCTTCTAACAGGCCAGTAATATAACACAGAACCAGTTGTGTACCTCTTCTTACAAACCAGTAATATAGCACAGGACCAGTTGTGTACCTCTTCTTACAAACCAGTAATATAGCACAGGACCAGTTGTGTACCTCTTCTTACAGGCCAGTAATATAACACAGAACCAGTTGTGTACCTCTTCTTACAAACCGGTAATATAGCACAGGACCAGTTGTGTACCTCTTCTTACAAACCAGTAATATAGCACAGGACCAGTTGTGTACCTCTTCTTACAAACCAGTAATATAGCACAGGACCAGTTGTGTACCTCTTCTTACAAACCAGTAATATAGCACAGGACCAGTTGTGTACCTCTTCTTACAAACCAGTAATATAGCACAGGACCAGTTGTGTACCTCTTCTTACAAACCAGTAATATAGCACAGGACCAGTTGTGTACCTCTTCTTACAAACCAGTAATATAGCACAGGACCAGTTGTGTACCTCTTCTTACAAACCAGTAATATAGCACAGGACCAGTTGTGTACCTCTTCTTACAAACCAGTAATATAGCACAGGACCAGTTGTGTACCTCTTCTTACAAACCAGTAATATAGCACAGGACCAGTTGTGTACCTCTTCTTACAAACCAGTAATATAGCACAGGACCAGTTGTGTACCTCTTCTTACAAACCAGTAATATAGCACAGGAACACGGGATTGAAAATGATGTAGTTTCCCTCGTAAATAAATTACTTCTCCGAGCAGACTTGGGTAATTATCACGTCTTGTTGCAAGCTGTGTTCATGTTAACAAACATGTGGCGATGTGGCGATGTGGCTGAGTAGGGAGAGGGAGAAATATCGTGTCCTCACAGCTATTGCACTATGGGACAGTTTCTTTGAAAATGTATCTCCATTTTATCTTGTATTACTGTTATTGTCTCTTAAGACTAAACTGATAATTATGTTAATGATGTCCACCCTGACCCTAACAGCCCCGAATAAGAAGATTAGGGGAGATAACTCCAGCTAAACGTTCTCAATAGACACTCAGAGGCAAATACATTTAATCATAAACAACGACAAACCCAGGATTAGGGAAAGAGACGGACTTGCAGTAAATTAAATACGAAAACAATAATTTTGAAAAGGGTAACAAGAATAATTTGAGCCAATCTGGAGCACTCGACGCTCGCCCGGAGTTCTGTCGGTGTGGGGCCCCAGGACTTCCCCTGGTAAGATGAATGGGGCTAGGATGGGTCCCTCTTCATGTGAGTGCATCACACACATGTGCTACAATTGCGTGTGGACAGGCGGGAAAACGTGTCAAAAGCATCTTGTCTGGATTGCTGGGGATGATTTGGGGTTTGAATACAGGCCAGCCGTACTTGGGTGCTTTTCTCTAGGGATTTTCACTCTCCCACCTCGCAAATGTGGGTACATCACATTTACATTCTATTCTCCTCACACTAGTGTCCACAATCGTAATTAAAATGCTTATTTCCCGGAGGGTAGTAAGATGGAGTGGGAAAAAAAGATTTGTTGCTAATATCCTCTGTTCATCCATCCACCCACCCACCCACCCACCCATCATCCATCCACCCATTCATCTATTCACCCCATCGTACGTTTCTGACTAGGAGAAACTGTTACACAATACAAACATGTTTTGTTGCTGTCAGTATTGATAGCATTTAACTATGTTACTCTTGTTATTATATAGATATATCAAGAGTGACCGTTGTAGATAATACGACTTGACGTATGAACACATAAACACAATTTATTTGTCACAAAGGTTTCCTGGTGTCTGAATGGACTGTAGTGTATTGGATGTGTCCCTTGCTCTAGTCTAGGAGAGGAGGATGAAGAGAGTGTTAGCAACCGTCCTCTCTCGCTCCAACAGGCGGGTCAATCTGCCCCTGTACTATAGGCAACCGTCCTTCTTGGAGTGTCACACGTGTCGCGTTACTCCGAGGGGGGGGGAGCTTCCAATCCGAAACACATATTATCGTGTCTCTGAGGGATTTGCCGGACATTTACTTTGGTCAACTCACACTCGTGGACGAGAAGTCCGCGCTGTCATTTTGACAGTAAGTGAGGTATTTAACGTGCACTTTCTCAACAGATTGATTATATCGGCATAAGACTTACAAACAAACTAAATTATATAAGAGTCGCCCGACCATTAGTTCGTTTCTGTGTAAGGCTATAAGCCCCGATCTCACGAATAATAATTGTTTCACAATATTGGAAATCGATCCCAGGACCCATTTCTTGGTGGAAGACGCGCTACGAAGTAATTAAGGTGTCGGACAATCTAACCGTTGACGAGGAGGCTAGCTATGGAGTTAAGATGGAGGAATATACTATCTCACAGTCACAGTTGATATATCTCACAGTTACAGTTGATACTAACTCACAGTTACAGTTGTTACTATCTCACAGTTACAGTTTATACTATCTCACAGTTACAGGTTGATATTATCTCACAGTTACAGGTTGTTATTATCTCACGGTTACAGTTGATATTATCTCACAGTTACAGTTGATATTATCTCACAGTTACAGTTGATACTACCTCACAGTTACAGGTTGTACTATCTCACAGTACAGTTGATATTATCTCACAGTTTCAGTTTGTACTATCTCACAGTTAAGTTTATACTATCTCACAGTCACAGTTGATATAATCTAACAGTTAGAGTTGATACTAACTCCCAATTACAGGTTGTACTATCTTACAGTTACAGGTTGTACTATCTCACAGTCTCAGTTGATATTATCTCACAGTTACAGGTTGTACTATCTCACAGTCACAGTTGATGTATCTCACAGTTACAGGTTATACTATCTCACAGTTACAGTTGATATTATCTCACAGTCACAGTTGATATTATCTCACAGTTACAGTTGTACTATCTCACAGTCACAGTTGACGTTATCTCACAGTTACAGTTGATAATATCTCACAGTCACAGTTGATATTATCTCACAGTTACAGGTTATACTGTCTCACAGTTACAGTTGATATTATCTCACAGTTACAGTTGATACTACCTCACAGTTACAGGTTGTACTATCTGACAATTACAGTTGATACTATCTCACAGTCACAATCGATATATCTCACAGTTATAAGTTGTACTATCTCACAGTTACAGTTGATACTATCTCACAGTCACAATGATATTATCCCACAGTTACAGATTGTACTATCTTACAATTACAGGTTGTACTATCTCACAGTCACAGTTGACATTATTCACAGTCACAGTTGACGTTATCTCACAGTACAGTTGATATATCTCACAGTCACAGTTGATATTATCTCACAGTTACAGTTATACTATCTCAAGTCACAGTTGATACTATCTCACAGTCACAGTTTATACTATCTCACAGTTACCGTTGATATTATCTCACAGTTACAGTTGATACTATCTCAAGTCAAATTGATAATATCTCCACTTAAGGTTGATACTTCACTATCGGCAGGACATGGAGAGGGGAATATATCCAGTCGTTATTGCTCTCTCCAACTACCCCTGGCACACATCCAAGCAAAGAGCTTAGTTACCTTGGGAATAGCCGAGAATTGAACCACTATCTTGGAATAGCCGGAAATTGAACCACTCTAAAATAATTCAACCAATATGCACCTGTCCCTGAAGGTAGACTACCGGGCTCAACACTTCAAAGTGGAGCTTTTAACGTACAGGCTGACTACATTATGGAGAAAACTGTGCTCTGGTGGCCATTTGTTGGATGTTGGAGACTTAACCTAACTAAACTTGAGAATATAGACCATATTTAGAGACTCACATCGGTGGACAAGCGGAACAAGTGTCAGGCTCATCGTGTCTTGTGTGGCAGAGATGGTAGATCCCAAGTTCGGATCCCTGTAGAGTGTTCTGAAGGTGTTTCTTTGTTTCCGTTTACGCTGAGCTAAGTAGTCAAACGTGCTACTCACTGAGCCAAGTATTCAGACGTGCTACTCACTGAGCCAAGTATTCAGACGTGCTACTCACTGAGCCAAGTATTCAGACGTGCTACTCACTGAGCCAAGTATTCAGACGTGCTACTCACTGAGCCAAGTATTCAGACGTGCTACTCACTGAGCCAAGTATTCAGACGTGCTAATCAATGAGCCAATGTTTACAACTAGAGGTATTTATAGACTGATAGCCTAACTTTGTTATTTCTTGAAGCATTCAGTTAAAACATACACCCCTCAGTTGAAAAAACATACACTCCTCAGTTGGAACACACACCCCTCAGTTGAAACATACACCCCTCAGTTGGAACACACACCCCTCAGTTGTAACACAAACCCCTCAGTTGTAACACACCCCTCAGTTGGAACACACACCCCTGCGTTGGAACACACCCCTCAGTTGGAACACACCCCTCAGTTGGAACACACCCCTCAGTTGGAACACACACCCCTCAGTTGAAACATACACCCCTTAGTTGGAACACACACCCCTCAGTTGGAACACACACCCCTCAGTTGGAACACACCCCTCAGTTGGAACACACACCCCTCAGTTGAAACATACACCCCTCAGTTGAAACATACACCCCTTAGTTGGAACACACACCCCTCAGTTGGAACACACCCCTCAGTTGGAACACACACCCCTCAGTTGAAACATACACCCCTTAGTTGGAACACACACCCCTCAGTTGGAACACACACCCCTCAGTTGAAACATACACTCCTCAGTTGGAACACACCCTTCAGTTGGAACACACACCCCTCAGTTGGAACACACACCCCTCAGTTGAAACATACACCCCTCAGTTGGAACACACCCTTCAGTTGGAACACACACCCCTCAGTTGAAACATACACCCCTCAGTTGGAACACACACCCCTCAGTTGGAACACACCCCTCAGTTGGAACACACACCCCTCAGTTGAAACATACACCCCTCAGTTGGAACACACTCCTCTCAGTTGAAACATACACCCCTCAGTTGGAACACACACCCCTCAGTTGGAACATAGTACAGTCACGTACAAACGAGAGAACATTAAAATGTCCCACTAGAGTGTTTGTATAGTCCCTCGCGTGTGTTACAACTGGGACAAAGTTTTTAAACCTCAACTGACGTAAGCCGGGAAACTTATCAAACCTTGTATTCATGAATCCCAACAAACTCTTGTCCATATTTCGTGAACAAAAATTTTCGTGCTCTCAAACTCCCCCTGAAGCTATAATTATGTGATGTATAGTACCTATGTTACAACTGTCAACAGTCACTTGTCCTAGCTATGTGTAGTGTGTATGTTACAACTGTCAACAGTCTCTTGTCCTAGCTATGTGTAGTGTCTATGTTACAACTGTCAACACTCACTTGTCCTAGCTATGTGTAGTGTGTATGTTACAACTGTCAACAGTCACTTGTCCTAGCTATGTGTAGTTTGTATGTTACAACTGTCAACAGTCACTTGTCCTAGCTATGTGTAGTGTCTATGTTACAACTGTCAACACTCACTTGTCCTAGCTATGTGTAGTGTGTATGTTACAACTGTCAACAGTCACTTGTCCTAGCTATGTGTAGTTTGTATGTTACAACTGTCAACAGTCACTTGTCCTAGCTATGTGTAGTGTCTATGTTACAACTGTCAACACTCACTTGTCCTAGCTATGTGTAGTGTCTATGTTACAACTGTCAACAGTCACTTGTCATAGCTATGTGTAGTGTATATGTTACAACTTTCAACAGTCTCTTGTCCTAGCTATGTGTAGTGTGTATGTTACAACTGTCAACACTCACTTGTCCTAGCTATGTGTGGTGTCTATGTTACAACTGTCAACACTCACTTGTCCTAGCTATGTGTAGTGTCTATGTTACAACTGTCAACACTCACTTGTCCTAGCTATGTGTGGTGTCTATGTTACAACTGTCAACAGTCACTTGTCCTAGCTATGTGTAGTGTGTATGTTACAACTGTCAACAGTCACTTGTCCTAGCTATGTGTGGTGTCTATGTTACAACTGTCAACAGTCACTTGTCCTAGCTATGTGTAGTGTGTATGTTACAACTGTCAACAGTCACTTGTCCTAGCTATGTGTGGTGTCTATGTTACAACTGTCAACACTCACTTGTCCTAGCTATGTGTAGTGTCTATGTTACAACTGTCAACACTCACTTGTCCTAGCTATGTGTGGTGTCTATGTTACAACTGTCAACAGTCACTTGTCCTAGCTATGTGTAGTGTGTATGTTACAACTGTCAACAGTCACTTGTCCTAGCTATGTGTGGTCTATGTTACAACTGTCAACACTCACTTGTCCTAGCTATGTGTGGTGTCTATGTTACAACTGTCAACACTCACTTGTCCTAGCTATGTGTAGTGTCTATGTTACAACTGTCAACACTCACTTGTCCTAGCTATGTGTAGTGTCTATGTTACAACTGTCAACAGTCACTTGTCCTAGCTATGTGTAGTGTGTATGTTACAACTGTCAACACTCACTTGTCCTAGCTATGTGTGGTGTCTATGTTACAACTGTCAACAGTCACTTGTCCTAGCTATGTGTAGTGTCAATGTTACAACTGTCAACATTCACTTGTCCTAGCTATGTGTAGTGTGTATGTTACAACTGTCAACACTCACTTGTCCTAGCTATGTGTAGTGTGTATGTTACAACTGTCAACAGTCACTTATCCTAGCTATGTGTAGTGTCAATGTTACAAATGTCATACATTCACTTGTCCTAGCTATGTGTAGTGTGTATGTTACAACTGTCAACATTCACTTGTCCTAGCTATGTGTAGTGTCTATGTTACAACTGTCAACAGTCACTTGTCCTAGCTATGTGTAGTGTCTATGTTACAACTGTCAACACTCACTTGTCCTAGCTATGTGTAGTGTCTATGTTACAACTGTCAACACTCACTTGTCCTAGCTATGTGTGGTGTCTATGTTACAACTGTCAACAGTCACTTGTCCTAGCTATGTGTAGTGTCAATGTTACAACTGTCAACATTCACTTGTCCTAGCTATGTGTAGTGTGTATGTTACAACTGTCAACACTCACTTGTCCTAGCTATGTGTGGTGTCTATGTTACAACTGTCAACAGTCACTTGTCCTAGCTATGTGTAGTGTCTATGTTACAACTGTCAACACTCACTTGTCCTAGCTATGTGTAGTGTCTATGTTACAACTGTCAACAGTCACTTGTCCTATCTATGTGTAGTGTCTATTTTACAACTGTCAACAGTCTCTTGTCCTAGCTATGTGTAGTGTCTATGTTACAACTGTCAACACTCACTTGTCCTAGCTATGTGTAGTGTGTATGTTACAACTGTCAACAGTCACTTGTCCTAGCTATGTGTAGTTTGTATGTTACAACTGTCAACAGTCACTTGTGCTAAAAATTTAAAATCAAGATCCAAAAAGATGTAAATCTGAAACAAAACTTTATTCTAAAAGTATCTATTTATTCTCACGTTAGCAGACGAATATTGCTAAAGTACAAATAGAAGTAAATGGTTAATCACACGAGATGAGAAAATCACGGAATGTGATAAGAGATCATTGGGAGAGATGAGATAGGACGATATAGAAAGTGTAGAGCAGTGGCGGCGTGTGAAATATATTTTTGGTGGCGCCAGGTCCAAGCTTACCGGTATTGATTTTTTCTCACCAAGTGTTAACCTATTAGATTAAACTCATTTAAATTTATTAGTTTTAAAAATCACTAGGATTACAAAATAATTAAACAAATCTACAAACAGAAATAATAAAATAATACAGGTTTTGAATTAAACTTACCAAGTGATGATATTGCTTGTACAAACTAAATAATAAACAATAAAAACAAAATACTCTGTTTTTCTTCACTCACAGTTAACCACAATTATTATTAAGAGTAAATAGCCAGAGCTATATTAATGGTAATTACTTCAGTTAGATATCATATTATGAAAATTGAAAAATGACACCTAGACACGGGAATCGAACCCAAATCGAAGCCAAAGGTCCCAGGTTCGATTCCGTGTCCAGTGTCATTTTTCAATTTTCAGAATTGACAATTATTATTGTTTACCAAACCAAGCATTTTTTTCCTGCTATCTTCCTGCATAAATGTAAAATCACTAGGCTGAAGTGCTCCTAACCCTTTAGCTTCAAGTTTTTCTTGCAGTTTTAATGAAAAATACGGAGTTTTTAATAAATAATTTACTTTTTTCATTTTAATTAATCACTTTCACTCGTCAACTTAATTATTGGATCCTTAACACATACTAAATACACGCTAAAACCAAATATAAACCATCTTTATAGAATCGCGGGCCTACTTAGACAGGCCAGAGAGTTACCAAATAGCTAGCAGTGGAATGACCTTGAGAGATAACTCCCAATGGAGGACGAGGCTTATCTGAGAGGGGCTAGCCCCTGTCAGCTTCTACTTTGTTAGTCATTGGAGTTTCGAGCGCTGGTACAGTTGCGTGACGATTGTAGCGAGTAATGAATTCTCTTGGGACTGGAATATTTTCGAATCGAATATTTCACTGTGTGTAGAGAATGGTGCTCCACTCCATATTAATGTTTTTTTAATAAAATATATAATACCATAAAAAGAAAAAAACTATTTTTGTATGTTCAAAAAGTGTTGGTGGGGTGTGGCCCCTGTGGAAATACAAAGTAGAGAGAGTAATGGAAGATGTACCACAGTTAGCCAGAACACAAATAATCAGGAAGGATGGATGGATGGATGAATTAAAAAAATAATTATTTATTTATACTTTATTTACAGTTTATGAATACTTAAAAAGAGACATACGAAATTGGAAAGCACGTTTGTGTGACGGTGAGAAAGTAGAAGGACGTAACTCAATATTATAACAGTTAAAATGTTAGGGTTGCATAGCTTTGTACAGCCAGAGTTAGGGATACATTGAATTAAGTACAAAGTTAGGATACATGGATTCAATATAAAGTTAGAGCTACATGGTACAAGCTCAATGAACAGAAAGTTAGGGCTACATGAATTCAGTACAAAGTTAGGGCTACATGAATTCAGTACAAAGTTAGAGCTACATGGATTCAGTACAAAGTTAGGGCTACATGAATTCAGTAAAAGTTAGAGCTACATGAATTCAGTACAAATTAGGGCTGCATGATTCAGTACAAAGTTAGGGCTACATGAATTCAGTACAAAGCTTAGAGCTACATGGATTCAGTACAAAGCTAGAGCTACATGGATTCAGTACAAAGTAGGGCTACATGAATTCGTACAAAGTTAGCTAATGAATTCATACAAGTTAGCTACATGGATTCAGTACAAAGTTAGGGCTACATGAATTCAGTACAAATTTAGAGATACATGAATTCAGTACAAAGTTAGGGCTATAGAAATGTTAATGTGGTTAAGGATACACATTATAGGAGCTACAATATTATTATTTTTTCAAAAATGGCATTTCAACCCAAATTTGTAAACATTTCCCAAACATTAATTTGTTGTGTTTGTTTTTCATTGTTTAGTTCCAACTGACAACTTAATATAATGTCAGTGCTGGTCCTTTAATCGCGAACAGGATCTACGCAGAAGGACGTGCTTCAACCCCAACCAGGCGCTTATCTTACCCCTGCACTGAGGCTTTTATGTAACCACCCTTACAGCTCTTATCAAACGGTTTTCAAAGGCTGGACAGTTAAAACCCAGAAATCTATTACTACAACAGCAGAAAATTCCAATAACTTTTCACTAACATTAAAAGAGTCAAAATAATCTTTATGAAGTAATATTGCTATTTATCTCGGAAGTAGACTCTATCACTGATGTAAATGTGTCGGCGCTGTGTTAGTTGCCTCGGAAGGAGTTAAGGCCTTGTTGTTTATCAGGGCAGAGCGGGGAAAGGGAGGGGGGAACTACCACCAGTTGTAATCTGTAGCTCATAAATTTTCACTCGACTTCACACAGAGTTTAATTACAAATATCATCATCATCAACATCAGCCTGACATTTTATCGTCATGGGCATACATACACCAACCACCCTGTTGGTAATACGTCATCGCTTGGAGGTCGTCACTTGTTTGGACGAATAAAAGCGAGGTCTTGATGTGGCGCGAGCAGACACATGGAATTCACAGAAGAATATAAAAGAAACGACAATACTGCAGAGGAACTGTTGACCAAAAACACGTGCCGATACATGAGGGGAAATATACATTACTGTACTAATTTGAAGAAGGCTGAATATGTGTTCATAATATTCACTTTGATTTTAGAACTGACACATTTTTACTGAAACCTCCTTTAAAATTTTACAACATCACCTTTTCCTTTTTCACTTTTAGAATTTACCCGCCTGGTGGCGTAGTTGGCTAACGCGCTTGTCGTGTTGATCTCGACCGCCGAGGACGGGGAGATCGAGGTTCGAATATAGGTCGGGTGAACTGGGGGTGGTTTTTCCTAAATGGTTTTCCACTCTCCCTCCACGCAAATGCGGGTTCACTTCCTCTAAATTCAACCCTCCCAATTCCTAATCCATCAGTGTAATTAGTACTTAAGCGTATAACCAGAACGGGTAGTAAGACGCGGTGCTAAATATTATTATTATTATTATTATTATTATTATTACTTTTAGAATTTCTAATACAATTTTATTTTCATGCTATAGGAGATTTGCCGACTGATTTTTCTTGAGCGATAAATATCCGTAGCACAACTTACTTCAAAGGGGAAGTAAAGCCGCCGGTCCCATGTCTATTGTGGCATTTAGATTAACCCTGTAGGTATAGGAAACTTCTTTTCCGGCAAAACCTGTAACCCTTCGCTCCCATGTGCTGATATACTTGTCGGTCCAATCCTCGACCACTTGAGCTATCCAGGATTTGTCCTGTGCTCAAGTTAGTTCTTCCCTCCTATTTAAAGCAGATCTGTGAGACAGGGTATCGCTACAATGATCTGTGCTACACACCACACCACCGTGACTTGAGAGTACTTCTGTTGTCATGAGGTGAGCACCGGTGACTTGAGAGTAGCTTCATGTGTATAGAGGTGAGCCACTGGTGACTTGAGAGTAGCTTCATGTTCATAGAGGGCCACTGGTGACTTGAGAGTAGCTTCATGTTGTCATAGAGCGAGCCACGGTGACTTGAGAGTAGCTTCGTGTTGTCATAGAGGTGAGCCACCGGTGACTTGAGAGTAGCTTCAGTTGTCATAGAGGCGACCACCGTGACTTAGATAGCATCTGTGTCATAGAGTAGCCACCGTGACTTGAGAGTAGCTTCATGTTGTCATAGAGGTAAGCCAACTGGTGACTTGGATGCTTCCATGTTGTCATAGAGGTGAACCACCGGTGACTTGAGAGTAGCTTCATGTTGTCATAGAGGCGAGCCACCGGTGACTTGAGAGTAAGCTTCATGTTGTCATAGAGGTGAGCCACCGGTGACTTGAGAGTAGCTTCATGTTGTCATAGAGGTGAGCCACTGGTGACTTGAGAGTAACTTCATGTTGTCATAGAGGTGAGCCACTGGTGACTTGAGAGTAGCTTCATGTTGTCATAGAGGCGAGCCACCGGTGACTTGAGAGTACTTCGTGTTGTCATAGAGGTGAGCCACCGGTGACTTGAGAGTAGCTTCATGTTGTCATAGAGGCGATCCACCGGTGACTTGAGAGTAGCTTCATGTTGTCATAGAGGTGAGCCACGGTGACTTGAGAGTAGCTTCATGTTGTCATTGAGGTGAGCCACCGGTGACTTGAGAGTAGCTTCGTGTTGTCATAGAGGTGAGCCACCGGTGACTTGAGAGTAGCTTCATGTTGTCATAGAGGTGAGCCACCGGTGACTTGAGAGTAGCTTCGTGTGTCATAGAGGTGAGCCACCGTGACTTGAGAGTAGCTTCAGTTGTCATAGAGGTGAGCCACCGGTGACTTGAGAGTAGCTTCGTGTTGTCATAGAGGTGAGCCACCGCTGAGCACCATCTTGGAGTCAGTCCTGTTTCTTGGATATGTAAAACATATTAATGTACTCTAGTATTTAATTAACATGCTCTTCAACTGTCGGTTAGAAACATAATTTTCTACGGAAAGATAGTTTGTGTTCAGATTATCGAATGTGGTTATGATAACTTTGAATGCTTTTTTAACACATTCAATATTGCTATTAGTCTTTGGCTCAATATCTCTTTATCTATTTTGCAGTTCAGTAAGTATTTGTCTAGGCAGTTCTTGTGATGTCAGTAGAAAATATGCTCTTTTCATCTTGCATTGTAGGGGTTCGTTAGAACACGTCATCATCGTGGTAAAATCGTGTGACATTCAAAAAGTCTTTAGATCTACTTGCTTCACATATAAAGAACCTTTTATTTTGTCTATGGTTTACACTTTTCATAAAAACACACAATTTCTTGGGAGATATTGAGTGACCAACCTGACACATGAAACGTTTTTTAGGAGGAGGCTCAGAGTAGGTCCCTTGAGGTTGGTTGGTTTTCAGTTCAGAATTAACTTCTACAAGGCCTTTAGCTAGATCACAGCACATGTGGTAGCAATAATGTTCAAGACTAACCTTTGGGACAGTCGATAAAATATTGTCCTGCAGAATAAATGAAGCTTCATACATTTTCTTCAGGCCATTTTTTCACTGTATGTGCTGAGTTTGCCCTTCTTTTTCTTGCAGATAATACACAGTAAAAGGTTATGAACATTGTTCTATTGATTTATTATCTGTACTTTCTCCATGACGATCTGAAGCTTTTAGATGAGTCCCTTACCTGTAACAATAAACAATATTTTCAAGATCTACTTAAAGAATTTAAATAAACAAATAAAATCGATTTAAAAATGGCCGAGAAACAAAGGATCAAAAAATTGTTATTTTCAGTTTTTCCGGAAAAAAGTTGCGTTTTTCAACAGAGTAAATTGCGCGTGAAGTCAAATAGACTTTCTATATCCATAGTTAAATAAAATATAGTTTTTAAAATATTAAATAATTCCTATAGTTAAAGTTAGGACCGTGATAAATAAGTAATTTAAGATAAAACATGAGCGTTGTTTTAGGTTTAGTTTTTATATTTTCTCAGAACAACCGTTCCGTTTCTAGACAAAACTATAGAAACAAAAGATGAAGACCTCTATAAGACAATTCAAATAAAAGAAGATTGAAAAAATCGATTCATAAATGAGCGAGAGAAAAGCGATGAAAAATAATACTTTTATTTCAGTTTTTTTAATTTTACAGGAACACCTTTGCGTTCTTCAACAAAATGATCATAGAAAAAGTAAAAAAATTCTTTTAAATTATTCAAACAAAAAAGAAAAAGAAAATCGGTTTATAAATGGCCAAGAAACAAGCGATGATAAAAAAACACGTTCCACCATTTTGATTCCAATATGGTGGCTAAGCGATCAAAATGCGAGTCATGTGACCAATATTTTTACACACCTTGACACCCTAAATGAATTTTGTGAAATCAAACTGTGGTTACATAAAAATGCACACGAAATAGAAGCTAGCTCCTTGACTACTAAGAGAAATGACATACGATTATGTCGTCCCTGACAGAACTGACACGAGCCCTAGCCAGGATCTGAATGGGGCTCTGCTGAACAGTCATCCGGTGAGTTGGACGATTGATGAGGTCCAGACAATGGCGTGGGAAAGGTAGCATTGTTGCCAGGTCAACCCGTGGGGCCATTGTTGCCAAGTTAGTTAATACAAACACTGAATTGCGATAGATCGTAGCTGCAAGCATGTGTTGTAAGTTACAGTATCATTGTGCAAGCTGCCAGGAGCATTGTACTAGTTACCAGTATCATTGTATCAGTTACCAGGTATATTGTAGTTACCAAACTGAGCTTAACTGGAATAGGAATATCTGTTCTTATTGCTTATTACTAAATAATTATTTTTAGTTGTTCCTTCCGCCCGTCTCGCACGACTCTAACGAAGTATGGGAGGAAAGAGGAAGTGTATTCACATTTCTTGGAGGAAGATCTGGAAACAATTTAAGTCCACTCTAGCAGGATTCGAACCCCGACCTCTGTACAGTCTGTCTGTGAGAAGACAAGAATAGAAACACAGGAAGGCGGTCATAGCCAATGAACTCCTGATCTTCACCAAAATTGTATTCAAGCTGTTATTTGTGTACATTTAGGTTTTCAGACGTGCTATGATGATGATGTTAGGAGAAGGGGTGGGGTAAATGAAGGGGAAAGGGGGGAGGCAACCTTCAAAATTCCGTCTGCTCTAATAAAGCAGGTAGGAGAGATACCACGGCCATCTCGAGTAGACAAGAGGAGCTTATGTCCGTAGACTCTGAGCCGGTACAGACGGACTCCTAGAAACTATATTTGGTTGTGGAGGGTAATACAATGTATTGAAGCACTATTATTTCTATTACGAGTACTATCAATGTAAATACCAGAATATATTATATAAATCGTAAGCCTAGTTTTAGAAGGCAGCCTCCAGACTCAACATATCACATTTACATGGCCCGTGCATCTACAACTCAACCTATGTCAATCTAGGGGACAACACAAGGAGGATGGACATAGCCCCTATTGGCCCAGAGATATGGCGGCAAACAGGGAGAAAACCAAAGGCAGGTGCGCTAACCTCTCACTAGGTATTACCACCTCCCGGGATACCAGTATTGTAAGGAAAGGACGAGGAGGGTAGAATTTTAAAGGAATGTGTTTGTACTTGCATTGAGGCAAAGTGCTATATGAAAAACATTCTCAGTGTACCCATCCGGGATTTGAACCCCAGCATGACGTCTCAGTCTATGTGCTCCCCAGTGTATGTTGTAGCTAAGGTGTGGATAGATTCTCAATACGATTGGATCACACGCGTTAATTAACTACACTAATTGGGCAGGAATAATAAGCAGGGAATAGAACCTCGACCTATTGGTCACCAGCAAACCAGACTAGATGATTCTGACATCTAGACCACGTATCCACCAATGTAGGTTCTCTAAAGTAGCTCATATTTTTATCAAACATTAAATGCGTGAATGAGTACTGCATTTTTTTAAATATATCAAAATAACTTAATGTATCTTATTTAAATAAAATGAACACACGTGTGTTTTACTCATAAAGAACACTCCCTGACTACCAAGATGAAGAATAGACAGTCTTGTGGTCCTAGCGCCGTGAGATAGATTGATATACTACCTTTCATACACAAGTGTGCGGCGCATTCCATCATGTAAAGTTGTAGGGGCTTTAAGAGTCAATTTGTCTCTTAACAAATAACCTGCTTCTATATCCGAATATAACACTTGCTGGCAGGTAGGATATTAATCTCAGAATATAACACTTGCTGGCAGGTAGGATATTCATATCAGAATATAACACTTGCTGGCAGGTAGGATATTCATATCAAAGCTGTAATCCTACCTGTTCTGTTGTTCTCTAAGGATGTTTAGCTTGGTCCCTCGCTCTGTACAGAGAGAATAAGTTGAGAACAAACTGCTGAGAAATATATTCGGACCTAAGATGGATAAAAAAAACAGGAGAATGGAGAAAGTATATATAATGAAGGACGTGATGGTTTTGTGAGCATCTCCTAAACATATTAAGGATAATCTAGGTGTGCAAGATGAGGTGGGCTGATCATGTGGCACGTATTGGTAATAACAGGTGTGTACACAACATTTTAGTTGGGAAACCTGAAGATACAAGACCCTTTAACTGAGACGTCGATGGGAGGATGATGTTAAGGTATTTGATGGAGGTTGTGTGTCAAGTTATCGATTGGAAGTCAAGCGTGCGTTCTGGTGACATTGAACGTTTGAGATCCTTAAGGACAAAAAGTTAGTTATTAGTCACATTACACATGACTTTCTTTTGATGTTTGACTCTTTTATTTAAGTATTTTTTTATTATTTTGTAAACTAGAAACCATTATTTATAAAAGTAATGTTTTAAAGTTGAAAATAAACAATTCACTTTTCTACCCTTGAAAATCTGTTTTTTCACTACGGTTAAAACAAGTGGGCTGGTTTATAAGTGATAACATATGACAATAGTTGTATGTGTAAACATTAGATTGTGTTATATTTAATGTACGATACAGCTTGATATATTTATTTGTTGTTCTTGTATTTCGTTGTTTTTATCTCTATTGATACAAGACGATATTCCACATTCAGCCGCTTGTTTGCGCCGTAAAAGTTTAACGGGCTGAGTTAACGATAGTTTAGAGCCGGACTAACGGCTGGTTTATTTATATGGCTCATAACCGGCAACATCCCAACTAGTTAGAGAAGGTTCGTCTCTGTTAATTTGTCGGCCATAATTCACACTCTGACAAACACGCATCAATATCAGGCGACCGATATTCCCAAATTACCGGACGACGCATTTTTCCATTAGTTCCCCGTCAACAATGGCCCATTAACGTCAACAGTTGTCTACGAGACAGACGTGCCGATAATAGCACAGACAGACAAACGATAAAAAAAGCCTTATTGATTGCGTTTCCCCTCTCATGCCACCCCCCCTCCTCCCTGTTACAGAAATATAGAAGGCGTTGCCAGATTTTGTCTTCCGACTGCGTTGGACATTTCAATGTGTGCTGGCTTTTTTTGTTTGTTTCCTGCAATGAAATTCCGTTCCGAGTTCTTTCTATTCCGGTGAAAGCTGTTCAGATAATAGTTTCAACTTCTCCGTCAGATGGCAGCGCTTTGTGCTTGTATTGCCATTCGCTCACTCTACCGATACCCTTCAATAAGTTCCCTTCCTGTCCGTGTCAAGTATAGCAAGTAGTAGTAGTAGTAGTAGTAGTAGTAGTAGTAGTAGTAGTAGTGGTATATAGTAGTAGTGGTATTAGTGGTAGTAGTGGTAGTAGTAGTAATAGTAGTGTAGTAGTAGTGGTATTAGTGGTAGTAGTGGTAGTAGTAGTAATAGTAGTAGTAGTTTAGTAGTAATAGTAGTAGTGTAGTAGTAGTAGTGGGTAGTAGTAGTAGTAGTGGTAGTAGGTAGTGGTAGTGTAGTGTGTAGTAGTGTAGTGGTAGTAGTAGTAGTAGTATAGTAGTGTAGTGGTAGTAGTAGTAGTAGTGGTAGTAGTAGTAGGTAGTAGTAGTGTAGTAGTGGGTAGTAGTAGTGGTAGTAGTATGTATGTGGTAGTAGTAGTAGTAGTGTAGGTAGTAGTAGTGTAGTATATAGTAGTAGTAGTGGTAGTAGTATAGTAGTAGTAGTGGTAGTAGTATAGTAGTAGTAGTAGTAGTAGTAGTAGTGTAGTTGTAGTAGTAGTGTAGTAGTAGTAGTAGTAGTAGGAGTAGTGTAGTAGTATAGTAGTAGTAGTGTTAGTAGTATGTAGTAGTAGTAGTAGTGTTAGTAGTGTAGTGTAGTGTGTAGTAGTAGTTGTGTAGTGTGTAGTAGTAGTATTAGTAGTGGTAGTAGTAGTAGTAGTAGTAGTGTAGTAGTTAGTAGTGTAGTAGTAGTAGTATAGTAGTGTAGTAGTGGTAGTAGTTAGTAGTAGTAGTAGTAGGTAGTGTAGTAGTATAGTAGTAGTGTAGTGGTATGTAGTGTAGTAGTAGTAGTGTAGTGGTAGTAGTAGTATAGTGTAGTAGTTGGTATGTGGTAGTAGTGTATATAGTAGTAGTGTAGTAGTAGTAATAGTAGTAGTAGTAGTGTAGTTAGTAGTAGTGTAGTAGTAGTAGTAGTAGTGGTAGTTAGTAGGTAGTAGTGGTAGTAGTATGTAGTAGTAGTATAGTATGTAGTGGTAGTGAGTAGTAGTATAGTAGTAGTATTGAGTAGTATGTAGTAGTAGGTATTAGTAGAGTGGTAGTTAGTTAGTAGTAAGTAGTAGTAGTAGTAGTAGTAGTAGTAGTAGGTAGTAGTATAGTAGTAGTAGTGGTAGTAGTAATAGTAGTAGTAGTATAGTTAGTATAGTAGTAGTGGTAGTAGTAGTAGTGTAGTGGTAGTGGTTAGTGGTGTGGTAGTAGTAGTAGTAGTGTAGTAGTAGTAGTAGTAGTGGTAGTAGTAGTAGTGGTAGTAGTAGTAGTGGTAGTAGTAGTAGTAGTAATTAGTGTAGTAGTAGTAGTAGTGTAGTAGTAGTAGTAGTAGGTAGTAGTAGTAGTAGTAGTGGTATTGGTAGTGGTAGTATTTAGTAGTGGTATTATTAGTAGTAGTAGTTTTATTATTTTATCTGGAGTACATAGTTTTAATCATTAAACATGGTCTATCTAAGCAGAATGTGCTTCTAAGCTGGTGCCTCACCTTAATTATCCTACATGCACGTAAGAGTAGAATATATTACATTCCTTTAAGTCTATTATTACAACATAGCATACGTCTAAAACTCTATTTAAGTTTCTTTAAATCTATTACTTTACGTTTTATTTAATATTAACAAACCAATCTCGAGTCTATTTAATAGATTATTTGTCATATTATTCACTATAGTATTATTACTTCATCAGGTCTGTGAGACAATTAGCCATCTTTTTTATTCTATTTTAACATTTTTTATTTTAGCTATTCCCAAAAGGGTATCCGGTATCGTGTTAAAAAGGGTACGTATTATTATTTTCATGTGTTGTTATTTATACAAAGGAGTTTGACACTGTTGTTTCCTGGTGTAGAGACTGATAGCTTTAGATGTTTCTGAGTAGTAATACTGAATTATTATTTGATATTTTACATGTTTTTACTGTTAATGGTTTCTAGTCTTTATTCATGATTTTGGTACTATTGTTGTATTCATTCATTATTTTAAGAACTTTTGTTTGAATATTTTCTTAGTTGATTCAAATTTAAATCACTTGTCTTAACCCAGGAAATAATACCATAGCCTGGATGCGATTATATTAATCCGGGATATACTATTTTTAGAATATCAAATGTAACATAATGTTTTAATATACATATATTAACTATTCCCGCTCTTAGCTTCCTACTAATTAGGTTTATATTAATATTCCATTTCAGATGAGAATCAATCATTAGCTCAAGATAAGATGTCTCAACTTGAGTAAATGTTGAACAATTACACGGTTCCACATTATGTAAGCAATCTAAGCAATAACCTTTTATACCAAGTTTATACTTTATAACATGCGGTAGTCTGATATCCATTATGAACGTATTTTCTATGTTAATTTTAGTTTATTATCGTGAGTCCAGGTAACATAAGGATACCACAATGCTGTGCACAGTTTGAAATTGTTCTTGTATAGATTAGGTATAGTATTGGCCCAAGAATAGAGCCTTGTGCTACTCCGATATTTATACCCGATTGTTCACTATCCATAGGGTGGGTCGGAAACATTTAGACGATCTATGCTGAGGAAAGGGTATGGACAACGTGTTGGGGTTGGCCTGACTTCCGGTGGAACGCACTTGACTCACATTATCTTCAAAAATTAAAATATGTAGCATGTAATTTGCTTTTATTTAGCAAAGGAATATTTAATTTTGGATTAAAGTGTTAATTTTCAGGTTACTAATCATCAGATCATTTCAGCCCCCCTGTATTTATTTATTTTAACAATTATTTTCCTATTTGCTAGGTAATTTCTAATCCATTCGTAAATATTATAAAGTGATTCAAGTAAACTATATTTATTTAACGTTTTAATTATCTATAAAATGCTATAGCTATGTGTTTGTTTTCGTTTAATTTCTCTATAATCTCATCAGTAAAAGTGTGTAGAAGTATTTCCTTTGTTTATTTGGAATCCGTATTATTTTTGTTGGATTATTCTGTACGTATCTAAATAATTTACTAAGTAGTTCGCAAAATATATTTCCATTATTTTGTCTTAAACGGGTAGAATTGCTATAGGTCTTTAATTTCCATAATCTGAGTGCTTTACCTTTTTTTATAAATTGGTCTAATAATTGCGGTTTTAAGTCCTTGCGGAATTACACTCTGTTGTATACTTAATTAGTTTTGCTCTCAATGGGGTAATTTGACTGTTGGAAAGTCTTTGATTATAGATTTATCTATTCCCTGGCTTTTATGTATAGCTAATTTCTCAATAATGTCTTTTATTTTGAAGCATATAGCCCTAGATATATATATTATTATTTTTATATACTTTTAATTTGGTAGTCGTTTCGGTTATTATATAGTAATATGTAGTAGTAGTAGTAGTAGTAGTAGTAGTAATAGTAGTAGTAGTAATATAATTTCTAGTCCTCAGGACCACCTCAAGTATAGGCCTAATGTTGTGAGCTTGTGAACTTTCAAGGAACTCTTTAAAAGACAAACATTAATGGATATCTGTGGCGGTTTTAAAAAAAGGTATTATTGATAATACTTTTTTTACAAGATTTATATAATTAAAACCTTTAAATCCTACAGTTTTTAATGTAGTTTTGTGACTATTTTGGGATTAAAAGTTATATTTCATCTAACATATATACTCGTATGTAAGACAAATAATAATTACTGACTTTCCGAAATCCTTGAGTTATTTAAATATATTCTTGTACTCCAGAAACCAGTTTACAGAATCATAATTATTATAAATTTCTGTTTATCTGAAACACACTCAAACTATAAAAACTGTATTGATATTAACTGAAAAGTTCGTATTACAACCCTGACCTGTAACATACAGTACAGTAGCGCTACAGTAGCTGTTATAACAAGTACAGGATGTATTCTATCTTTGTTTGTAACATGATCTCATATCTTATTCCTCACTCTGTTTCATATTGTAAATAACTGTCTATATCTAGTGAACTTGCTGTAGGCCTAACAGTGACAGTAGGATGTATGAGTTTCTAGTGAACTTGCTGTAGGCTAACAGTGACAGTAGGATGTATGAGTTTCTAGTGAACTTGCTGTAGGCCTAACAGTGACAGTAGGATGGTACTCGGATTTATGTAAAGTTTCAAGGAGAGGGAATCAATGGGCCTTTAACCCATCATGGATGTATTTTATTTATTTATTTATTGAACAGCATCCCCTCTAACAAGTGACCCACTCTATTTAAGCGCCCCATCTGACCAAGCGCCGTCCCCTCTAAGTGATCCTCTAACCAAGTGACACTCTATTAAGCGCCCATCTGACCAAGCGCGTCCTTTAAGTGACTCATCTAACCAAGTGACCTCTCTAACCAAGCGCCCCCTATAACCAAGTGACCCCTCGAACCAAACACAAGGCCATCTTTCAGCTTGATATTCGATAATATCGAAGGGTGGCAAACTGAGCCCGCATGGATTGTTATTGAGAGGGATCCCCCAGGTGTGATCTTTGCGATGCTCCCCTGAGTGTGTACCACATCTCGGTGATGTTGCAAGTACGCCCTTATTAGCCCGGCTCTTCATTTTAAACATGACAATTCCGGTTCCACTCCCACTGAGTTGAATATATTAATGACTTTTCTAAGATAAAAAATAGGTCACCTCGTTATGACCATATATAATCTATGACGTCATTCAATGTATTGATTTGTGAGGTCACATTTAGATATTAGTTTACTTTAATTTATGCAACACATTGTTGTAAATAAGATAGATAGATACATTTGATTGAATGTCCAGTTGAAATTAAAAAAATAACATTGTGACTACCCATTGTTTAAATTTAAAAGTAACAATTACATATTAAAATGGGTGGAGGAGGAAGAAGAACCGAAAGACGAAAGTTTTTCAGCCACTGCATTGAACAGTCGTGGAGAGAGAAGAAACTTACAAAGTTGGCGTGACGGAATCTTTTAATAGATGAACCTTGGAAACCAGTCTCTCAAGTAACGTCTGCCCGAGCCAATCAGTTGCTCACATCGACCAACGGCGGAACTACCCGAACAGACTGGACATTTCTTGGACCCACCACAGCGGACACTGTCACGTGAATATTTTATTGCAAGAGAAAATCAGATAGTGATTATTCTCTTTTCCTTCTAGAAACGTTTGAAGTTCAGACGGTGGTTCTGGAGTCTTGGTTGTGTGGCCAGTTTGAGCCCTGGACGTATAATTGTATTGCTAAGCTACGAGTTTCTACATAAGAGGTCTTAAACGACGAATACTCTCTAATAATAAAAAATATATTTATAAAATATACATCTAATATAATATTGTTGAAGTGTGGGTATGATTTGATAATAAATTATATTTCCCTGAAAGTAAACATTTCTTTGTTAGTACGACTGTGTGGTCAGCTCGGTAGAGGACGAATGAATCTCAAACTCGATACCTTTGAGTGTGTGTCTTAACCAACAGTACCACAACAATGGTTGTGTGTCTTAACCAACAGTACCACAACAATGGGTGTGTGTCTTAACCAACAGTACCACAACAAAGGTTGTGTCTTTACGAACAGTACCACAACAATGAGTGTGTGTCTTAACCAACAGTACCACAACAAAGGTTGTGTCTTTACGAACAGTACCACAACAATGAGTGTGTGTCTTAACCAACAGTACCACAACAATGGTTGTGTATCTTAACGAACAGTACCGCAACAGTAAGTGTGTCTTAACAAACAGTACCACAACAATGGGTGTGTGTCTTAATGAACAGTACCACAACAAAGGTTGTGTCTTTACGAACAGTACTACAACAATGGTTGTATATCTTAACCAACAGTACCACAACAAAGGTTGTGTCTTTACGAACAGTACTACAACAATGGTTGTATATCTTAACCAACAGTACCACAACAAAGGTTGTGTCTTTACGAACAGTACTACAACAATGGTTGTATATCTTAACAAACAGTACCACAACAATTAGTGTGTGTCTTAACGAACAGTACCACAACAATGGGTGTGTGTCTTAATGAACAGTACCACAACCATGGTTGTGTATCTTAACAAACAGTACCACAACAACGGTTGTGTATCTTAATGAACAGTACCGCAACAGTAAGTGTGTCTTAACAAACAGTACCACAACAATGGGTGTGTGTCTTAACCAACAGTACCACAACAATGGTTGTGTATCTTAATGAACAGTACCGCAACAGTAAGTGTGTGTCTTAACAAACAGTACCACAACAATAGGTGTGTGTCTTAACGAACAGTACCACTACAATGTCTTTGTGAGATACCTATAAGAACCGAACGAAAACAATAAAAAATACAACAATGCACACTATACATACAACTTTACTGAATGAGTTGTACTAGGGAATACTAAATAAAACATACACAACCAATTAAATTTCTGATTGCTATTATTATGTTTCATTTTCCATACCATAAATCCTACCTATATACTTGTGTAATAAGTATAATACTAGTCTTACATTTTATAAAAATAGTAGTCTATAGAATGAAATTAGAAATCCAAAAAATCGCTTTAAATCTACAAAAATGACAAAAAAGTTAGTAAAACCTCTATGAATGCACAAGAATAAATCAAACGCGCACTTTACAAGTGGAAACTAAAAGGTTAGTAATGCAAAACCCCAATCAAACGTACATTCCGTTTGAAATCAAAAATTGTTTTATAATTTTTTTCGTGTGGGCATTTTCCATGTGGCCATCTTTCGTGTGCGCATTTTTCCTTGTGGGCTTTTTTCCGTGTGAGCTTTTTTCCTGTGAGTATTTATGACTGTGGGTTTTTTTCTGTGCGGAATTTTCATGTGCGCTTTTTTCCGGTCACCAGTTAACGGGAGTAGTGGCTGAAATGAGAGTTTCTGGTCATTTTCTCTTATAAGAATAGTATTGATCAGTGGCGGATTGGGAAAAAATATGTAGGGAGTGAGGACGGGAAGAGGGGGCAAACCAAGTGTTTATAAAATAGTTACACCATTAATTTGATAAAACTTTTATAAATCACTAGCATTTTATTATAATATTACTACGTACTGGGTGTTACTTGTTTATCCGTTTATTAAAACGTTATTCAGGAGGCACTGCAAGGAAACGAGTTACGTCACCTCCCACCTACAACTACTTTTGATTAAACTATTTAATTTTGATAAAGTCGTGCTGTTTCACCTAATGAAATCAGGCTATGATATTCACAAGTACTCGAGCTTTTAACGTAATAAAAATAGCGAGTCTTCCGAGGTAGAAATCTTGATGATTTTGACTGTACCATTCAAAGCTCCTGAAAAATTACAGGGATCGTAATCTTCATAGATATCGAGATTCTCAATAGATTCCTGCTCTCTCGACTTTGAAACGTCGTCAACATTCCCCAGTGATGTTGCTCCTGTTGCAGTGCAGCTCTTTAGCTTGTGTCGTAATAGATTACCCCGCCATGAAAATATTTTACTGCACTTATCACACTCGAAACGACTTTCACCTCCCGATTATGTGAGGAAATATGTCGCTGTAAGTTGTCACTCCGACTAAAAACTTTGTCCACACTCATCCCACTTTTTAAGTCCACCCCGTGTTGTAAACGTATATGGTATATGACGTGCCAGGTTGGTAAGCTTGGTGAAAGATTTTGAACAGTTATTACATATGAAAACCATTTTAATCAAGCGTGTTGTGTGAAAACAAATAGATAAAATCTTGATTATAGTTGACTTGACAATTATTCACTATCACTCCTCTAGATGTGGAAGACAAAAATATTTAGTTTATTTAATTAAATAAAATATTTGAATCAACAAACATATTAATGGATGATACAAAGCGCGTGTATAACACATATTTTAGGAATTACTTATAAATGATCAATTCATAGAGTAGTATCTTTCTCAAGCTATCAAAATATTAATCATCTGTATAAATCAATATAATCATAATCTCTGACAGAACTCAAAAATTTATAATTATTTGGCTCGACAGACAAAATTTAACAAATTCATTTAAGGACAGAGTTAAAATAACTGTCTTCACATAAGGAAGCTATATAAATATATAAAACATCAAAGGTGAAGAAAAGTAATAAATTACCACAAAGTTACTAGTCAATCGCATTATTATGCTAAAATAGAATTAAATTTGATCAAAACTATTCATTAGAAAATTCTTATTCAAAATAAATAAAAAAAACTTTACAAGACAGGTTTCCCTTTTAACTACCCCCCTTCAGAAGGATTATGAGCCCGAAAGATCTCAATTTTAACCATTACTATATATCATCAAGATTAAATGGACATAAACTTAAGTTTCTATTCAAGTTCAACTTAGCCCGAAACTCTGGTCAAATATTTACATTATCTTTTCTTAATAGTTAAAAAGGATTTTTGTACACAACTTCAAGATTTATAGTAAGTATAAGTGCAACAAATGTACAGTACTTAAGTGACTTTACACAATCAAATTAGTATAGAATCCTAACCCAATAAATAAAAAGGATATTATCAAAATATATTCCTTTCCAATATACATTTAAAATGTATTCATGTCTGACAGAATTAATTTAAGCCTATCTATTAAACTTTGAATTATATTGAAAATAGTCAACGACCTTAGCAAAATATTTATATTTTAGTTTAATCACATATTGTCATTTAAAGCATAACAAGGTCTTGCCATTAAATTTGAACTAGCCAGAAGGATTTTAGTAACATATTTATATATAGTATTTTTTCTAAAAAATTAAATAAAAATATAATTTAGCCGAAAGAGAATTTTGAGATTACGTATAGCTGAAAAGGAATTTATCTCTTACCTTATGACAGGAGGAACAGCGTCATCTGAAGACATCCCGCCAAGAGTGGTTTGTTACTAGCACTCCCGGCAGTATTTATACTAATTTTCCTCAGAGAGGGGCGGGTAGGGGAAAGGAAGATAGGCGGCAAGGGGGATCACGTGACGGAGGGACGTGTGACGTCTGTTGATTTCATGTTCCGTTCCTGGCTGGAACCAACCAGACTACCCATCCAGACGTTTCTAGAAGGCGGTACTAGGTTCAACTACAAGAACCCCTCACAGCGTTCTAGGCGGAAACACTTTTGTGATGACGTTTACTAGTTCAGTCTAGCCACGTATATTGTGGAGGGTTGGACGTGCACATAGTTGTTAAAGGGGGGGGGGGAAAATGGCAGACGATAGTTCAGGACAACATCGTAAAATAGGGGCACATGGTGAGTTTGAATGTAATTATTATTATTATTATTATTATTATTATTTTATATTTTATCCACTGTTAGTTTTTCATTTAATATTAATTATTATTTTATAGATTATAAGCTATTTCTTTGATGTGCATACGTTTGTAGCTCAGAACGATGCTACACTAATTTACTCGGCGAGTTTATCGTGAGTTTACAAGTATATCTTTGATATTCTACCACCAAGTTCTTCTCACTATTTACATAAAAACAACCTCCACTATTTCCCTTCAACCTGGATGATTAAAGACAAAGCTATTTTCAACTCAACTTTTAATTGAGTCATGAAAGTAAAGACAAAATAAAAAAAAATCGGGAAATTTCCTTTTGATGTCACTTACCCTTTATCCCCCTTATTTTATTTTACACCCTAGCGGCGAACCTTGTAAGTTCTTAACACTTTAATGCAGATTTTACCCCGCCACGAAAAAAAACTAACAGTAATAATTCTCCTTTCACATCACTTTTGAAAATCATTAACATGCACCCTCTTCTGTTTTCATTTCCTTAAGAGATCCTTTAAGGACCTCTTCTGGCCGCGAGGGAGGGGTGCTAAGAGGGTTGCAGATCCGAGAAGCGATGGGGAAACTTTATATTGTTTAATGGAAATTGTTGCGAGGGGCCCGTTTCTTGCTTCTCATGCAAAGTCGTTCATCAAGTTCCCATCACACTTTCATTGACACAAGGCTGAGGAGGGGGGGTCTTGCTCATTTTCAGGGGAGGGGGAACTTTGTGAGCGTTGTTTTCATTGATCTTATATTGTGTTTTAACCGGGGTATTGTGTGACATTGTCCGGGTCACTATTTACCCCTGTTAGTTCCTTAAATACATTCCAGAGGTAAACTGGTGGGAAAATAAACTCTTGAAAGAACAGATTTTAAATTATTGGAAGGAGGGTGGGGCTTAATGAACACTTTCTAAACACAGGGTATTCTAAAAATTGGCTTAAAAACCAACTTAACCTAAAGAGAATCGGCACACAACGCTAGCATCAGGAAATGTAATATCCAAGAAACAACACAAACAAACGCATTATTTAACTACCCCTTCACTCCCCTGGGTCACTTTGGACGTGCAGTCAGCCGGTCAGTGTGTAGCTTCTAACTAAGTCGCTCTAGACGTGCAGTCAGCCGGTCAGTATGCAGCTTCTAACTAAGTCGCTCTAGATGTGCAGTCAGCCGGTCAGTGTGCAGCTTCTAACTAAGTCGCTCTAGATGTGCAGTCAGCCGGTCAATGTGCAACTTCTAACTAAGTCGCTCTAGATGTGCAGTCAGCCGTTCAGTGTGCAGCTTCTAACTAAGTCGCTCTAGACGTGCAGTCAGCCGGTCAGTGTTCAGCTTCTAACTAAGTCGCTCTAGACGTACAGTCAGCCGGTCAGTGTTCAGCTTCTAACTAAGTCGCTCTAGACGTGCAGTCAGCCGGTCAATAAGCAGCTGCCATTAGTCAGAGAAATAGTTTAAAATAAAATAAATTGAAATATTTTGTATCAATCAAAACTGAAATTGATAAGGAGGTTTCTAAAATTGAAAATAATTTGCTAACATCGATAGTTTGAAAGTATAACTATCAACCTGTGATTTGTCATATACACTAGTGGCTCGGGGGTCGAAAACATGACTGTGTGATCACCCTCAGGACAGCCGGGACTCCAATCTCGACCTCCTCGTCACCAGCCAGACAGTCCCTTGAGAGAGCGATGTCACCGTTGCAGATATGTTGTTGTGTTTCGAATGGTCAGACAGATGTAAGTAGCTTAGCTTCCAATTATCAAGTTAAGAGATTTGCTACGAGCACTGGTGGACAAATGGTATAAATGTCAAGTTAATCTAGTCTGGCTTCCGTTGATTGGAAGGTCACGGTTCGAATCCTGGACGGGTGGGTTTTTCCCTAAGCGTATCTCACGATGTCTTAAAACATATGCGGGTGCATTAACTAAGAGTTCTACCTTCCTAATCTCTACCACAATAACATTTAACCCCGGCCGAAAATAAAGATTTCTAAGAAACTGACTAAAAGATCTGGAGTTGTCTGACATCACACACATTATGTTCAAACTGGAGACATCACACACATTATGTTCCAAACTGGACACATCACACATATTATGTTCAAACTGGAGACATCACACAATTATGTTCAAACTGGAGACATCACACAAGTTATGTTCCAACTGGACACATCACACATATTATGTTCAAACTGGACACATAACACACATTATGTTCAAACTGGACACATCACACACATTATGTTCAAACTGGAGACATCACACACATTATGTTCAAACTGAACACATCACACACATTATGTTAAACTGGGGACATCACACATATTATGTTCCAACTAGAGACATCACACACATTATGTTCCAACTGGAGACATCACACACATTAGTTCAAACTAGAGACATCACACACATTATGTTCAAACTGAAGACATCACACACATTATGTTCAAACTGGACACATCACACACATTAGGTTCAAACTGGACACATCACACACATTATGTTCAAACTGGAGACATCACACACATTATGTTCAAACTGAACACATCACACACATTATGTTAAAAATGGGGGACATCACACACATTATGTTCCAACTAGAGACATCACACACATTATGTTCCAACTGGAGACATCACACACATTATGTTCAAACTGGACACATCACACACATTATGTTCAACTGGAGACATCACACACATTATGTTCAAACTGAGACATCACACACATTATGTTCAAACTGGACACATCACACACATTATGTTCAAACTGGACACATCACATACATGTTCAAACTGAACACATCACCCACATTATGTTAAAACTGGAGACATCATACACATTATGTTCAAACTGGACACATCACACACATTATGTTCAAACTGGACACATCACACACATTATGTTCAAACTGGAGACATCACACACATTATGTTCAAACTGAACACATCACACACATTATGTTAAACTGGGACATCACACATATTATGTTCAACTAGAGACATCACACACATTATGTTCCAACTGGAGGACATCACACACATTAAGTTCAAACTAGAGACATCACACACATTATGTTCAAACTGAAGACATCACACACATTATGTTCAAACTGGACACATCACACACATTAGTTCAAACTGGACACATCACACACATTATGTTCAAACTGGAGACATCACACACATTATGTTCAAACTGAACACATCACACACATTATGTTAAAAATGGGGGACATCACACACATTATGTTCCAACTAGAGACATCACACACATTATGTTCCAACTGGAGACATCACACACATTATGTTCAAACTGGAACATCACACACATTATGTTCCAACTGGAGACATCACACACATTATGTTCAAACTGGAGACATCACACACATTATGTTCAAACTGGACACATCACACACATTATGTTCAAACTGGACACATCACATACATGTTCAAACTGGATACATCACACACATTATGTTCAAACTGAACACATCACACACATTATGTTCAAACTGAAACATCACACACATTATGTTCAAACTGGAGACATCATACACATTATGTTCAAACTGAACACATCACACACATTATGTTCAAACTGGAACATCACACACATTATGTTCAAACTGGACACATCACACACATTATGAGATAATTGTAATATTGGCAGCAACAGGCGCGGTGTGATGGATTGATCAATTAATATCAATAATACACATATCAGTGGGCATGCGGACAGGGACGTCAGACTCGTCTTGTCTGGGGTTGTTAGCTACAGCCGGATAGCCGGATATACTAAAGTAGTTTTTCATCAATGGCTTTACACTCTTCCTCAAAGCAAATGAAGATACAGTTTGTGTATATTATATCTTTCTCTCCTCGACCCCAGTATTGTAGATATCCAGATAGACCAGATTGGTGGTAGGATGCTGTACTGTGTCCCACAATGCACTGCTGTGCATACATTACCTGGAAACAATGGTCGAGTGGTTGATGTGACTGGACTCCAGCAGAATCCCGCTCTGCTTGGTTCTAACTATATCAAACCCCCTTCAGTGGTCACATGGCCTAAGGCGCTACTCTCACAATATACTAGACTGCTGGTGACGGGGACATTGTGTTCGATCCTGGTCGGGTCTACTGAGTCTGGTTTTCCTACATGGTTTCCCACTCTTTCTCCACGCAAATGCATGTAAACGTCTTCTAAAATCAACCCTCCTCATCCCTAGCCCATTAGCGGAGTGTGACCTTGTGAAATAGGCTTGTCCTGAAACATGGGTCTCACGGCGGAGTGTGACCTTGTGAAACATGCTTGTTCTGAAACATGGTGTCACGGCGCAGTGTGACCTTGTGAAGCAGACTTGTCCTGAAACATGGGTGTCACGGCGGAGTGTGACCTTGTGAAGCAGGCTTGTCCTGAAACATGGGTGTCACGGCGCAGTGTGACCTTGTGAAGCAGGCTTGTCCTGAAACATGGGTGTCACGGTGGAGTGTGACCTTGTGAAACAGGCTTGTTCTGAAACATGGGTGTCACGGTGGAGTGTGACCTTGTGAAGCAGGCTTGTTCTGAAACATGGGTGTCACGGTGGAGTGTGACCTTGTGAAGCAGGCTTGTTCTGAAACATGGGTGTCACGGTGGAGTGTGACCTTGTGAAACAGGCTTGTTCTGAAACATGGGTGTCACGACGGAGTGTGACCTTGTGAAGCAGGCTTGACAAGAAATGTCCGAGGATCGTACATATGTTCTATTAAATAAAACATGCTGACATAAAAAACAGACAGTTTGGTTTGCCTGGCATGTTTACAAAAAAAAAAAAAAGGAGGGGTTGGGGATAGAAAGTGAGATATGTGTGCTACCAGGCGAGCTTGATTTATTCCCAAATCAAACAGAAAAGTGTATCGCAAAGAGGGTGGAAATAGAAGTGGGTAAAAAAGTGGTAACAGTGGGTGACTCTCCCTCCGACAAACGTTAAGGGTGGGTGTGAATGTAAGGGAGAGGGATGGGTTGGCCAGGGAACTAAGGGTAGTTTTAGATTCTATTGGAAAAGGGGTGGGTGTGTTCGTTTTAATAATCGGCTGTGGTCTTTCCCGGCAATGGCCTTAGGGACAAGCCCCCCTGCCCCCTGTGAGAGCTGGAGAGTTGTTGGAGAAGGTACAAGCCCCCCTGCTCTCTGTGAGAGCTGGAGAGTTGTTGGATAAGTTACAAGACCCCTGTGAGAACTGGAGAGTTGTTGGAGAAGATACAAGACCCCTGTGAGTGCTGGAGAGTTGCATGAGAAGTTACAAGCCCCCCTGTGAGAGCTGGAGAGTTGTTGAAGTTACAAGCCCCTCTGTGAGAGCTGGAGAGTTGCGTGAGAAGTTACAAGCCCCCTGTGAGAGCTGGAGAGTTGTTGAAGTTACAAGCCCCCCCTGTGAGAGCTGGAGAGTTTCGTGAGAAGTTACAAGCCCCCTGTGAGAACTGGAGAAGGTACAAACCCTCTGTGAGAGCTGGAGAGTTGCGTGAGAAGTTACAAGGCCCCCTGTGAGAGCTGGAGAGTTGTTGGAGAAGGTACAATACCCCTGTGAGAGCTGGAGAGTTGCTAGAGAAGTTACAAACCCCCTGTGAGAGCTGGAGAGTTGTTAAAGTTACAAGCCCCCCTGTGAGAGCTGGAGAGTTGCTGGAGAAGCTACAACCCCCTGTGAGAGCTGGAGAGTTGTTGAAGTTACAAGCCCCCCTGTGAGAGCTGGAGAGTTGCTAGAGAAGGTACAAGCCTACCCCCTGTGAGAACTGGAGAGTTGTTGGAGAAGGGACGTGAGTTTCATTTGTTAGACTCTGGAGGGGGTTGTTCAATGGGGGTGGGGGGGTGGGGGGTGCCGTGGGGCCCTTCAGATACAAACATCCTCTGAATGTTTATTGCAAAGTCGGATGTGACCTGGGGTTTGGTTACAAAAACGATAAAAAGGGAAATCAATTGCTATGTGTATTTGTTGTACAGTTGTCTTTTTCTGCCACGGAGAACCGAGCCTTCTCTCTCTCTCTCTTTATCTCTCTTTCTCTGTCTATGTATATAGATATACAAGTGAACGTTTTTCAACACTTGGAGTTGATTAGTTTTTTATAAGAATTTTTAAATTACTTTGTTCAATGACAACGAAGCACAAAGTTATTTATTTTTTAGTAATTTAATAGCCATGGCCATTTTAGTCTTTTTAAATATTGATTTGGCCCGTCTCTGTATGTAATGGCGTGGTGGGTGTCTATCTGTTCCTTTTATAATTTGTAATTAGTGAACTGATCTTAATCAAACTTACACCAGGAAATATCCAGTTTGTATATTTTGGATCTTCTTTTGGTTCACTCTTAGTTTCAAATTCAAAATAAATTCACGCTAGATCCCTTGTTCAACGCTAGAATATATTATAAATGAAGTCAATATTTATAGGCGGGGATTTTATAAATGAATTTCAAAGTTTGTAATGAATTAAAAAAGTTCCCGGTATCAATTCAAACGACAATCCTTACGCTCTATAACTTTGGTTTTCCTAATATCTGACCAAAGACTGTTTGTTTGTCTCATTCTGCTCTGAAAGCCATCATGTCTCGTGTTGCACTTGTGATCCCTGTCGACTGTGCACTTTTGAAAGAACACCCTTTGCTGTCCGCACGGTTCTTTCTTTTAATTGTTGGACTCAGTAATAAAACAACAGTTCAGGCTTTTTATAAGACGTTCAAAAAGTCTCCAACTAACCTTATTTTGCCACCGCGGCTCACAGCCGTTCGGATTGTACACGAGAGTATAACTACATTAATGTGTTAGGGATATTAGAAATGTGTACCCGCATTTGTGGGAGGGAGAGTGGAATACCATTTATAAACATCACCCACAGTACACCCAACTGGGATTCGAACCGCAACCAATACGGCAGTGACAATATTAGCATCAAACAAGTGAAAATACCTTTCACTGACTGCTTGGCCAAGGCTGAGGGTGAATTTATTATCCGTTATCCTTTTGCAGGAGCTTAACAAGAGGTGTTTTGTAACCACCTATGGCGTGTTGTAGGTCTGCAGGAGCATAACAAGAGGTGTTTTGTAGCCACTCTATGGCATGTTGTAGGTCTGCAGGAGCTTAACAAGAGGTGTTTTGTAGCCACTTATGGCATGTTGTAGGTCTGCAGGAGCTACAAGAGGTGTTTTGTAGCCACTCTATGGCATGTTGTAGGTCTGCAGGAGCTAACAAGAGGTGTTTTGTAGCCACCTATGACGTGTTGTAGGTCTGCAGGAGCTAACAAGAGGTGTTTTGTAGCCACTCTATGGCTGTTGTAGGTCTGCAGGAGCTTACAAAGGTGTTTTGTAGCTACCCTATGGCGTGTTGTAGGTCTGCAGGAGCATAACAAGAGGTGTTTTGTAGCCACTCTATGGCTGTTGTAGGTCTGCAGGAGCTTACAAGAGGTGTTTTGTAGCCACTTATGCGTGTTGTAGGTCTGCAGGAGCTTAACAATAGGTGTTTTGTAGCCACCTATGGCAGTGTTGTAGGTCTGCAGGAGCGTAACAAGAGGTGTTTTGTAGCCACCTTATGGACGTGTTTGTAGGTCTGCAGGAGCTTACAAGAGGTGTTTTGTAGCCACCTATGGCATGTTGTAGGTCTGCAGGAGCTTACAAGAGGTGTTTTGTAGCTACCCTATGGCGTGTTTTAGGTCTGCAGGAGCATACAAGTAGGTGTTTTGTAGCCACCCTATGGCGTGTTTGTAGGTCTGCAGGAGCATAACAAGAGTGTTTTGTAGCCACCTTATGGACGTGTTGTAGGTCTGCAGGAGCTAACAAGAGGTGTTTTGTAGCCAACTATGGCTGTTTAGGTCTGCAGGAGCATACAAGAGGTGTTTTGTACCACTCTATGGCGTGTTGTAGGTCTGCAGGAGCATAACAAGAAGTGTTTTGTAGCCACCCTATGGCGTGTTTTAGGTCTGCAGGAGCATAGCAAGAGGTGTTTTGTAGCCACCCTATGGCGTGTTGTAGGTCTGCAGGAGCATAACAAGAGGTGTTTTGTAGCCACCCTATGGCGTGTTTTAGGTCTGCAGGAGCATAGCAAGAGGTGTTTTGTAGCCACCCTATGGCGTGTTTTAGGTCTGCAGGAGCATAGCAAGAGGTGTTTTGTAACCACTCTATGGCGTGTTGTAGGTCTGCAGGAGCATAACAAGAGGTGTTTTGTAGCCACCCTATGGCGTGTTGTAGGTCTACAGGAGTTTCAGATGATATTGCTGATTCTGTAAGATATCTTGCTTGGTTCGATCTGTCCCCCCCACCTAGAACAAACCCAGCCCACGACCAACTTATGGAAGTCAGTCAACTTTTCATATAATACTTCCTGATTCTACCGTCAGCTTTTTTTCAATAATATCTTCTTCTCGTCTCTCCCCTTTCCTTAATATCTACCATCGCCCCCAGAGTTTCGACAAACACGGGCAGGAAGCCAAATCAACAGAAGGAGAGGAAGTAGTAGTATTACAGACAGGAAGTAAAGAAGAAAGGCAGGAAGAGAAGCTAGAAGGATATGTATGAAGCAGAAGAGTGTATACATGTGGATGTATATCAAGAGTCCACACTATTTCAGGAGGTATCTTACAGCACTATATATATATATATATATGAAGTGGCAAAGAAGTGTATATAACATTGAGTCTATCAGGAGTCCACGATATTACAGGTGGTATCTTACAGCAATATGTATGAAGCAGCAAATAAGTGTATGTAGCATTGTGTCTACCAGGAGTCCACGATGTTACAGGAGGTATATTAAAAGCACCATGTATGAAACAACAGGAGAATATAATATATAACATTGAGTCTACCAGGAGTCCACGATGTTACAGGAGGTATATTAAAGTACCATGTATGAAACAACAGGAGAATGTAATATATAACATTGAGTCTACCAGGAGTCCACGATGTTACAGGAGGTATATTAAAGCACCATGTATGAAACAACAGGCGAATGTAATATATAACATTGAGTCTACCAGGAGTCCACGATGTTACAGGAGGTATATTAAAGCACCATGTATGAAACAACAGGAGAATGTAATATATAACATTGAGTCTACCAGGAGTCCACGATGTTACAGGAGGTAGCGAGACTTACGACAATCGCTCCTGATACAACCAAAAACACATTACCCACATTTTGTTTATAGTATATTTATTATCACTCGCCTCAACTGGAATCTATTGATACGCCTTGATTTTACATTGATTCAAACAATATTGTATCCGAGAGACGAGGTGATCGTATCATCGAGTTTGTTTCATTCGCTCTGAACCTGCCCCCCTTCAGTTAGACACATTCTAGATTCAGATCACGGCTATCTTTCCCTACAGGACTTCCAACCCTGAAGCTTCAGGGCCCTGAGGGGTGAAGGGGCAATCGACTACACTTCCTTGCGCGCGCGCGCGCGCGCACACACACACACACACACACACACACACACACACACACACACACACTCAGCAAACAAACACGTCGTTACCACACCTTTGAATTTCCGGTCGGCAGCTCCCTCCTTGTTGCGGTACTTGAGGAAATGTTAAATTAGCGGATCTGACTGAGACTGGCAGAGAAGTGCTCCCTCCCTTCCTCCCAGACACGTGACGGGGTCACTTCTGACCTCTCGCGGGCAAACGAGTAAACTGGTCAAAGGGTGTGGAGGGTTCTCAACACGTGATTACTGTGTCCATTATATACACTCAGAAGGAGATAATGGAGAAGGGAGAATTCAGAGGAAATATAGCAGCATCTAGGTGGAGACGAGAGTGTGTGTGTGTTCAGTAAGCAACCGGCTCATCCCAGTGGCCAAGTAGTGATGGTACGTCCTCGAGAGTCTTGGTTTGACTCCAGGTCAGCGCTTATAAAATATTTTGTCTGCAGTTTCAACCTTCACCTAAATACGTTGCTGTGGCTGTTTAGTGTTCACTTTTAAGTTATGGTATTTTAGGTTAAGTTAGCCTATATAGTGTCCATCATTACGTTTGATTAATACCTTTTTAAGGTCTATCATTAAAATATCAACAGGAATACTTATCTATTAAAATAGAAAACAAAAATATTACCTAAGAACTCGCGTTGCTTAAAGCAAGTCCCCTCAATTTATTATGGAAGGTAAGACTGTTACCTTGCTCTGTTCCACTAGGGTGTAGATTATTAGATATAGTGTAATGAGTCAAGGTAAGACTGTTACCTTGCTCTGTTCCACTATGGTGTAGCTTATTAGATATAGTGTAATGAGTCAAGGTAAGACTGTTACCTTGCTCTGTTCCACTATGGTGTAGCTTATTAGATATAGTGTAATGAGTCAAGGTAAGACTGTTACCTTGCTCTGTTCCACTAGGGTGTAGATTATTAGATATAGTGGAATGAGTCAAGGTAAGACTGTTACCTTGCTCTGTTCCACTAGGGTGTAGATTATTAGATATAGTGTAATGAGTCAAGGTAAGACTGTTACCTTGCTCTGTTCCACTATGGTGTAGCTTATTAGATATAGTGTAATGAGTCAAGGTAAGACTGTTACCTTGCTCTGTTCCACTATGGTGTAGCCTATTAGATATAGTGTAATGAGTCAAGGTAAGACTGTTACCTTGCTCTGTTCCACTATGGTGTAGCTTATTAGATATAGTGTAATGAGTCAAGGTAAGACTGTTACCTTGCTCTGTTCCACTATGGTGTAGCCTATTAGATATAGTGGAATGAGTCAAGGTAAGACTGTTACCTTGCTCTGTTCCACTATGGTGTAGATTATTAGATAGGGTCATAGTGTAACCAGTCAAGGTAAGGCTGCCACCTTTCAGGGTAAACTAAGGGTACATAAAACTTATTTCAAATTTAATCAAAGGAAACAGACAATTTTAAAATATTAATATATGATTCAAATTAAACGGAGCAAAACATTTCCACATCAACTGCACGTAAACATTGGCGGCCCCCTTAAGATGTATATGAGCGAGAGAGGCGAAGCAGACGGGGACCAATGGAACCATTCCAAAGCGATGAAGCGAACTGATTTATCACTGACCGCTTTGTCCGCAAACTGTTTTCCTTTGTGACTGGGAATTTGGACTGGAGCTGGCCGACATATTGCATTCCAAACATTCCAAACGGCACTGAACCAAGAACTATCGTATTCAGATATAGGGGAACTGTCATCGAGTAACATTCTAGCATAACACTGCTATCAGAGTGAAATAGAGCAAGACAAGACTGCTAGGGGTATTAGTAATAATTTGCTTTATGTTTAAAACCCTGTTTAAGATTCATACTTTGTATCGTTGCGCCAATTGCAGTTCCTATCCCCCTAAAAGGGGGGAGAGGGGTGTTTAGATCACAATTATAGTAGAGATGTTGGTACACATACATACATATTATAAATGAGAGCAAAGGATGATGTAACGTAATTGACTTGGACCGCTCTCATTTATTTAAAAGGTCATGGATGAAGGTAATTTTCTTTAAAGTATCGTATGTAAATTATCCTTTTAACACTTCATCCATGGAGAATCACGCGCTTTTCAGGAATAATATCCTAGAAGGATTTCAACACTCAAACTTATTTTTTATATATTCAAAATTTAACTCCGTAATATTTAACAAACAAGCAAGAGAAGCCAGCTCCCTATATCCAATAGGAAGCTAGTCTTCAATGCACCTGTCGCAGAAACGTACCTGATTGGTTTGTCTTGACACTGGTCACGAGAGACCAAGGGGCAAGGGACACGTCCGCATATAAGCTGTATGTGCGTATGAAAATGTACAGAAAGTGCCGGTAAAATACCGAGAGTAAACGTACATATACAGAAAGGGCCGGTAAAATACCGAGAGTAAACGTACATATACAGAAAGGGCCGGTAAAATACCGAGAGTAGACGTACATATACAGAAAGTGCCGGTAAAATACCGAGAGTAAACGTACATATACAAAAAGTGCCGGTAAAATAGCGAGAGTAGACGTACATATACAGAGAGGGCCGGTAAAATACCGAGAGTAGACGTACATATACAGAAAGTGCCGGTAAAATAGCGAGAGTAGACGTACATATACAGAAAGTGCCGGTAAAATACCGAGAGTAAACGTACATATACAGAAAGTGCCGGTAAAATAGCGAGAGTAGACGTACATATACAGAGAGGGCCGGTAAAATACCGAGAGTAGACGTACATATACAGAAAGGGCCGGTAAAATACCGAGAGTAGACGTACATATACAGAAAGGGCCGGTAAAATAGCGAGAGTAGACGTACATATACAGAGAGGGCCGGTAAAATACCGAGAGTAGACGTACATATACAGAAAGGGCCGGTAAAATAGCGAGAGTAGACGCACAGATCTGTCCGGTGAAATAGATAGTGCCGGTGAAGTAGCTAGATACAGACAATACATAATTAATATTTCAATAAAGTGTAAAGGAAGAAAGAATCATTTAAATAAATTGTGTACAACAACAATAGTTGTATTTATTCCATAATTATCATTCCGTATCAACATAATTGGCGCTCGACCACGGAGCTATAAATACCAATTACATCATCAAACATAGTCAAGAATTCAATATCACAACAATTGGCTCCCAATCGCGGGATCAATTTTCAATATCATAACAATGAGTTAACATAATAAGATTTAATGAAACGAAAGTACATGGAATATCATAGGCACATAATCTCAATGAGTACAGTCTATAAACTTAGTTAGCAATCAGGTAGCTAGGCAATATATCAGGGTCAACAATGGGCGTGAAGCGCCTTATGGACGTACTAGGACAAATAAGATACCTAGAAAACATCCGTTAACATCATGCGTTGACCGTAAACGTTCAACAAGTTAATAAATAGGGCAAGTTCAAGTTCACTCATCATGAATACCTGAGATACATGAGCCAAAAGAAACACTCACATGGAGGGCAAGATTACTTTACAAGAAAAATATTTAACATTACGGGCCAAGCCTGGTCGGCGAAAGCGCCCCTCCAGTTGAGCCCCCAAGTGGAGTTCAACAAGGGTAAAAAAAAAGCAATTAATACACGAGCCGTGCCAGAGGGGCAGAAGCGGCCCCACGGGTTGCTCACCCCAACGGGAGTGCAAAGGAAAACAAGAAATACAATACCGCGAGCCGAGCCAGGCGGGCAGAGACGGCCCAGGTTGATCTCCCGAACCGGAGTTCCACATAAATAATATACCTAACTAGGTATCACTCCCAGGCCCACTGATGACCAGAACTATCGCTATCCCAACTAGCTACCCCAGAGATTGAGAAATGGTCACATAGGGTGAGACGCGAGATGCATTCTCTATAACTGCTCGTCCAAGGACTCAGCAGGAGACACGCGTGAGGCGCGAAAACCTAAATTCCTATCCTAAACAAACATAACAATGCAGATAATGTTCCCGAGGTAACAAATAATTAATCCTAAGACCTATCCAAAAACATAGGCTTCTCCTAATTGTTCCGTAGTTATTAAATATATGTATCTGTCCTTGTTACTTCCTCCTATCGAGCTGGGCTGTCACCATAAGCAGCATGTTCACCGATATATGCTAGTTTCCTCGAAGTGCGACGTCCGTTCCGTGGAAGGTTGGTGATAGCAGTCGTGTCTTTTTCAAGTGAGCCGGCGAATATATAGTATCCACAGCGAGGTGACCAGTGAGAAGAAGTGGGGGGAAATTCCATAACCTTCTAGAAGGTTGACTCGCTGGGCCAACAAATCCAGAGTTGCTTTCAGTCGACTCGCGAACTTTGATGAGTGAGGAGCAACAATATCTATTGGCGCGGTCACTAACTATTGCTGCGACGCCTCTTCTGATGGGGCAGGGGTCTTCGAGGCAGAAATCCACGATGAGGGTATGTAAACAAAGTAAACAAGAGTTACAAGTCGAGTATGTAGAAACTGTATATCAGTACAAAATGGTGATGGCTTGTTTCAAGCAGTTAATATTCATATTCTGAGGTCTAACAGCGCTAAACCAATTTAGCCCGTTACAATATTAGCGTCTACCACCAATTCGAAACGACTGGAATATTCTGGACTAAAGTAGGACAGGCCTCTCTTCCTAGATTAAGTTCTTTGGAATGTTTAGGTCTGAAGCGAACTCTAGCGGCCGCCGTTTGAATCTCGGTGGGCTCGGTCAGTTGAACGCGCGGCGAAGTTATGCTCGGTTGTGTCTTGTTATCTTGTTCCTCCAACTTGTTTTCCAGAGGCGCTGGTATGGTGAAATTGGGTAAGTTTGTTTATATCTCCGACTTATCTTCCTTCACTCGTAGCTAAATGCTACATCCCGGCTGGGTCTATTATCAATGGTTTTAGCTTAATGGTTTTCTATTCTCCCTACACGCAAATGCGTATACATCTTCTCAAAATGATATAACCCTCGTCCTAACTCCGTCAGTGTGAATAAGCGGTGTCCAGGTGGGCAGTAAGAAGCAGTGAACAGCGAAGGTAATACTAGTAAAACACTGGTGGTGCGACTAGGAAGGAGAATTTCGTCAGTAGATCAGGATCATATGAGACTCGAGGAGGTTAAACTTCAACCCAGTCCTGGCTCGTGCAGGGGGAGAGGAGAGGCTACCAGGCTCACAGGAGCAAGTAGAGCTACTAGGCTCACAGGAGCAGTAGAGAGATCTAGCAGGATTACAGGAGCAAGAAGAGCTACCAGGTTCACAGGAGCAAGGAGAGCTACTAGGCTCACAGGAGCAAGTAGAGAGAGCTACCAGGCTCACAGGAGCAAGTAGAGTTACCAGGCTTACAGGAGCAAGTAGAGCTACTAGGCTCACAGGAGCAGTAGAGAGATCTAGCAGGCTTACAGGAGCAAGGAGAGCTACCAGGTTCACAGGAGCAAGGAGAGCTACTAGGCTCACAGGAGCAAGTAGAGAGAGAGCTACCAGGCTCACAGGAGCAAGTAGAGTTACCAGGCTTACAGGAGCAAGTAGAGCAAGTAGAGAGAGAGAGAGCTACCAGGCTCAAAGGAGCAAGGAAAGTTACCAGGCTCACAGGCGCAAGTAGAGCTACTAGGCTCACAGGAGCAAGTAGAGAGAGCTACCAGGCTCACAGGAGCAAGTAGAGTTACCAGGCTTACAGGAGCAAGTAGAGCTACTAGGCTCACAGGAGCAGTAGAGAGATCTAGCAGGCTTACAGGAGCAAGGAGAGCTACCAGGCTCACAAGATCAAGGAGAGCTACTAGGCTCACAGGATCAAGTAGAGCTACCAGGCTCACAGGAACAAGTAGAGTTACCAGGCTCACAGGAGCAAGTAGAGCTACTAGGCTCACAGGAGCAAGTAGAGCTACCAGGCTCACAGGAGCAAGGAGAGCTACTAGGCTCACAGGAGCAAGTAGAGTTACCAGGCTCACAGGAGCAAGGAGAGCTACTAGGCTCACAGGATCAAGTAGAGCTACCAGGCTCACAGGAGCAAGGAGGAGGTTCCAAATGGAGCGACCAAACAACACGTAGTCACAAACTTAACTTTGAGCCCTTCCCTCACCACGCTCCGCGGCACAATACGACAAACAGGGGCTCGAAACAGCGTCTAAACCTTTACGCGTCACGACGCTACAAGCACGACCCAGTACGAACAAAAACTACGAGATTAACTTTCATTTTGTGTTTTGTAGGAGATCAACAACCGAGACGGCAGGAAGAGAGAGATGGAGAGAACAAACTCTCTCATAAAGTGTGGGGCAGTACAATCTACTTCTATTGTTTGTTCTTACGATTGCTAGCTCCTGGGACCTACTGAGTCTAGTCCAAACCAGCATTACACGGTCAACTGTCTCATTCAAACAGTTTCAAGGACACACTAGTTGTTGATATCAATGCCGTAATGATGACTGGTAAAGTGTTGTAGTTAAACAATCAACGCTGTGTGTCCATGTACACAGACATCTCACTAATACCTTGCTTGGTAAACATGGCCGTAGCGCGCACTCATTTCAACATGATCAGGTGGAGACATCTCATTGGTGCACCTCAACAGTTAACTATGTTCTCATTGTGTCGACCTCAGAGGGACAACTTGTGATAGCAACTCATTCTACCAGCAGCACTTGTGATAGCAGCTCATTCTACCAGCTACACTTGTGATAGTATCTCATTCTACCAGCATCACTTGTGATATCAACTCATTCTACCAGCGACAATTGTGATAGCATCTCATTCTACCAGCAGCACTTGTGATAGCAACTCATTCTACCAGCAACACTTGTGATAACAACTCATTCTACCAGAAGCACTTGTGATAACATCTCATTCTACCAGCAACACTTGTGATAGCATCTCATTCTACCAGCAGTACTTGTGATAGCAACTCATTCTACCAGCAACACTTGTGATAGCAACTCATTCTACCAGCGACAATTGTGATAGCATCTCATTCTACCAGCAGCACTTGTGATAGCAACTCATTCTACCAGCAACACTTGTGATAACAACTCATTCTACCAGCAGCACTTGTGATAACAACTCTTTTACCAGAAACACTTGTGATAGCAACTCATTATACCAGCAGCACTTGTGATAACAACTAATTCTACCAGCAACACTTGTGAGAACAACTCATTCTACCAGCAGCACTTGTGATAACATCTCATTCTACCAGCAGCACTTGTGATAGCAACTCATTCTACCAGCAACACTTGTGATAACAACTCATTCTACCAGCAACACTTGTGATAACAACTAATTCTACCAGCAACACTTGTGAGAACAACTCATTATACCAGCAACACTTGTGATAATAACTCATTCTACCAGCAACACTTGTGATTGCAACATCTATTTTGATATCTTGTTGGTTATAAATTGTGACATCAGAAGTTGCTCTCCAAAATAAGTTCGTATTACTTATAAGCTTGACCCAGTTGGATGCCACAGACAAGAGAACCTGTAGTTCTATCACTAACCAGGCGAACAAAAGGGAGGATTTATCATCTTCATTTCAGGAGAATTCTGGGTAATTCCCCCCTTTCTCCTCAACCTGCCCGGCAAGTGTGGCTGGTACGTTCAATACTTCAAGCGGTTAGTTACCCAGACGTGCCTAGCGCCTCAAACACCACACACATACACATTTAACTGACAATTATACATTATATTCCTCTCCACCCTCCACCCTCCACCCTCTACTCTTCACCCTCCACCCCCTATACTCCTCACCACCACGTCGATAACAACCTAAGGTCATATTTGTTTCAGGCTCATTATACATGTTATATTTCGTCCCTGTTTGGCTCATTCAGACCATAATTGGTCTAGTCGTAGACGTAGCATGAATAGATATCTTACCATAACTTGGTCCAGTCATAGACGTAGCATGGATGATATCTTACCATAACTTGTTCTAGTTATAGACGTAGCATGTAACAACATATTAATAATAATAATAATATTTAGCACCGCGTCTTACTACCCGTTCGGGTTATACGCTTAAGTACTAATTACGCTAATGGATTAGGAATTGGGAGGGTTGAATTTTAGAGGAAGTGAACCCGCATTTGCGTGGAGGGAGAGTGGAAAACCATTTAGGAAAAACCACCCCAGTTCACCCGACCGAGATTCGAACCTCGATCTCCCCGTCCTCGGTGGTCGAGCTCAACACGACTAGCGCGTTAGCCAACTACGCCACCGAGGCGGGTCAACAACATATTAATAGATTTGTTCAATAATAAACTTAGCATAAAGATTACTCCTACATTTGTGGAAAACGAGAAATATTTTTAATAAATTCCTCAAGGAATGGTTTTTAAACACTTTCTAGTTAAGATTTCAACATAAAAAAAGTCAGTATGTAAATTATGAACATATTTTTCTAAAATTAATCTTAGTTTTATTTAATATTATCTACTTCTTTCTTCTTTTTTAATTGCTATCCAAGCTAACATGTAAACCTGGATAAAAGTATTACGACGTCTACTTGATGTAGAGTCAGAGGTCAGATCTAGGAGACTGTATTATACGTCTACGACCATGTCTCACTTCAAACTGTGGTCTTACTTACGTCACCTCCTCCAGTTTCTACGTCACTACACGTCTCGGGAAGGGAATGGAATAAAAATGAAGAAGGGGTAAAAGAAGGAAAAAAACTCCGGTAAAAACGAGATAAAAATGTAATTTTGGTTCCCCACCTCCTCTCCCTCTTCCCCCGACACTATTTCATATGACGGAATAAAGTTGCTTATGGTTTTGTCGTCTCCACGACTAGGAAAAACCGCGCCATAAATAACCGTCGCCTCCAAATACTCGTGATGTCTATAGTCGGTGCAAAACGGGAGGTTTGGCTGGCGACCGTCCAGCGCTGTTGCCACATTTCAACACGGAGACTCATGATGTCTATAGTCGGTGCAAAACGGGAGGTTTGGCTAGCGATCGTCCAGCGCTGTTGCCACATTTCAACACGGAGACTCGTGATGTCTATAGACGGTGCAAAACGGGAGGTTTGGCTAGTGACCGTCCAGCGCTGTTGCCACATTTCAACACGGAGACTCGTGATGTCTATAGTCGGTGCAAAACGGGAAGTTTGGCTAGTGACCGTCCAGCGCTGTTGCCACATTTCAACACGGAGACTCGTGATGTCTATAGACGGTGCAAAACGGGAGGTTTGGCTAGCGACCGTCCAGCGCTGTTGCAACATTTCAACACGGAGACTCGTGATGTCTATAGACGGTGCAAAACGGGAGGTTTGGCTAGCGACCGTCCAGCGCTGTCGCCACATTTCAACACGGAGACTCGTGATGTATATAGTCGGTGCAAAACGGGAGGTTTGGCTAGCGACCGTCCAGCGCTGTTGCAACATTTCAACACGGAGACTCGTGATGTCTATAGACGGTGCAAAACGGGAGGTTTGGCTAGCGACCGTCCAGCGCTGTTGCAACATTTCAACACGGAGACTCGTGATGTCTATAGACGGTGCAAAACGGGAGGTTTGGCTAGCGACCGTCCAGCGCTGTTGCAACATTTCAACACGGAGACTCGCAATTTACAGGTATCCTTTCACCTGTTTATTTCTTTGCACAGCATCTCAGCTTACCAATCCTCTAATAGAGTAGAAATGAGGAAGAGTAGGAATGAGGAAGACCCACTTTAAGAGGGAGTGTGCCCGGAACTCGAACCTCACCTTAGCCCGCGTGTACACAGTGGTGGGTTAGTCCCAGTTGATGTTTCAGTGGCGTTGAACTGCTCTCACTGATACAAATGATAGTAAGATCCGAACCACACTGTTCCGTTTTGACTGGCTGGGAAAACTCAACTATCTTTACAACTCATTCCCATGGTTGAGTGGTCAGGGATACTAACTAGAGGAGTGTAGGAGTGTTTAAAATGGTCAAACTCGTGTTGATGGATTTACTGTAGACTAATTTACATAATGTGACTGTTTCTCTAATGCAACATTATGTCCCAATGTTACTAGACACAGACAATATATTAATAGGGAAATACAGTAATTAATATTAAACTGCATTCACTAGCAACAAACGTAATGCCATCTTAACCAGTAGTCACGTGGTCTTAGCACTCGATATCGTCCAAGAATGGTTTGTAGAGGAGCGGGGGTTGTTGAAGTTGAGGTTAGAATCTCAGACGTGGGTTTAGCGTTACTATGGGTACAGTTTCTCTAACATCTTGTGTGTAGTATAGTGACACTCTCATATTGTGTGTGGTATAGTGACACTCTCATCTTGTGTGTGGTATAGTGACACTCTCATCTTGTGTGTGGTATAATGACACTCTCATTATGTGTGTAATATAGTGGCACTCTCATATTGTGTGTAGTATAGTGACACTCTCATCATGTGTGTAATATAGTGACACTCTCATCTTGTGTGTGGTATAGTGACACTCTCATCTTGTGTGGTATAATGACACTCTCATTATGTGTGTAATATAGTGACACTCTCATATTGTGTGTAGTATAGTGACACTCTCATCATGTGTGTAATATAGTGACACTCTCATCTTGTGTGTGGTATAGTGACACTCTCATCTTGTGTGTGGTATAATGACACTCTCATTATGTGTGTATATAGTGACACTCTCATATTGTGTGTAGTATAGTGACACTCTCATCATGTGTGTAATATAGTGACACTCTCATATTGTGTGTAGTATAGTGACACTCTCATATTGTGTGTGGTATAGTGACACTCTCATCTTGTGTGTGGTATAGTGACACTCTCATCATGTGTGTAGTATAGTGACACTCTCATATTGTGTGTGTTATAGTGACACTCTCATATTGTGTGTAGTATAGTGACACTCTCATCATGTGTGTAATATAGTGACACTCTCATCTTGTGTGTAGTATAGTGACACTCTCATATTGTGTGTGGTATAGTGACACTCTCATCTTGTGTGTAGTATAGTGACACTCTCATCTTGTGTGTGGTATAGTGACACTCTCATCTTGTGTGTGGTATAGTGACACTCTCATCTTGTGTGTGGTATAATGACACTCTCATTATGTGTGTAATATAGTGACACTCTCATATTGTGTGTAGTATAGTGACACTCTCATCATGTGTGTAATATAGTGACACTCTCATCCTATATGTAGTATAGTGACACTCTCATCTTGTGTGTAGTATAGTGACACTCTCATCATGTGTGTAATATAGTGACACTCTCATCTTGTGTGTGGTATAGTGACACTCTTATCTTGTGTGTGGTATAGTGACACTCTCATCTTGTGTGTGGTATAGTGACACTCTCATCATGTGTGTAATATAGTGACACTCTCATCATGTGTGTAGTATAGTGACACTCTCATATTGTGTGTAGTATAGTGACACTTATCTTGTGTGTAATATAGTGACACTCTCACGTGGTGAGGATCAGGGCTGCCAACCAAAGCACTATTTAATGTGTAATTGAATCCAGAAGCGAGCCTTTATTAATGTGTTCAGATGTGAGCACTCAGATATGGAGAATGAGTAAATGTATGTGTATATAAAATATAAGTAATTTAGTTTTACATTCAACTTGATTTCCCTCTCGGAAGTTATTATTTTCAACAATATAAATGTGTGACAAGTGGTCTGTAAACCTCCAGGTCCGTGGAGTAGATCTTAGATAGAGTCTGGTGGAGACCCAGGCATATAACAACAACACAGGAACCATTATTGTATTCCTACAAGATACAGGAGCTATTCCCCATCCTACCACCCGTCCTAGATGCCCATAAATCTAATATTATTGTGTAGGGAGGATGGAGTTGTACCCACATTTGTGGGGAAGGAGAACAAATAGCAATTTAGTGGTCACGTTATCGGGATTAAAATCACGACCTTCACGTCAGTGGTAAACCAAACTAAGGGAGCTTGACACTTATACCACTTGGGAAGATGTTATTTGCTAACACGTAGAGGAACCTAATTAACATAGAACTTCTTATTATGGGCTTGTTATAGTAAGGACAACGCCTGCAAGGATCCGAGATACTTTATGCAACATAAATCTGTAACACTTATAGTATTTACATTCCACGGCGTCATAACTTCAAGGTTGAAACAGACATTTGATTTAATAAATAAATATCTTGAGAGTTAAGATTGTCCTTCTGTCCAAAGCCAAACTGTTATATCTTGTGTTATATTTTGTTTAAGTTATTCAGTGCGTACACGCAGGCCACTACACAATAATTGTTTCCTGTGTCGTGAAATGTGGAGCACAATATGTACATGTTACATTCATTTGTGTTTAATATTGTGTGTTAACAAAACATAGATTTGCTAGCATTTGCTCGCAGCTTCACTCACATTAAATAAGACATTAATGCAGTCGAAAATACAAATGCTAGTAAAGAATAAAACTTAGTTGAGAACAAAGTTTAAAGAAGCACCACAGATCATATCACGTGCCATCTTATGTGCCTGCAATACCAGCCGCGACTAATGTTACTGCTTATTACTTCATTCGCTGACTATAGAGCGTGACGGTATATAGCTTACCATGGTTCCCTGACAAATAAGGGTAAAACAGACGAAGTTTGGCTCAACCGATGGGTACTTTTTGAGTTTATTAGAAACAAACAAACAGACAAACAAACAGACAATTTAAAATGGATTATTAGCTGTTCTTATTACTTTTAATATCAAGAAAAAGAAAACTCCACAAAGATTCGAATGTGCAGACAAACATTTGAGTTTTATTACATGCATAATTTAATACAAAGAAACAAAAATGAAGTAAATTGAGAGAAGTATTTTAAAGTAAGTGACCTACCAAACCAAATCAAATCGGCTGTCAGGTTTAGTACCAAGAAACCAAACTAAATAAACCTAATTCACAAGCAGCATCATAAAATTACTGAAAACATACTCTGTGGCTTCGAGCCTTTAACTGACAATAATATCGCTAAGACGCCCAAAAAATTCTTCATGTTTTTATATTTCAAAACACCCGTTGCCAAGGAGATTTATAATTGGTTTGTTGATATTTCCAAAGCCTCCTGTTGCCAGGGAGACTTACGAAAAGAACGTATGCATCAAAAAATTAATATAGTTGAATTGTTAAAAACTGTGAGATGCACCCTAACAGTCGGTTGTTTCGATCGCTGATGAAATAGTGTGATGGTTTATACCTTATCCGGTATTCTAATAACAAGGAGATACAACTTAAGTGGTCCAGTCTTGACCGGTGAGTAAGTTTTAAGTTTACTGGGCAACAAACAAACAAACAAACAAACATAAAATCGAAGGCACAGACATTAAAGTTTTGTTATTATGTACCTATATATGAAGTCTTTTAATAATGAACATTTGAGAAGAATTCTTACAATGTTGGACCATTGAAATTTTAAATACAACTGGGTTGTTAATATATTTATAGTTGATAAAGTATTAGTAATAACATTATATTTCATTTAGTATTACCATAAGTCATATTAAAATTTAAATAAGTGGAAGTTCACCGCCATCTTTTAACATGTGATACTTTCCCCCTTCTATCAGCACTTATGTTTCGTGTTTTAAAAGTATCTTCATGCAACAGACAAATAACTGAAGACCTACAGACTACGTGTCTTGTGAGGTTATACGGACCAATGCAAACAAAATAAACCAAACCTTGAGAACTTTGAGCAGTACAATATTATTGCCATTGATGATGAGATAATTATTTATTTTATAATTTGTTTAAGATTTAAAACTTAATATGTAAGTGGTGCCATTATTTTGGTGGGAGCCTTATTTAAAAATAACCATTAGGTTGTTAAATACGCAGGTTAATGCATGTCTGCAACGGTTCGGTAGTTTCCCCCGTGTCTTAGTGCCAGTTTCCTAGTCAGTAGTAGTAGGCCTATGCCTCAAGTGTGGTGCTATGCCAATCATAGTTCAACACCCTAGACTGGAATAGAATGGGTCAGCTTCATATGTCAGACTATCCTTTTCCATAGCTGGCCCCAGCCCCATGTCTGATATGTAGCTATGCCCAAGTCTGACTATGCAAACTAGCCACCAAGACTGGGTAGAATGGGCACCAATGTCTGACTATGTATACTCAGCCCCAAAGTCTGACTATGTAACTAGCCCCAAGTCTGACTATGAAACTAGCCCCAAGTCTGACTATAAACTAGCCCAAGTCTGATTATGAAACTAGCCCAAGTCTGACTATGAAACTAGCCCCAAGTCTGACTATGTAACTAGCCCCAAGTCTGACTATGAAACTAGCCCCAAGTCTGACTATGAAACTAGCCCTAAGTATTCGTCTGGTTATACGCGTGCATTTATTAAAGCTAAGAATGAGTAAGGTAGAATTTCAGAAGAAATATATACCTGGCCTGTGATCAGCAACTAGAGGGAACAAGGGATCAGCAGATGGTACGATATAAGAGAGCATGGTCAGCAGATAGTATGAACTATAAGAGAGTGTGTACCCTGTACTCACTGACTCATAGGTCAGCATTATAAGAAAGTTTCAGATCATTGGCACTTGGTATCTCCTGGAAACAACAAATGGAGGAGGACATATTCAAATGAATTCATTTTAAGTTTTCAATATTTTCCTAAACAAGAGTCTCATATCTCGTGCCTCAACTACCAATCTAGTGAAAACATAAAACTGGAACCAGGTAATTCAGTAATAATAGGTTTGTAAATAGTTTATATAATATACAGTAATTATTATGTACGAAAGCTTACTATTATTAGTGTTGTAAATACTCCTAACAAGGTGCTAGAGTGGGGGATCGAGTTCCAACCCCCTTAATCACAGCTGGCCGTCATTATCCACGACTCTTATTGTTCACCTCCCTACCTGGGGGGGAGATGGATTCCCGATACCCCGTGCGTGACGCAAGCGCAGTAGCTTCTGTTGCCTCGCGGGCAATCTATAGTCTCGAGCTCTAGTTCCAGTCAGTAATCAGTCGTCTCACAGGACACGTTAGGGGCGTCGCTACTGCGCCTGTGTTCGTCGCGGCGCTCGGCTCCCGACACGTGGTCGCTCACTAGACACTCACTAGACACTCAGATAGCTCTCTCTGTACTAGATGGTCGACAGACAGCTACATACTATGTGTGATGTGACGAACTGATACATGTGTGGTACATGTCGACAGGAACATGCACAGCAGTTGTGTTATGTTCTCAGTAGAACATTACAAACATTATAGCCTGTAAACAAGGGGAACATGGCCAGAACATCCATTGTCTGGGACAAATTAATACTAACTTGTTTTCATTCTACATCCACACCTGTATTGTGAGGATTTAACGAGCTCTAAACTTGTGGATGTGTGTGTATGTGCGTAGTTTTAAACAACTATGTTTGTACCAGTGGTTGTATGAAGGTATAGTTTGTACCAGTGGTTTCTACACACGGTGAAAGACCATGTGAGGAACATACGACACATCATGACGTCACGCACTCACTAGAACAAGTCAATCAGGAAGTTGTATAAGTGACCATGTGGTTGACAGCGGTTGCCATGACAACGGTCGGGGTGCTCAGTCTGTGGAGCGGCGGGCAGACGGCTCGGAGTGGGGAGTCCATTTCAGGTAAGTCACTTCTCTTCCTGCTCACCTGTCTTAGAGAATTATCACACTATTTTTTTTGTAAAGTCACAGGTGGGCACGAGGACCAAGGTGTCAGTCTCATCGTGTTGATGCCAGAATCCGGATAGGTGGCAAAATGCAAGGAATTATTGGTTCTCTATTTGATACAATCAACAGTTTCATGGTTTGAGTCCCTGCCAGAGCATAATATTGTCCACGGGAACTGCGTCTTACTGTCCTTTTATTTACACTAACTATGTGGGAGGGAGGAAGGTAAAGTTATAACGAAATGTACCCACACTTTCTTGGTATAAGAGTGAGAAATGATTTATGAAAACTATCAAGTACACGAGGCTGGAATGTGAATCCCAATCTTCACATTAACGGTGACAGGAACAAGATATCTCAAGGGCTAGGAACATAATGGTGACAGAAACAAGATAACTCAAGGGCTAGGAACAGAATGGTGACAGAAACAAGATAACTCAAGGGCTAGGAACAGAATGGTGACAGAAACAAGATAACTCAAGGGCTAGGAACAGAATGGTGACAGAAACAAGATAACTCAAGGGCTAGGAACAGAATGGTGACAGAAACAAGATAACTCAAGGGCTAGGAACAGAATGGTGACAGAAACCAGATAACTCAAGGGCTAGGAACAGAATGGTGACAGAAACAAGATAACCCAAGGGCTAGGAACATAATGGTGACAGAAACAAGATAACTCAAGGGCTAGGAACAGAATGGTGACAGAAACAAGAGAACTCAAGGGCTAGAATAGAATGGTGACAGAAACAAGAGAACTCAAGGGCTAGGAATAGAATGGTGACAGAAACAAGAGAACTCAAGGGCTAGGAACAGAATGGTGACAGAAACAAGAGAACTCAAGGTTGGAGGGTGAGGTATGGGTGTCCTCTGCACCCATCAAATGATCGTCTTCAAGAAGATCTCCAGTACGGGGGTTGTTTTCTCTGTCACTTGTGTTCCAAAAGAGAGAGGGGGTTGTTTTCTCTGTCACTTGTGTTCCAAGAGAAAGAGAGAGACAGAGAAAGCAATCAACCTAAAAGATTACTCGATTGCTCTTTGACGACTCTTTCTCTGCCGTGTATTGGGAAAGCAAGCTGGGCCGTGGAAAGTATTTGTCTGACGAGGAAATTAATCCATGATTTCATCCCCGACACTAGTGAAGTAGCTCTGGCCATGTGTGACCCCACGTGGGGACAGGACCATGTTGAAGGGGTGTTTTGGGGGCTTAGCCCCTTCTCCTCGTGCAAATTCTTGGACTCTTATAAAATCCACATCCCTACAGACTCAATTATATTTAAAAACTAAAATTACGTCAAAAATAATTCAACATAACAAACTTCTTGCTCCCTTCTGTTGGGGACTTCGCCCCGGTACCCCGCCCGGTCAACATAGGAACCAGTTTAATATATTATTATAGCTATTTCATAGTTATTGATTATATATCAAAACTGAGAACAGCAGATCACACGAGTTGACGTATAAATACATTAAACTAAATCTATAATTTTTTTTAAGCTGTTGGATGAGGTTCTTCCTGATAAGCTTGGCCTATAAAAAACCCCTTCCCTCTCGTAGATGTGTGGGGAATGAGGGAGGGCATATCTGAGGGGAATCCCCACCCCTTCGCGTGGAGAGAGGTCTGGAAAACTCATTGTAGCTGGTTATGATTGAGGTTGGTCCTTCTGTTTGGGAGTCAGGCACGATATCCGTTCACCCAGATGAAGGGACGCTGTGACCTAACAAGAAGTAGATAATCTATTACCTAGATATTCCTAGACTCTAGATTTAGCTTGGACTCTTTCTAGGAAACAAAGGAAGTGATAAACTTTTCAAAGTATCAGAGAATAACAAGATAACTAAACAAGATAGTCACAGGATTATAATAACGAGAGAACTAGACAAGACAGTCACAGGATTATAATAACGAGAGAACTAGACAAGACAGTCACAGGATTATAATAACGAGAGAAACTAGACAAGACAGTCACAGGATTATAATAACGAGAGAACTAGACAAGACAGTCACAGGATTATAATAACGAGAGAACTAGACAAGACAATCGCAGGATTATAATAACGAGAGAACTAGACAAGACAGTCACAGGATTATAATAACGAGAGAACTAGACAAGACAGTCACAGGATTATAATAATGAGAGAACTAGACAAGAAAATCGCAGGATTATAATAACGATAGAACTAGACAAGACAGTCACAGGATTATAATAACGAGAGAACTAGACAAGACAGTCACAGGATTATAATAACGAGGGTACTCACGGGCAAACTGGATGGGTCTCATCATGAGAAGTTAATGTGTTATAAAATGACGTCATGGAAGACAAGGTGGAAGGGAAAGTGTTAGATGCAATTCAGGGAAGACCTCAGACAAGAAAACAAGATAAAGTTTCAGAATCTAGAAATGGAAGCCTCTGATAGGACTAGTATAAACAATACGACTGGGCTATCGTAAAACAGAACACTTAATGATAACTAACGATTGAGTTTTAAAACAATTGTTCCAAATAATACAACTCTCCATGAGAAAGTATTTATGATTGCGTCATAAACAAGAATTAAAAGTAGAAAACAAACTTTCTCCTTGGTGCAATTCGCTATGAAATTCTTCAAAATATAAAAATAGCTTCTTGTTTGTGTTTAAAGTCTGGTAAACCCCCAATTCAAGCTTAAAGTTAAACTAGAAGTAACGTAACACTCGTAAGTTATCATAAACGTGGGCGGGTGCGCCGAGAAACGGAACCACAACTTTGTGTTACAATAAACTTCCCAGTCAAGACGTTAATCCAGCCTAGATTCGTGAACAACTTCTTGTGGCTTGGTTATTACTTCTCGTCCTGGCTCCTTATTTCTCACTGATAGCAGCTATGTAATCTGGATCCTTACTTCTCACTGATAGCAGCTATGTAGTCTGGCTCCTTATTTCTCACTGATAGCAGCCATGTAGTCTGGCTCTTTATTTCTCACTCATAGCAGCTATGTAGTCTGGCTCCTTATTTCTCACTGATAGCAGCTATGTATTCTAGATCCTTATTTCTCACTGATAGCAACTATGTAGTCTGGCTCCTTACTTCTCACTGATAGCAGCTATGTAATCTAGCTCCTTATTCATCACTGATAGCAGCTATGTAATCTAGCTCCTTATTCCTCACTGATAGCAGCTATGTATTCTAGATCCTTATTTCTCACTGATAGCAACTATGTAGTCTGGCTCCTTACTTCTCACTGATAGCAGCTATGTAATCTAGCTCCTTATTCCTCACTGATAGCAGCTATGTAATCTAGCTCCTTATTCCTCACTGATAGCAGCTATGTAATCTAGCTCCTTATTCCTCACTGATAGCAGCTATGTAGTCTGTCTCCTTATTTCTGCATGGTCGAAGGCGTCACTTTCTCAATACACTGGCTTGCCCATTTTTCCATTATCTTCCCAAACAAATGCGGGTATATTTAAATTTAAATTCTACCTTCCTCATCCCTATTCCATTAGCATGATTAATATATATATATATATATATATATATATATATAGTGAGATGAGGAAAACAAGGGATTCAAGTGAGTTTGTAAGTCTATCTAACATTTGTTTGGGGAGAATGGGGGGCAACAATATTCCATTCAGAGCAAAAATATCTTTATAAAGGGAATTCAAAATGGTTTCCTAACAATTGTTGTCCAGTTGTATCTGGTTTGGTTCTATCAAAATATATCTCACCCCACGACTTACAAACTAAAACTCAGTAGGAAGGACTGACAGTTACGAAAGTTGCTAAATCTTTTCGCATGCATTCATACGTCAATATATGTGATATGCAACTGTCGCTTTTAATAGATAATATTATTATCATAATCTTATACTACTACTACTAATATTATTATAGTAAAACGTTATCAATTTCGAGATTGAAAGTTTGTATTTCTTGAACACTTTCCTATTGTGTTATCACTACGACTTAACTTAGGACAATCTCAGTGTGTTGTTATCCTAGATTAATCTAGCTTGTACATAGATGAATGATTAAAATGTACTTTGTTTGGAAAATAAATGGTAAAGACAAAAGAAGGGGGAGATATATATTTTGGTAGTTTATATGACATCACATTTTTGGTCAAAATAAATAAAATCTTGCTCCACGTGTAGCATCGGATGGTCAATAAAATACACAACTGCTATATCGATGGTTGAACCTTACCCCATTTGTCCGTGATTGGAGGCGACGTGGAAGAGCGACCTAACTTCTGCTATGCACACCTTCCTTCACCCGAGAGAAAAAGTATACTGACGGAGCGAATTGAACGACGATTTAGCGAACACCACATGTGGGCTGGACATGCGCAGTTATAGTTATTCTCTTCTAGATTGCGCCAGAAAAGAACCACCGGTCTCCCGAGGCACGAAGAAATGCGCATAACATTGTTCCTTGATATTCTAGAATCTTTCCCCTCTTGCTTACCCTTCATGCCCCTCCTCTTTTGTTGTATCTGTATATATATTTGTGTCTGTCCCAATGTTCGACACAATTGGGACAGAGCTGGTTTAGGACTAGTACAAGCTTCGGCTTTCTGCTTTTGAAAATGTAAGAACCCAAATTCAATCTCGGCTAATTTAACATCTTTTTTATATATTTTCTTTATTATTTCAAAATTCCTTTTTGGCTTAATATTTTCAGTTATCTTAAAAAAATAAAATTTAAATAGAAGTCTGGCAATTAACTTGTAATGGCGTCTTGTCACCGGTTGAGGTGTAATGATTTATTTGTATTAATTACGGTGGAACTCTAAATTAATTTTTGCTTCATATTGTGGTATTGGACTTATAAGCCTATGTTGTCTTTTTACAACGCGCCAGGGCGAATTGGGCGTAGTCACGATTTATAACTAATACAAATTGTTATGTTAGGGGAACTATTGACGTTTACTGTCATGTTTATATTAAATAGTCTTGTTGACATAATACTTAGTTTTCTTGGGGTTATTTTGCAACCTATTAATGTTTTCTTCTTGAGAAATATTTACCTTTTAGACTTGAGAGTCAATGTTGTCGCAATACAACACGCCAGCGCTGATTGAACCAAATCAGGATTGATAGGGTAAATAATTATTAGACCGATTGTATTGTCCATATTTACTATTATTATATTATATATATATATAACCGTACATTCTTTGTTTACTTGTAAAGAAAATATTACTCTAATTGTAACTTTATTGTTGGCAGAATATCATTTCTGCCCAGACCCGTTATAACGGGCTAATTTTCAATGTTAAAGTCCAAAGCACTTGTACATAATGTACATATAATTGTTATAACAACAATAATTAGTTCTTATTTGAATTGTTAAACTTCGGATTGTCCTATCCAAAATAAATATTGGTTCAACATAACTAATTCTTTTATTTTTAACTACTATATACCATCACATGTCCTAGGTTTTTTGGTTGTTTAATGTAATGTATCTAATATTTTTCAGTGGTTAGGAAGGGTGACGCATATTAAGGCACTCTAGTGATAGACGACTCCCATATATTTTGATACTCTCAGTAACAGGTGGGAGTGGCGGGATTAGACGCGTAATGTTTCTCTATGGAACATTTCTAGTCTTGAACTCATGTGCACTCACTCTTGTTATTGTTATTTAACCTTTTGTATTTTCCTTGTATTATTTTGTGGCCTCCTCACCTGAGGACGCTACACACGTGCTGTGTTCACGGTTGAACTGTGAAATGAAACTTTACAAATGTGAAACTATTGTACACGTATTTTTGAAGGAGGGATAAAAAATAATCGTCCGTTCAATATGGACTAATAAACATTTTAAAAGCTTGCACTTGTCTCTTATATCTTGTTAATGATAAATATTGCTCCAGTAGTTACGAACATGTAGTTTAATTGTCTACAAATGCTGAAATAGACTGTTCTGTCGGCATTTCACCACAGTGTTTTAAATAAAGATAATAAATGTTTTGGTGGAATGCCGCCATTTTTTTTCATGACAGATATCCGACAACGGTCGATTTACCATTTGTAGACAATTAAACTACACGTTCGTAACTACTGGAGCAATATTTATCATTAACAAGATATAAGAGCCAAGTGCAAGCTTTGAAAATGTTTATTAGTCCATGTTGAACGGACGATAATTTTTTAACACTCCTTCAAATTACGTGTCCAATAGTTTCACATTTGTAAAGTTTCATTTCACAGTTCAACCGTGAACACGCAGAATGAATGTCAGACTCTTTCAGTCTGGTTTTACGGTGGCGGGGAAGGCGGGTTTTTTTCCCTAAGTGGTTTCCCACTTTTCCTCCATGAAAATTTGTGTACATTTCCTCTTTCCTTTATAGCCAACCACTTCATCTTGTTTCGGTGTAAAAATTGAAATGTTGAATTTATGAATATTTAACTGGTATCTAAAAAGCTTTAATCGTCAATATGACGCGTATTTCAATATATTGTATATCCAAATGGAAGCTATTGAATATTTTGGAGATAGAATGAAGGGTTCCTAGTTTGTATCCCTGTCAGGGGAAATAACCTCCAGTTGTGCAAAGTGAATATCACATAAAGAGGGTTCCATCTCTGAAGCAATGGAAGCAGGCCCCTGGGATGTGATCGTGTTTGAAGGCAGCAGTCCGGGTGTCGTATCCTCGTGGGGCTTACTTGACAGCTCTTCTCTTGTTATTGTCACAGTGTAACCAATACAAGAGCTGATAGAGGTGAAGACTGTAACTACCAGGGACTTTGTGAGATAGAGGGCCGTAACTATCAGGGGCTTCATGAGGCAGAGAACTGTAACTACCAGGGGCTTCATGAGGCAGAGGACTGTAACTACCAGGGGCTTCATGAGGCAGAGGACTGTAACTACCAGGGACTTTGTGAGATAGAGGGCCGTAACTACCAGGGGCTTCGTGAGGCAGAGAACTGTAACTATCAGGGGCTTCGTGAGGCAGAGGACTGTAACTACCAGGGGCTTTGTGAGATAGAGGGCCGTAACTACCAGGGGCTTCGTGAGGCAGAGAACTGTAACTATCAGGGGCTTCGTGAGGCAGAGGACTGTAACTACCAGGGGCTTTGTGAGATAGAGGGCCGTAACTACCAGGGCTTCATGAGGCAGAGAACTGTAACTACCAGGGGCTTCATGAGGCAGAGGACTGTAACTACCAGGGGCTTCATGAGGCAGAGGACTGTAACTACCGGGGGCTTTGTGAGATAGAGGGCCGTAACTACCAGGGCTTCATGAGGCAGAGGACTGTAACTACCAGGGACTTTGTGAGATAGAGGGCCGTAACTACCAGGGGCTTCGTGAGGCAGAGAACTGTAACTACCAGGGGCTTCATGAGGCAGAGGACTGTAACTACCAGGGGCTTCATGAGGTAGATGACTGTAACTACCAGGGGCTTTGTGAGATAGAGGGCCGTAACTACCAGGGGCTTTGTGAGATAGAGGGCCGTAACTACCAGGGGCTTCATGAGGCAGAGGACTGTAACTACCAGGGGCTTCATGAGGCAGATGACTGTAACTACCAGGGGCTTTGTGAGATAGAGGGCCGTAACTACCAGGGGCTTCGTGAGGCAGAGAACTGTAACTACCAGGGGCTTCATGAGGCAGAGGACTGTAACTACCAGGGGCTTCATGAGGTAGATGACTGTAACTACCAGAGGCTTTGTGAGATAGAGGGCCGTAACTACCAGGGGCTTCATGAGGCAGAGGACTGTAACTACCAGGGGCTTCATGAGGCTTCATGAGGCAGATGACTGTAACTACCAGGGGATTTGTGAGATAGAGGGCCGTAACTACCAGGGGCTTCATGAGGCAGAGGACTGTAACTACCAGGGGCTTCATGAGGTAGATGACTGTAACTACCAGGGGCTTTGTGAGATAGAGGGCCGTAACTACCAGGGGCTTCATGAGGCAGAGGACTGTAACTACCAGGGGCTTCATGAGGCTTCGTGAGGCAGAGGACTGTAACTACCAGGGGCTTTGTGAGATAGAGGGCCGTAACTACCAGGGCTTCATGAGGCAGAGGACTGTAACTACCAGGGACTTTGTGAGATAGAGGGCCGTAACTACCAGGGGCTTCGTGAGGCAGAGAACTGTAACTATCAGGGGCTTCGTGAGGCAGAGGACTGTAACTACCAGGGGCTTTGTGAGATAGAGGGCCGTAACTACCCAGGGCTATATAGTAAGGGCTGTCCCAGTTCTTTGATGCTAACGCTGCCGCCTTGGTTCCGATAGTTGGAGGGGGGAGTACTGGCGTGACGTCACCGGCCAGACACAGCGCGACACCTGCCAAATCACCACGTGTTAATACACTAGTATTCCATTGCGTTATGTTTAGTTCAAGACAATTTTCAAATCACTTCATGGCGAGGAAAATTCATACAGCAGACAGAGAGGTATCATGAAAGAACTTAAAAAAAAAAAATCAAATAAATTTCCTCAAGTGTGTGCACAAGCTATTCATGTTTATGCAAGAGTTAGAACGTTCATTAGAATTAGACATGTAAATAGTAATAAGCAATGTAAGCTAAGCGAAACTAAGAAAGCTAAGACATGGATACAATCCAAGAAATAACAAATACATGTAAATTGAGTTCTTTATGCTATAGAGTACGCAAGTTATATTATTATTATTATTATTATTATTATTATTATTATTACTATACCAACAGTAGTATATAAAGTGTTATGTATTAGTTTTGCTTGTATATGTAGGCAGCTTATGGAAGGGATATTATAGTATTAATATATTATTTTTTTAATAAAAAACATGTGATTGGTTTTTGTTCTAATAAGTATTGTTATATTGTGTACTTATTTTACTGTGTTATTATTATTATTATTATTATTATTATTATTATTATTATTATTATGAACAATATTATTAGAGGTTCTTGTAAATTTCAAGAAAGTTTGGCTTGAATTAATTCTATTTACTACTTTGTATAGTGATTAATATCACTAGTTTAAATATTATTGACGGACCAGTCTTTCTGACAAGCCTCATTCAGTCTATCTATAACCAGGCGCGCTAAAATAGCTCGTAACTAAACACGTCAAACTGAGCAAAGTAATTAAGCTACAGAGATGAGTCTTATATCTAAATAAAATTCAGTTCATGGTCATCATTTCGTACGCTTATACTACCCATCTATTTCAATTAGGAAAAAACTTTTCAACAGGGTGAAAATGTGTCTGCTACAAAAACTTCATTATAGTTCTTTCATTAGAAAACAATTTTTTAAAAGCAAACCAATTGGAATATGGGAATTTTAATAATTTCCTCATGTCTTAAAAGGTTTTTTATAACAAATTCTGAAAAAATGACTGTGATTGTTCAAGTAGTTTACGAGAAAATGTGAGTTATGTTTTGGAACTTTCGAGCGTTCTTTGTGTGTCATTTGAGCTCCATCAGGCCGGTGACGTCACGTCTTGAATGAGAGAGGACCACCTCCAGAGCCGTAGTGAGACAGCCCTTACTATATAGCCCTGGTAACTACCAGGGGCTTCGTGAGGCAGAGAACTGTAACTACCAGGGGCTTCATGAGGCAGAGGACTGTAACTACCAGGGGCTTCATGAGGCAGAGGACTGTAACTACCAGGGGCTTTGTGAGATAGAGGGCCGTAACTACCAGGGCTTCATGAGGCAGAGGACTGTAACTACCAGGGACTTTGTGAGATAGAGGGCCGTAACTACCAGGGGCTTCGTGAGGCAGAGAACTGTAACTACCAGGGGCTTCATGAGGCAGAGGACTGTAACTACCAGGGGCTTCATGAGGTAGATGACTGTAACTACCAGGGGCTTTGTGAGATAGAGGGCCGTAACTACCAGGGGCTTCATGAGGCAGAGGACTGTAACTACCAGGGGCTTCATGAGGCTTCATGAGGCAGATGACTGTAACTACCAGGGGCTTTGTGAGATAGAGGGCCGTAACTACCAGGGGCTTCATGAGGCAGAGGACTGTAACTACCAGGGGCTTCATGAGGCTTCATGAGGCAGATGACTGTAACTATCAGTGGCTTCATGAGGCAGAGAACTGTAACTACCAGGGGCTTCATGAGGCAGAGGACTGTAACTACCAGGGGCTTCATGAGGTAGATGACTGTAACTACCAAGGGCTTTGTGAGATAGAGGGCCGTAACTACCAGGGCTTCATGAGGCAGAGGACTGTAACTACCAGGGGCTTCATGAGGCAGAGGACTGTAACTACCAGGGGCTTTGTGAGATAGAGGGCCGTAACTACCAGGGCTTCATGAGGCAGAGGACTGTAACTACCAGGGACTTTGTGAGATAGAGGGCCGTAACTACCAGGGGCTTCGTGAGGCAGAGAACTGTAACTATCAGGGGCTTCGTGAGGCAGAGGACTGTAACTACCAGGGGCTTTGTGAGATAGAGGGCCGTAACTACCCAGGGCTATATAGTAAGGGCTGTCCCAGTTCTTTGATGCTAACGCTGCCGCCTTGGTTCCGATAGTTGGAGGGGGGAGTACTGGCGTGACGTCACCGGCCAGACACAGCGCGACACCTGCCAAATCACCACGTGTTAATACACTAGTATTCCATTGCGTTATGTTTAGTTCAAGACAATTTTCAAATCACTTCATGGCGAGGAAAAATTCATACAGCAGACAGAGAGGTATCATGAAAGAACTTAAAAAAAAAAATCAAATAAATTTCCTCAAGTGTGTGCACAAGCTATTCATGTTTATGCAAGAGTTAGAACGTTCATTAGAATTAGACATGTAAATAGTAATAAGCAATGTAAGCTAAGCGAAACTAAGAAAGCTAAGACATGGATACAATCCAAGAAATAACAAATACATGTAAATTGAGTTCTTTATGCTATAGAGTACGCAAGTTATATTATTATTATTATTATTATTATTATTATTATTATTATTATTACTATACCAACAGTAGTATATAAAGTGTTATGTATTAGTTTTGCTTGTATATGTAGGCAGCTTATGGAAGGGATATTATAGTATTAATATATTATTTTTTTAATAAAAAACATGTGATTGGTTTTTGTTCTAATAAGTATTGTTATATTGTGTACTTATTTTACTGTGTTATTATTATTATTATTATTATTATTATTATTATTATTATTATTATGAACAATATTATTAGAGGTTCTTGTAAATTTCAAGAAAGTTTGGCTTGAATTAATTCTATTTACTAATTTGTATAGTGATTAATATCACTAGTTTAAATATTATTGACGGACCAGTCTTTCTGACAAGCCTCATTCAGTCTATCTATAACCAGGCGCGCTAAAATAGCTCGTAACTAAACACGTCAAACTGAGCAAAGTAATTAAGCTACAGAGATGAGTCTTATATCTAAATAAAATTCAGTTCATGGTCATCATTTCGTACGCTTATAACTACCCATCTATTTCAATTAGGAAAAAACTTTTCAACAGGGTGAAAATGTGTCTGCTACAAAAACTTCATTATAGTTCTTTCATTAGAAAACAATTTTTTAAAAGCAAACCAATTGGAATATGGGAATTTTAATAATTTCCTCATGTCTTAAAAGGTTTTTATAACAAATTCTGAAAAAATGACTGTGATTGTTCAAGTAGTTTACGAGAAAATGTGAGTTATGTTTTGGAACTTTCGAGCGTTCTTTGTGTGTCATTTGAGCTCCATCAGGCCGGTGACGTCACGTCTTGAATGAGAGAGGACCACCTCCAGAGCCGTAGTGAGACAGCCCTTACTATATAGCCCTGGTAACTACCAGGGGCTTCGTGAGGCAGAGAACTGTAACTACCAGGGGCTTCATGAGGCAGAGGACTGTAACTACCAGGGGCTTCATGAGGCAGAGGACTGTAACTACCAGGGGCTTTGTGAGATAGAGGGCCGTAACTACCAGGGCTTCATGAGGCAGAGGACTGTAACTACCAGGGACTTTGTGAGATAGAGGGCCGTAACTACCAGGGGCTTCGTGAGGCAGAGAACTGTAACTACCAGGGGCTTCATGAGGCAGAGGACTGTAACTACCAGGGGCTTCATGAGGTAGATGACTGTAACTACCAGGGGCTTTGTGAGATAGAGGGCCGTAACTACCAGGGGCTTCATGAGGCAGAGGACTGTAACTACCAGGGGCTTCATGAGGCTTCATGAGGCAGATGACTGTAACTACCAGGGGCTTTGTGAGATAGAGGGCCGTAACTACCAGGGGCTTCATGAGGCAGAGGACTGTAACTACCAGGGGCTTCATGAGGCTTCATGAGGCAGATGACTGTAACTATCAGTGGCTTCATGAGGCAGAGAACTGTAACTACCAGGGGCTTCATGAGGCAGAGGACTGTAACTACCAGGGGCTTCATGAGGTAGATGACTGTAACTACCAAGGGCTTTGTGAGATAGAGGGCCGTAACTACCAGGGCTTCATGAGGCAGAGGACTGTAACTACCAGGGGCTTCATGAGGCAGAGGACTGTAACTACCAGGGGCTTTGTGAGATAGAGGGCCGTAACTACCAGGGCTTCATGAGGCAGAGGACTGTAACTACCAGGGACTTTGTGAGATAGAGGGCCGTAACTACCAGGGGCTTCGTGAGGCAGAGAACTGTAACTATCAGGGGCTTCGTGAGGCAGAGGACTGTAACTACCAGGGGCTTTGTGAGATAGAGGGCCGTAACTACCCAGGGCTATATAGTAAGGGCTGTCCCAGTTCTTTGATGCTAACGCTGCCGCCTTGGTTCCGATAGTTGGAGGGGGGAGTACTGGCGTGACGTCACCGGCCAGACACAGCGCGACACCTGCCAAATCACCACGTGTTAATACACTAGTATTCCATTGCGTTATGTTTAGTTCAAGACAATTTTCAAATCACTTCATGGCGAGGAAAATTCATACAGCAGACAGAGAGGTATCATGAAAGAACTTAAAAAAAAAAAATCAAATAAATTTCCTCAAGTGTGTGCACAAGCTATTCATGTTTATGCAAGAGTTAGAACGTTCATTAGAATTAGACATGTAAATAGTAATAAGCAATGTAAGCTAAGCGAAACTAAGAAAGCTAAGACATGGATACAATCCAAGAAATAACAAATACATGTAAATTGAGTTCTTTATGCTATAGAGTACGCAAGTTATATTATTATTATTATTATTATTATTATTATTATTATTATTATTACTATACCAACAGTAGTATATAAAGTGTTATGTATTAGTTTTGCTTGTATATGTAGGCAGCTTATGGAAGGGATATTATAGTATTAATATATTATTTTTTTAATAAAAACATGTGATTGGTTTTTGTTCTAATAAGTATTGTTATATTGTGTACTTATTTTACTGTGTTATTATTATTATTATTATTATTATTATTATTATGAACAATATTATTAGAGGTTCTTGTAAATTTCAAGAAAGTTTGGCTTGAATTAATTCTATTTACTACTTTGTATAGTGATTAATATCACTAGTTTAAATATTATTGACGGACCAGTCTTTCTGACAAGCCTCATTCAGTCTATCTATAACCAGGCGCGCTAAAATAGCTCGTAACTAAACACGTCAAACTGAGCAAAGTAATTAAGCTACAGAGATGAGTCTTATATCTAAATAAAATTCAGTTCATGGTCATCATTTCGTACGCTTATACTACCCATCTATTTCAATTAGGAAAAAACTTTTCAACAGGGTGAAAATGTGTCTGCTACAAAAACTTCATTATAGTTCTTTCATTAGAAAACAATTTTTTAAAAGCAAACCAATTGGAATATGGGAATTTTAATAATTTCTTCATGTCTTAAAAGGTTTTTATAACAAATTCTGAAAAAATGACTGTGATTGTTCAAGTAGTTTACGAGAAAATGTGAGTTATGTTTTGGAACTTTCGAGCGTTCTTTGTGTGTCATTTGAGCTCCATCAGGCCGGTGACGTCACGTCTTGAATGAGAGAGGACCACCTCCAGAGCCGTAGTGAGACAGCCCTTACTATATAGCCCTGGTAACTACCAGGGGCTTCGTGAGGCAGAGAACTGTAACTACCAGGGGCTTCATGAGGCAGAGGACTGTAACTACCAGGGGCTTCATGAGGCAGAGGACTGTAACTACCAGGGGCTTTGTGAGATAGAGGGCCGTAACTACCAGGGCTTCATGAGGCAGAGGACTGTAACTACCAGGGACTTTGTGAGATAGAGGGCCGTAACTACCAGGGGCTTCGTGAGGCAGAGAACTGTAACTACCAGGGGCTTCATGAGGCAGAGGACTGTAACTACCAGGGGCTTCATGAGGTAGATGACTGTAACTACCAGGGGCTTTGTGAGATAGAGGGCCGTAACTACCAGGGGCTTCATGAGGCAGAGGACTGTAACTACCAGGGGCTTCATGAGGCAGATTACTGTAACTACCAGGGGCTTTGTGAGATAGAGGGCCGTAACTACCAGGGCTTCATGAGGCAGAGGACTGTAACTACCAGGGGCTTCATGAGGCAGAGGACTGTAACTACCAGGGGCTTTGTGAGATAGAGGGCCGTAACTACCAGGGCTTCATGAGGCAGAGGACTGTAACTACCAGGGACTTTGTGAGATAGAGGGCCGTAACTACCAGGGGCTTCGTGAGGCAGAGAACTGTAACTACCAGGGCTTCATGAGGCAGAGGACTGTAACTACCAGGGGCTTCATGAGGTAGATGACTGTAACTACCAGAGGCTTTGTGAGATAGAGGGCCGTAACTACCAGGGGCTTCATGAGGCAGAGGACTGTAACTACCAGGGGCTTCATGAGGCTTCATGAGGCAGATGACTGTAACTACCAGGGGCTTTGTGAGATAGAGGGCCGTAACTACCAGGGGCTTCATGAGGCAGAGGACTGTAACTACCAGGGGCTTCATGAGGCTTCATGAGGCAGATGACTGTAACTATCAGTGGCTTCATGAGGCAGAGAACTGTAACTACCAGGGGCTTCATGAGGCAGAGGACTGTAACTACCAGGGGCTTCATGAGGTAGATGACTGTAACTACCAAGGGCTTTGTGAGATAGAGGGCCGTAACTACCAGGGGCTTCATGAGGCAGAGGGCCGTAACTACCAGGGGCTTCATGAGGCAGAGGACTGTAACTACCAGGGGCTTCATGAGGCAGATGACTGTAACTACCAGGGGCTTTGTGAGATAGAGGGCCGTAACTACCAGGGGCTTCGTGAGGCAGAGAACTGTAACTACCAGGGGCTTCATGAGGCAGAGGACTGTAACTACCAGGGGCTTCATGAGGTAGATGACTGTAACTACCAGAGGCTTTGTGAGATAGAGGGCCGTAACTACCAGGGGCTTCATGAGGCAGAGGACTGTAACTACCAGGGGCTTCATGAGGCTTCATGAGGCAGATGACTGTAACTACCAGGGGATTTGTGAGATAGAGGGCCGTAACTACCAGGGGCTTCATGAGGCAGAGGACTGTAACTACCAGGGGCTTCATGAGGTAGATGACTGTAACTACCAGGGGCTTTGTGAGATAGAGGGCCGTAACTACCAGGGGCTTCATGAGGCAGAGGACTGTAACTACCAGGGGCTTCATGAGGCTTCGTGAGGCAGAGGACTGTAACTACCAGGGGCTTTGTGAGATAGAGGGCCGTAACTACCAGGGCTTCATGAGGCAGAGGACTGTAACTACCAGGGACTTTGTGAGATAGAGGGCCGTAACTACCAGGGGCTTCGTGAGGCAGAGAACTGTAACTATCAGGGGCTTCGTGAGGCAGAGGACTGTAACTACCAGGGGCTTTGTGAGATAGAGGGCCGTAACTACCCAGGGCTATATAGTAAGGGCTGTCCCAGTTCTTTGATGCTAACGCTGCCGCCTTGGTTCCGATAGTTGGAGGGGGGAGTACTGGCGTGACGTCACCGGCCAGACACAGCGCGACACCTGCCAAATCACCACGTGTTAATACACTAGTATTCCATTGCGTTATGTTTAGTTCAAGACAATTTTCAAATCACTTCATGGCGAGGAAAATTCATACAGCAGACAGAGAGGTATCATGAAAGAACTTAAAAAAAAAAAATCAAATAAATTTCCTCAAGTGTGTGCACAAGCTATTCATGTTTATGCAAGAGTTAGAACGTTCATTAGAATTAGACATGTAAATAGTAATAAGCAATGTAAGCTAAGCGAAACTAAGAAAGCTAAGACATGGATACAATCCAAGAAATAACAAATACATGTAAATTGAGTTCTTTATGCTATAGAGTACGCAAGTTATATTATTATTATTATTATTATTATTATTATTATTATTATTATTATTATTATTACTATACCAACAGTAGTATATAAAGTGTTATGTATTAGTTTTGCTTGTATATGTAGGCAGCTTATGGAAGGGATATTATAGTATTAATATATTATTTTTTTAATAAAAACATGTGATTGGTTTTTGTTCTAATAAGTATTGTTATATTGTGTACTTATTTTACTGTGTTATTATTATTATTATTATTATTATTATTATTATTATTATGAACAATATTATTAGAGGTTCTTGTAAATTTCAAGAAAGTTTGGCTTGAATTAATTCTATTTACTACTTTGTATAGTGATTAATATCACTAGTTTAAATATTATTGACGGACCAGTCTTTCTGACAAGCCTCATTCAGTCTATCTATAACCAGGCGCGCTAAAATAGCTCGTAACTAAACACGTCAAACTGAGCAAAGTAATTAAGCTACAGAGATGAGTCTTATATCTAAATAAAATTCAGTTCATGGTCATCATTTCGTACGCTTATACTACCCATCTATTTCAATTAGGAAAAAACTTTTCAACAGGGTGAAAATGTGTCTGCTACAAAAACTTCATTATAGTTCTTTCATTAGAAAACAATTTTTTAAAAGCAAACCAATTGGAATATGGGAATTTTAATAATTTCCTCATGTCTTAAAAGGTTTTTATAACAAATTCTGAAAAAATGACTGTGATTGTTCAAGTAGTTTACGAGAAAATGTGAGTTATGTTTTGGAACTTTCGAGCGTTCTTTGTGTGTCATTTGAGCTCCATCAGGCCGGTGACGTCACGTCTTGAATGAGAGAGGACCACCTCCAGAGCCGTAGTGAGACAGCCCTTACTATATAGCCCTGGTAACTACCAGGGGCTTCGTGAGGCAGAGAACTGTAACTACCAGGGGCTTCATGAGGCAGAGGACTGTAACTACCAGGGGCTTCATGAGGCAGAGGACTGTAACTACCAGGGGCTTTGTGAGATAGAGGGCCGTAACTACCAGGGCTTCATGAGGCAGAGGACTGTAACTACCAGGGACTTTGTGAGATAGAGGGCCGTAACTACCAGGGGCTTCGTGAGGCAGAGAACTGTAACTACCAGGGGCTTCATGAGGCAGAGGACTGTAACTACCAGGGGCTTCATGAGGTAGATGACTGTAACTACCAGGGGCTTTGTGAGATAGAGGGCCGTAACTACCAGGGGCTTCATGAGGCAGAGGACTGTAACTACCAGGGGCTTCATGAGGCAGATTACTGTAACTACCAGGGGCTTTGTGAGATAGAGGGCCGTAACTACCAGGGCTTCATGAGGCAGAGGACTGTAACTACCAGGGGCTTCATGAGGCAGAGGACTGTAACTACCAGGGGCTTTGTGAGATAGAGGGCCGTAACTACCAGGGCTTCATGAGGCAGAGGACTGTAACTACCAGGGACTTTGTGAGATAGAGGGCCGTAACTACCAGGGGCTTCGTGAGGCAGAGAACTGTAACTACCAGGGGCTTCATGAGGCAGAGGACTGTAACTACCAGGGGCTTCATGAGGTAGATGACTGTAACTACCAGAGGCTTTGTGAGATAGAGGGCCGTAACTACCAGGGGCTTCATGAGGCAGAGGACTGTAACTACCAGGGGCTTCATGAGGCTTCATGAGGCAGATGACTGTAACTACCAGGGGCTTTGTGAGATAGAGGGCCGTAACTACCAGGGGCTTCATGAGGCAGAGGACTGTAACTACCAGGGGCTTCATGAGGCTTCATGAGGCAGATGACTGTAACTATCAGTGGCTTCATGAGGCAGAGAACTGTAACTACCAGGGGCTTCATGAGGCAGAGGACTGTAACTACCAGGGGCTTCATGAGGTAGATGACTGTAACTACCAAGGGCTTTGTGAGATAGAGGGCCGTAACTACCAGGGGCTTCATGAGGCAGAGGACTGTAACTACCAGGGGCTTCATGAGGCAGATGACTGTAACTACCAGGGGCTTTGTGAGATAGAGGGCCGTAACTACCAGGGGCTTCATGAGGCAGAGGACTGTAACTACCAGGGGCTTCATGAGGTAGATGACTGTAACTACCAGGGGCTTTGTGAGATAGAGGGCCGTAACTACCAGGGGCTTCATGAGGCAGAGGACTGTAACTACCAGGGGCTTCATGAGGCTTCATGAGGCAGATGATTGTAACTACCAGGGGCTTTGTGAGATAGAGGGCCGTAACTACCAGGGGCTTCATGAGACAGATGACTGTAATTACCTGGGACTTTGTGAGATAGAGGGCCGTAACTATCAGGGGCTTCATGAGGCAGATGACTGTAACTATCAGTGGCTTCATGAGGCAGATAACTGTAACTACCAGGGACTTTGTGAGGCAGAGAACTGTAACTACCAGGGGCTTCATGAGGCAGAGGACTGTAACTACCAGGGGCTTTGTGAGGCAGAGAATCGTAGCTACCAGTGGATTTATGAAGCAGAGGACTGTAACTACCAGTGGATTTATGAAGCAGAGGACTGTAACTAATGGGACGGGGCGGGTAGAATTGATTGAAAACGTTCCCGTATTTTCGTGCAAGAATAATGAGAAACTCTTCAGATAAAATCAACCTCAGTCCACCCTCCCGGGACTTGAACCCCAGCCTCCCTGTCACCGGAAAAGAAGAATAAATGAGTCCGGCATTTAGTCAACCTGTCCACCGATGCGAGTGTTTTTATATTTTGAACTAATCAGCTGACGCCGACCAAACTAAGACAGTGTCTGCCCCTGAAACATCCTGACCGCTGTGTATGGGAGTGAAGAGGGTGGCGGGTTTCCAGGGGTAAGGATTTCAGTTTGAGCCTTCTCTCAAAGCAACTATTTAGAGAGGAATCTCCAGAAATAGTTTCAGTTTCTTAGTTTCCGTCTGTGCCCACAAAGTTTCTCGTTTCAAAGGACGCCACCAGATATGCTATTTAAATTAAAAAGAAAGTTTATAGAACCCTCTCTCTACATTCCAGCAATTAAACGTAGTATTTGAGATATTTGTAAGCTCACAGATTGTATCTAGACTGACTTACAAGCTAGCTTAGACGAGAGCACCACGAGTAGTTGTTTGTTAGGTACTCGTTGGGGTCGAACCGTGGTACCACTAGCCATATGGTCAACCACTCAACGCTTCGACAACGGATATTCGCCTTTTATGTTGAGTGGGCTGCCATCAACTGCTTAAACTATCAACTGTAAGGAAAAAACTGCACCAGAATTCGTCCGAAGAGATGGGAGTGAACAAGAATGAGGGAGAGACCGTTACCTTAGCTAAGGCTGTAACACGTCTTCTAAGTGAACTGCAGGTACTGGGTTCAATTCTAGACTTGGCCAAGAAATCTATGATCTATGAAATGTAGGTCTCCTCTCTCACAGTGATTGATTAACGGTTCGGGGGCTAGGTGTTGTGTCTATGCTATATCTAAGTTATTTTATATAAGTCACGTGTTGTTATAATCAGTCAGTTAACAAAAGTGCTCCTTTTCCTCGAAATATTAATAACAGGACTGATGAGCAGACACCGCAAAACACGCTCATGAGTAAACATCCATCACATTCAGAAATCAACATCCATCACACTCAGGTCAACATCCATCTTACCTAGGAGTGAACAGCCATCGTACCTAGGAGTGAACATCCATAATACTAATGAGTAAACATCCATCACACTTAGGACTGAACATCCATTATACCAGGACTGAGCATCCATCACATTCAGGAGTGGACATCCATCACACTCAGGGGTGAACATCCATCATAGGGTAGCAGAGGGAGAATAAGCACCATCATAGGGTAACAGGGGATGAGAACAAGCTTCATCATAGGGTAACAGGGGATGAGAACAAGCTCCATCATAGGGTAACATGGGAGTAGAACAAGCTCCATCATAGGGTAACATGGGAGTAGAACAAGCTCCATCATAGGGTAACATGGGAGTAGAACAAGCTCCATCATAGGGTAACATGGGAGTAGAACAAGCTCCATCATAGGGTAACAGGGGAGGAGAACAAACTCCATCATAGGGTAACATGGGAGTAGAAAAATCTCCATCATAGGGTAACATGGGAGTAGAACAAGCTCCATCATAGGGTAACATGGGATGAGAACAAGCTTCATCATAGGGTAACATGGGATGAGAACAAGCTTCATCATAGGGTAACAGGGGATGAGAACAAGCTTCATCATAGGGTAACATGGGAGTAGAACAATCTCCATCATAGGGTAACAGGGGATAAGAACAAGCTTCATCATAGGGTAACAGGGGATGAGAACAAGCTCCATCATAGGGTAACATGGGAGTAGAACAAGCTCCATCATAGGGTAACATGGGAGTAGAACAAGCTCCATCATAGGGTAACATGGGAGTAGAACAAGCTCCATCATAGGGTAACAGGGGAGGAGAACAAACTCCATCATAGGGTAACATGGGAGTAGAAAAATCTCCATCATAGGGTAACATGGGAGTAGAACAAGCTCCATCATAGGGTAACATGGGATGAGAACAAGCTTCATCATAGGGTAACATGGGATGAGAACAAGCTTCATCATAGGGTAACAGGGGATGAGAACAAGCTTCATCATAGGGTAACATGGGATGAGAACAAGCTTCATCATAGGGTAACATGGGATGAGAACAAGCTTCATCATAGGGTAACATGGGATGAGAACAAGCTTCATCATAGGGTAACATGGGATGAGAACAAGCTCCATCATAGGGTAACATGGGAGGAGAACAAGCTCCATCATAGGGTAACATGGGAGTAGAACAAGCTCCATCATAGGGTAACATGGGAATATAACAAGCTCCATCATAGGGTAACATGGGAGTAGAACAAGCTCTATCATAGGGTAACATGGGAGTAGAACAAGCTCCATCATAGGGTAACATGGGAGTAGAACAAGCTCCATCATAGGGTAACATGGGAGGAGAACAAGCTCCATCATAGGGTAACATGGGATGAGAACAAGCTCCATCATAGGGTAACATGGGATGAGAACAAGATCCATCATAGGGTAACATGGGATGAGAACAAGCACCATCATAGGGTAACATGGGAGGAGAACAAGCTCCATCATAGGGTAACATGGGAGTAGAACAATCTCCATCATAGGGTAACATGGTAGTAGAACAAGCTCCATAATAGGGTAACATGGAATGAGAACAAGCTCCATCATAGGGTAACATGGGAGGAGAACAAGCTCCATCATAGGGTAACATGGGAGTAGAACAATCTCCATCATAGGGTAACATGGTAGTAGAACAAGCTCCATAATAGGGTAACATGGGAGTAGAACAAGCTCCATCATAGGGTAACATGGGAGTAGAACAATCTCCATCATAGGGTAACATGGTAGTAGAACAAGCTCCATAATAGGGTAACATTGGAGGATAAAAAACAAATTTTCACCCTCTCAAATACTTCCTTTAAATTATTTATACTAACGTCTCGTAATACTATTGATACTTTATCTAAAACAACAAATTAATTTGTTTTCAAACCAAACTCTCAGAATTTTGTTTAAATTTCATTAATTTAGGACACAAATAATATAAACATCTAATATGCATGAGAAATATTCTTGACAACGAGGATTGGGAGGATTGCCTCCATTAGCGTGGAGAGAGAGTGGGAAACCATTTAGGTAAAACCACCCTCAAGACACCTGACTGAGATTCGAACCTTGATTTCCCCGTCATCAGCATTCTAATCTAATGGTAGAGGAGCGCCTTAGACCATGCGGCCACCGAAGTGGTTAAAAATGATCATAAGTATTCTTACTAAACTATTATTATTATTGTTATTATTAGCATGCTCTCCTCTGCACAAACTTTAAAAATGAAAACTCTTATATACATTTCCTCCTTTAATAAATTGAGATTGTAGGCCTACTCTTTTGTAAACTCAGAATACTACACTGATAGATTCAATTACAAAAGGTTTATTTTCCGGAAAAACGTCTTATTCTCTGCGAACGACTTCTTGCCGCGACAAATTAAAATTATTATTATTATTATTATTTTTATCATTATTGCTTTTTCTACTTTAATAAAAAGAGGTAAAACACAAATAGACAAACAGTGCTAAAAAGTGTCCTTACACTTTCCTAGTCTTAAAATGACGATCAGGTAAGTGTAAGGGGAAAAGGAGGGTTGGGTAGTAATACTAAGTCTGTACCACTTTGTCACTCAAATTATATAAACGTATTAGTATAGTTCCTCAATTCATGAAGTGAGAGAGAAGGGCTGTAAAAAAGTTGGGCGATACTAAACAAGTAAAAAACAGCACAGATACAAAAAAAAAGTCATTTAAAAAGTTTTCATAATGTGTTTCTGTAAATTCCGGCTGTCAACTGTTTATAAAGTTTGTATTTTTAAAAGAAAATTGGTGTGTTAGAGAGAGTGTTTATATCACATGACCCTCATTCCAATCATGCACAGGCTCTTCTCCGCCATCAATTGTCGAGCGAGGGAGGAAAACTATTCCCCTTCATTTTTATATCTATATATAATTCAACAATCGGCAAGCCTGTGTGTGAAGTTTCCCGGCTGAAACAATTATTCCCCTTCGTCTTAAAGAATACTCCTCGACTGCTATTTTTTAACTGAGGTGTATTGGAAGAGAAAGGGGCCATTCATCCCAGGCTTTGTTATTGTTCTCGGCTATTATTCTCCACCTACTTTAGTCCTCTTTCTAGATCCTCACAAACATCACTCTCTCTTCTCTTGATCGACTGTGAATGGCTCAAGAAAAGAAAAGTCTTGCCATTGGAAAGTTGCCACGTCGTTATCTCCGGTTCTTGTTGAATTGCGATCTATTCCGCTGATGGAGGTTTGCGATCACGGATAATAGATTTAAGGGCGTGTTAGTTGCTGGTCTTCAAACGGGCAGCGTCAAGGTTCATTTGTTCTAAGGTCTTGTCAGGCTCCCCATTTTGGCATGTTTCAAATTTCTCGTTTTGACATCTTAAATAATGTTTTTAAAAATAGTTTACTTTATCCATATTAATGGACTTAAGTACCATTTTCTTTATAATATACATTTTTTTAAATCGTTCAAAAGTTTCACTAAAACATTTAGCAATTTTTTTAGCATAACTAAGAAACAAGTGTCGAACGTAATAAAAACCTTTGTGAACCGACCTTTGAAAAGTTTGAAGCTTCTTTGGTCGAGTCTTGTCTATATAATAATTTTGGTTAGAGGCTGCCAAAATGGAATGTATTTCGTAGCTCAACTTTTCTTCATCTATCAACAATAGAAAAGCCCTAGACTAATATGCTATCAATACATTTATACAAAAAACATTAACGCCTGTTTACTACTATAACAATGCTTTCAAGCCTAGACGCACAGTATTGTAGAAAATATAATTAGGGCAACATACATAGGATATATTACAAGTTAACAATTGTATTGGTACAGCCTAACATTGAATGACTTTAGAAACTTTTGAAAGGTTTAAATTTGCCATTTTACAGTAAAATGTATTACTTTATTCTTATAAATTAATAAAATATCAATTTTGTTTGATTTAAATAGATACTGTCAGTAGTTTTCACAGGATGCTCAAAAATATTTTGTATCTCAACTGATGAATGTTTGCTATTCAAACCGTAATTACTTGATTATTTGGGTCTTGTACATGTCACGACTTCATATTCATAAGGAGGTCATTCTGCAGTCAGTGTGGAGGGTGCAGATGGGAGGATACCACTGACCTGGAAGAGATAGGGTATTATGAGGTGGACTGGATAGTACTTGCTCAAGATAGGGATAGGTGGCTTACTATTGTCAGTGCAGCAATAAACCTTTAAGTTCCTAATGCCCTCGAGTAAGTAAGTTAGTACAAAGAAGGAGGTGAATGTAGGACAACGTTATAGATGAGAATTTAGTTTTACTCCATGTCTTTGCATGAACAGAACATTTGAGTCTTGTGATATTATTTTTTTATGTTATTATCTTCTTATAAATTAACTAATAGTTGTAGTAATTGTAAGCCTCTTTAGCTAGTTCAGAAAGGTACAATAATGTTAACACAGAATATTTCCTGACTCTCGTATCAATGACCTCTGGGTTGGCAACACTTCACTTGTTTAGTCATTGGTCATTGGTACTCTTATCCAGTGAGCTGTAACAACCAAGTATAGTATTAACTGAATAATAAGTTTTATTTCTTCACAAACCCCCCCCCACCCCCAAAATTCCCCACTTTATTTTTACAGCCCCCACACAAATATAACCATCAACATTACACTTTTATTTCTGATTTAAAAACTCAAATGTCCCAAAATAAAATAAACATTAAATTAATAAAACAAAAACTTTCTATTAATGTAAAAAATCCCAATGGAAATAAACAAAGTGAAAATGTCTAAACGCATCCACGCACCATTTAGATTGATGATGTCACCATTCGAGTAAATGGCGTTAAATATGGCCTAGTTTTAATTCCGTTATGGATAGCATTCACACGCATGGCCTCGACCTACTAATAAACGTACCTAGGTGAAACACTAGCGCTTTGGCGGAAGGTTGTGCCTCTTCCTTGTTTCGCTGCTCCTTGGTGGTGGGAGAGGCGAAACAGAAGGTTCTTGCCCCAACGACGGCGGGGGATGATATATTTGACTGGTAGAAGGACCAGACATCTATTAACAGTCCAGCTTCGATTCTCTTCTCTTATTATTTCTTTTAGTTTGGACAGGTCAGACTTCTAGTAAGGTCAAGAAAACTTTTTTTTCTACCTAAAACATATTCACGAGTAAATCTGTGCTCATTCGTTTCAATCTTTTATAAATCAGTGGTCCGACAAGTGCTCACCAAGTTATTTTTCTGAGATAGTTTGGACAAAATATTAACAAAGAGACCTAATAGTTAAATATTTATACTGCCATTTTTTTTTTCAAAAAGGACTAAATTATTTTTACTTTCTCTCTATCTTACAGGTAGAGAAAGTATTGTGATCGTCAAAAAATTCGAACTCGAGATTTTGATGAATTTTGACGTTTCATGACTTCCTGAATCCGAAAAAGTGGTTTTTGAATTTCCGTCTGTCTGTCTGTCTGTCTGTCTGTCTGTACCTCCAACTAAAGCCTAAACTATTTTACCGATTGAGCTGAAACTTGATATCTAGGGTTTTCATAGGGTTGCCCCGAGGAGTTTTTGGAATTGGATATCTACCCCTAAAATTAGGGGTAGTTTACTGAAGGGAAAAAAGAGAAAAAGTCGATTTTCTCAAAATCGGCTCTAACGATTTTGATTAAATTTCATTTATAAACATTAATAAATATTACAAACAAAATGGCTACTCTCAATATTTCGGCAAAATCGATTTAAGGGCTCCGGTCTGATGCGTAAATTAACATTTTTTATAATAGCTCCGAAACTATTTGAGATATGAAATAACTTAGCATTACAAATATGTATATATATTTATAATACAAATATTTTATCCGAAACATATTTTTATAAAATCAATAATTTTCAATCTATATGCAATTATATATATATTTTTAACTTTTTGGACATTAAAGCTTAAGTATTGCAATCGTAAAAAAAACTAACCTGAAATGTTGATGGATGTCGACGTCTCATGACCCCCCGAACCCTAAAAAACAGTCTTTGCAATGCCGTCTGTCTGTGTGTCTATTAAAACTTAAAATTAAGGGTAGTTTACCGAAGGGCAAAAAGAGAAAAAGTCGATTTTCTCAAAATCGGCTCTAACGATTTTGATTAAATTTCATTTATAAACATTAATAAATATTACAAACAAAATGGCTACTCTCAATATTTCGGCAAAATCGATTTAAGGGCTCCGGTCTGATGGGTAAATTAACATTTTTTATAATAGCTCCGAAACTATTTGAGATATGAAATTACTTAGCATTACAAATATGTATATATATTTATAATACAGATATTTTATTCGAAACATATTTTTATAAAATCAATAACTTTCAATCTATACGCAATTATATGAATTTTTTAACTTTTTGGACATTCAAGTTTAAGTATTGCGACCGTAAAAAAAAACTAACCGGAAATGTTGATGGATGTCGACGTCTCATGACCCCCCGAACCCTAAAAAATAGTCTTTGCAATTCCGTCTGTCTGTGAGTCTATAAAAACTTAAAATTAAGGGTAGTTTACTGAAGGGCGAAAAGAGAAAAATTTGGTTTTCTCAAAATCTGCTCAAACGATTTTGATTAAAATTCGTATCTAGGCGTTGATTAAGATTATAAATAAACTGGCTATTTTCATTTTACTATGAAAATGACTTTTAGGGTACTTTACAGAAGCGTTAATTTCCGTATCTCAACAACTATTGGAGAAACTAAACAACTTATCATTGCAAAATTGTAGGCCTATTAGAAATAAAAAACTTTTATTTGACATATATTTTTATAAAAGCAGCAGTTTCTGAGATATTTACAAATATATTAATACAATTTTGTGAGCTTTAGTTGTAAACATATACTACTTAAGTCTTAACGCAATAATTTTCCAATGCCATAGAGTAATTAAATATAAGTATATAAAATATTATGTTATTTTTCCTTAAATCTCTTAGGAGAAATGTTTGCATAGCAATGATCTATCTCCATTTTAGACTCAATAGTCAATATTTACATTTTTTATTGGTCAAAATGTATAAATGAATCATTAAATATCAATGCGATGACTTGAAGATCTGCAACACCATATAAAATGTTAAAATTTTAACCAGAAATCGAAATTTTAATACGAAGTGTTGACCCGTGTGGAAGACATTAAACTGTTTGAAATGCTCTTAGGTGGACAAAGATGCGCCTCTTTTCTCATTGATTATATATCATTGTATATTATTTTATGCGTGTTCTTATGTGGAGTGGTGATGATACAATGTACATTATTCCGTTCAGAAATCTTACGAGTTTATAGAAAGAGAGAGAAAGTCTGTGCGGTCTGCCGTACCATTTATTTAATAAGTAATTATTTTAACTCCACATCAACTGTCGAACATCTGATTTGGCATTGATGAACTCAGTTTGGAAATCTTACTTTGGCTAGAGTAAAAGAATGTTCTTAAGAATTTATATTTCCATTTAAGTTCGATACCATTCTTAATATTTTAATATGATTAAAATAACATTTTTTAAAAAGCTTTGTATTTAATTTGTATCAATTTTAAGAAAATTAAGCTCCGAGTCAACTAATAATGTTGAGGAGAATTATTAATAATTACTTTCCCGCTCAATTTATGTGCGCATATTAACATGTCTAAGTTGTAGTCTTTCTTTTAAACAGCTTTACTCAACTTTGCTTGAGAAGGAACAATTAAGTAATTCATCCTAGAGCTGAGCTCTGAAGTCACTGCCAAGTCAAGGAGAAAGTTATGGCAGCCATCTTCTTTAATTACACAGATTATTTCCCTTAGACATCAAGTACTCGAGTTCCTCTATGTGAAGAGGAGAGTTCACCACTAATCACTCTCTTGGCAGAGAGAGAGAGGTGTTAATAAGGAGATGCTCACACTATCAACAACGCCGTGTCAGAATATAGAACTACCTTGCTAGGTCAGGCCCTGTAGTCGGTCAACTAGGAGCTACTTGTCTCAATATATCTCTGTCTCTAGCTCAACCTTAGTTCGCATTCTTTCCGGTAGTAGCATTAGAGTAGCGGTATAGTAGATGGCGGTTCCTTAACTGGGCGTCAAGTATGTTGTTAAAATATCTATGTCAACATCGGTTAATATCTTTGTGACACCATCGGTTAATATTAGTACCTTTTTAAATATTCTCTGTAGTTTCGTGTCACTTGACTTACTTTAATAGATTATTTATTTTATGTTCGGGGGCCAGGAAGTTAGGTTTTTAACTATAAGTTACTTTATATTAAATAAATGTCGGACCAATTATTTCTGATTAATTAATTAAATCTCTTTCGCCTTCATTATATTATGACAGTAGTCACAAACCTTTCCTTTTAGGTGGAGTGGCTTTCACACCTCTGTACCTGTTGACTGTTAACAGCGCTGACTCCTCCCTGACTGTTAACAGCGCTGAATCCTCCCTTACTGTAAACAACTCTGATTCCGCCCTGACTGTTGACAGCGCTATTTCCTCCCTGACTGTTAACAGCGCTATTTCCTCCCTGTCTGTTAACAGCGCTGACTCCTCCCTGACTGACTCCTGTGTACCTCTGTCTGGCAAGTGTTAACTTGGGGTGAAGGATCATAATATTCTAACTGGAGAACCTAGCTCCTAACTATTTGAACACATTCTTAGGAAATATAATATTATTACATTCAGTAGAGATCACAATTTCAGGTGAAGGGGTTGGAGTATTAACATCTGGTCTGCAGCAGACCCGACCTTAGTAACACATTCAGCCACTGAGCTCTGGAATCGATATGTGAGTTAGATAGAACTGGAATCGCTGTTATTGGTTTATTGAGATTTATTTGATAGTTTTTCTGGTGTTTACGATCTTAGGCGAAACTAAACTGAAGGGGGCATTTTAAAACTTGGGACATCTCGAGTGAATTAATTGAATTTAATAGTTAAATAGTGGTGTTTATACCCTTGTACATGAGGGTAGTGATGGGAGAGGGTTGCTACCCCTACTCCTGTGTTACATCCCCTTGGCTGACTGGTTAGAGCTCCTGACCTGAGTTTGGACAAGTTGAGAATGTATTTATCACAACATTCGCCCTCATGGCGCTAAAGATAGATTAATATTACTACCCTTAGTTAAATTGAATTTGTAAGTCTTGTTTAGAAAGTGCCCGTTAGCAACCTAATAGTGACTAGAGGTACATTACTTGCTGAGTTGAAGTGTTTCTTCCTAGGGGAGGAAATAATTTATAGGGGTAGGTAGGCTGCGATATGAAATGGGAGGGGGGTCGTTTGGAAGGGTGAGGGGTGTAATCTCCCTAGAGAGCGAGAGAGAGAGAAGATCCCATCAACCATGAACCAGTTTCTATCAGGAGACAGAGTGGTCTCTACAATGGAGAGTAAACACCGCCTCTAAAGCGTCTGATTGATAACCTCGTCATGGAGAGATGAGATGTTGGTCTGTGGACCAATCCCTGTAACCATCTGTGGGTAGAACTAGCCTCACGTCATGTAGAGATGAGATGTGGACCAGTCTCTGTAACCATCTGTGGGTAGAACTAGCCTCACGTCATGGAGAGATGAGATGTTGGTCCATGGACCAGTCTCTGTAACCATCTGTGGGTAGAACTAGTCTCACGTCATGGAGAAATGAGATGTGGACCAGTCTCTGTAACTATCTGTGGGTAGAACTAGCCTCACCTCATGGAGAGATGAGATGTTGGTCTGTGGACCAGTCTCTGTAACCATCTGTGGGTAGAACTAGCCTCACGTCATGGAGAGATGAGATGTGGACCAGTCTCTGTAACCATCTGTGGGTAGAACTAGCCTCACGTCATGGAGAGATGAGATGTGGACCAGTCTCTGTAACCATCTGTGGGTAGAACTAGCCTCACCTCATGGAGAGATGAGATGTTGGTCTGTGGACCAGTCTCTGTAACCATCTGTGGGTAGAACTAGCCTCACGTCATGGAGAGATGAGATGTAGACCAGTCTCTGTAACCATCTGTGGGTAGAACTAGCCTCACGTCATGGAGAAATGAGATGTGGACCAGTCTCTGTAACCATCTGTGGGTAGAACTAGCCTCACGTCATGGAGAGATGAGATGTTGGTCCATGGACCAGTCTCTGTAACCATCTGTGGGTAGAACTAGCCTCACGTCATGGAGAGATGAGATGTGGACCAGTCCCTGTAACCATCTGTGGGTAGAACTAGCCTCACGTCATGGAGAGATGAGATGTAGACCAGTCTCTGTAACCATCTGTGGGTAGAACTAGCCTCACGTCATGGAGAAATGAGATGTGGACCAGTCTCTGTAACCATCTGTGGGTAGAACTAGCCTCACGTCATGGAGAGATGAGATGTTGGTCCATGGACCAGTCTCTGTAACCATCTGTGGGTAGAACTAGCCTCACGTCATGGAGAGATGAGATGTAGACCAGTCTCTGTAACCATCTGTGGGTAGAACTAGCCTCACGTCATGGAGAAATGAGATGTGGACCAGTCTCTGTAACCATCTGTGGGTAGAACTAGCCTCACGTCATGGAGAGATGAGATGTTGGTCCATGGACCAGTCTCTGTAACCATCTGTGGGTAGAACTAGCCTCACGTCATGGAGAGATGAGATGTAGACCAGTCTCTGTAACCATCTGTGGGTAGAACTAGCCTCACCTCATGGAGAGATGAGATGTTGGTCTGTGGACCAGTCTCTGTAACCATCCGTGGGTAGAACTAGCCTCACCTCATGGAGAGATGAGATGTTGGTCTGTGGACCAGTCTCTGTAACTATCTGTGGGTAGAACTAGCCTCACGTCATGGAGAGATGAGATGTGGACCAGTCCCTGTAACCATCTGTGGGTAGAACTAGCCTCACGTCATGGAGAGATGAGATGTGGACCAGTCTCTGTAACCATCTGTGGGTAGAACTAGTCTCACGTCATGGAGAGATGAGATGTGGACCAGTCTCTGTAACTATCTGTGGGTAGAACTAGCCTCACCTCATGGAGAGATGAGATGTTGGTCTGTGGACCAGTCTCTGTAACCATCTGTGGGTAGAACTAGCCTCACGTCATGGAGAGATGAGATGTGGACCAGTCTCTGTAACCATCTGTGGGTAGAACTAGCCTCACGTCATGGAGAGATGAGATGTTGGTCTGTGGACCAGTCTCTGTAACCATCTGTGGGTAGAACTAGCCTCACGTCATGGAGAGATGAGATGTGGACCAGTCTCTGTAACTATCTGTGGGTAGAACTAGCCTCACCTCATGGAGAGATGAGATGTGGACCAGTCTCTGTAACCATCTGTGGGTAGAACTAGCCTCACGTCATGGAGAGATGAGATGTGGATCAGTCCCTGTAACCATCTGTGGGTAGAACTAGTCTCACGTCATGGAGAGATGAGATGTGGACCAGTCCCTGTAACCACCTGTGGGTAGAACTAGCCTAACGTCAATGTGCCGTTCTCCACCTCCAATTATAACAACCACAACAGCTAAAAGAGTGTGGACGGAAACTATAAGGAATTTAATATAACAAAAAATAGGAACATTTGCAAGTTTAAGAAAAATTTGAATTATATATTCAAGGTAAAAAACAGAGGTAAGTAAAAAAATAACATGGCCTTACAAGGCCAACTGAAGAGTGTTAAAAAACATATAAATATGGCAGAGACTGCGCTTGCGCAGTACATTTGAGATTATATTTCACAATCTCAAAGTAAAGTATTCATTTATATGAATTAGTCTGGAATATAACTAATAACAATAAAAAATCGTTAACATAGTAATAAAGAGCTTAAAGAGCCTCTTTTAAACGGTTAACAACGCGCCTGATTCACCATTATGAATTCAGACTAAACAAATTAAAATTTTTAAGGATAAATTTAAGTTTAAATACTTAACATTATAATAGAAAACAAAGTAACATTACAATAGAATAATGGTAATTTCTCACTAAACGAATCGGTAAAATGTTAAAGTTATAATTTATAAACCAACAAAAATGAATTACTTTTATAATTTCTTTTAAAAAAAATACGTCTACAAAATACTACCTATAAAAGAAAGATTATCAAATTTTCAAGTCCAAACAATTATTAGTAAACTAAATATTCCAAGCTTGGTTCCGGATCCCAGAGACTGCTCAAGATCCACATCAGACGCTGGAACTAGCTAGCCCTGATATTCCGGCAGGAAGAGAAGAAACCAAGGCTGAAGAAGAAGAATAACTGAGACTGTTACATGACCCAGGAACATTTGGAGACAAACAGTACTACCAACCAGACCATCGCTTGGTACAGAGGGTGGCAATCCAGTACTACCAACCAGACCATCGGTTGGTACAGAGGGTGGCAATCCAGTACTACCAACCAGTGGGTGGTCATCCAGTACTACCAACCAGACCATCGCTTGGTACAGAGGGTGGTCACCCAGTACTACCAACCAGACCATCGCTTGGTACAGAGGGTGTTCACCCAGTACTACCAACCAGACCATCGCTTGGTACAGAGGGTGGTCACCCAGTATTACCAACCAGACTATCACTTGGTACAGAGGGTGGTCACCCAGTATTACCAACCAGACTATCACTTGGTACAGAGGGTGTTCACCCAGTACTACCAACCAGACCATCGCTTGGTACAGAGGATGGTCATCCAGTAATACCAACCAGACCATCGCTTGGTACAGAGGGTGGTCACCCAGTACTACCAACCAGACCATCGCTTGGTACAGAGGGTGGTCACCCAGTACTACCAACCAGACCATCGCTTGGTACAGAGGGTGGTCATCCAGTACTACCAACCAGATCATCACTTGGTGCAGAGGGTGGTTAAGAGCAGTTAGCTTAAGATGGTTTAGTTTAGGATCCGAATTCCAATGCAGATTTAAATATAAAATGATAAAAGGAAAAGTAAGCTTTAGAAAATAAGTATAATGATAGGAGTAGCTGTAGTTTGTAGAAGGCGAGCTTTAAGCCACTCTTGCCCCATGCTCAGGCACAGCCTTACAGAGCAAGTGTTTTATAATAACCTTCCCTAAATAAAACAAAGAGCGAGAGGGGACAATCTAGGGTCAGCTCCGTTTGTTGGGGACACTCTTCGCGAGACACAAGGTCCGCCTTACCCCTCTGGTGGCGTGAATAGATCCATCTCCAGTCTGAAGGGAGGGGGAGGGGGTCACGTGACCTCTCATCTTTTGTAATTTCCATATTCATAGAGAGCTGACCCTACTGGGGGGCTCTTTGTGAGAGGCTGTAGAGGTGGGGAGAGGGGGGAAGGGTGCATTGTCCCATGGCCTGGCGCCGGGAGATCAACAGTTGAGACTAGATCAACATCCTGTTAGTGACAGAAACAACACAACTCCAACATTCACTCTTCATTCTATCATTGTTACATAGTAACAGCAGCCAGATGACAGAAATCAATGACAGAGTGAAGAGGCTGTGTTTGTAAAGAATGTTAAAATAAACAGTGCACGCGTCTTGGAACTGAACCTAGTCCTAAAGCGTCCGTATCTATCAACCTTAGTTATTAATCACGTGGTGTTGAGTCAACCAATGGGAGAGTATAGGCTAATAATTTGACCAATCAAACCACTCGAAAAAAAACAAATTCAATATAATCTATAGCATAGCTATTATTTTAATAGTATTATTTATTTTTTATTGTTTATAATTTAAATAACGATATCTTTAATATACTCAAATTTCCTATTAAATGCGATTAAGTGGTTGTAGGGATGTGAGAAAAGGCCAGTATTTTTTCCAATTTTTATATCAAAACTTTGTTGTTCTAAATAAATAAATTATTGCTCAGTACAAACATATTGTTTAATTTTCTTCACACGGTGACATCAACAGCTGTCAAAAATCGTACAGAGTGTCCTAGAATTTAATGAAAACTTTTTCTCTTCATTTACAACATTTTTATCTTCTGTCCTAAAGCCTCACCTAAAAAGTAGTATAAATGAAAATACGTTAAGCTTTGAAAATGGCGACCGCTTTCTTTACTAGAAATGATGCTTTCGTTTCTATTTCACATTCAGGGATTGGTTGTACGGAGTTCTACGGACTATGGACCTACTGATGGGGAACACCTATATTGCTCTTCAAAGTGAGACAGGTTTGAGTACCATTGCGAGAGTTTATTCCACCCCTATAAATCTAGGGGTAGTAAAAACCACCCCCTGCGTGATCTAAGACAAAGCAAGAACCAAGGAAACTAAAACACTCTCCACAATTCCAGGGAAACATTTATTTACACAAGGAACTCAAATCTAGCTCTTTTTCCCAAGATCGGCTCAGGTATTTAACTCAAGTTTGAATCGCGAACAGTTTTATGAATTTCTTTTGCGTTACAACGAAAGTAGTTTCAAGGCTAACTTGTAGACAGTTGTATGTTTTTTGTGGGTACTGATTGACTTTATCTAGCGTTGAAACGTTTTCAATAGAACACACTCATAGACTAACATTTAAATCCCCCATAAACGACTCTATTTGATAAAGACGTCATTAGAACAATATCATCCAGTGAGCCTCCAACATTATTGTTATCAAGCAAGATTTAACTTTCCAGCTTTCCATTTGTTCAATCAACAATGTGAGGAAATTGTTTATATTTTATTTCTCTGGTGCGAATACACATGAACATTCCCCCGGTGAAAATTCCCGAAGTTGCACGAACACGCACGAATACGCCGAGGAAGTTGCACAATACACTCAAACACTAATGGCGAAGTTACACGAAGCTGCACGAATACACACGAACACGTCCGGGAAGATGTGGAGCTTTCACTAAACTAAGGAGAAGCTGCATTAACTCTCAAAATTGTTGACAACATTCTGAAAACAAAGCTACTACGTTAGACATATTAATTTAATAATACATTAATTAAGATATATTTAAGAACATAATTTAGACTGAGACTGTGTTATAATATAAAAAAAAAAATAAGAGTTTATAAATGAACTTTACTGTCCCGGTTAGCTAAATGTTCGAGGCGTAGAAGTGGTCTATCTCCTTATATCGGAGCCACTGTTAATATAATCCAGCAGCAACCAGTGTGTATGTAAAGTGGAGAATAGGAAAAAGATGACGTGACAGAAAGAGTGAAATGTGCGCACCAAGGAGCAACAAGGCAACACTTGCTAGAGATGAGCTTCAAATAGTTGCTCTCAGATCAACTAGTTGGTGCCGATAACAAATATAGCTCCATTCAATGTGCATGTTGGGTGTAATATTCACTATCGTTCGTAACACGAAACATAATGAATGTATTTGTTTGGAAAGTGTAATAACTAATAATAATAATAATAATAATAAATAAAATAATAATATAATAATAATAATAATAATAATAATAATAATATAAATAAAAGATAATAATATCTAAAATCAAGATTAAAATATTTTTAGCTTTTGTTAAAATACACATAAAAACAACTATATTAACACGCAAGGGTGCATTTTTAGGATAACTTTTAATTGTGTATAGCGGTGTATCTTTTAAATATCAAGTCAAATGATGTGTCTTAGCATTTAAACTATTTGTTATATTATAGTTGCACGTATTATATTTTACGCTTCTATTAACACCACTGTGGTATTGAGGGGGGTACGAACACCCCTCTTGTCCCTATACCTCTTTTGGGTCCACCAATGTTTTAATTGAATATTTGTATTCAATAAATTGCCACGATTAAGCTTCATTTGTCCAATAGCGTTTTCTCGGGTATTTACTCGCAGTGTTCTGTAGAGTGGAGCTACCTACAGCCCCACGATAGAGCCAACTAACTATATATATATTCTGTAGAGTGGAGCTACCTATAGCCCCACAGCCAACTAGCTTTATATATTCTGTAGAGTAGAGCTACCTACAGCCCCACTATAGAGACAACTAACTATATATATTCTGTAGAGTGGAGCTACCTATAGCCCCACAGCCAACTAACTATATATATTCTGTAGAGTAGAGCTACCTACAGCCCCACAGCCAACTAACTATATACATTCGGTAGAGTAGAGCTACCTACAGCCCCACAGCCAACTAACTATATATATTCTGTAGAGTAGAGCTACCTACAGCGCCACTATAGATACAACTAACTATATATATTCTGTAGAGTAGAGCTACCTACAGCGCCACTATAGAGACAACTAACTATATATATTCTGTAGAGTAGAGCTACCTACAGCCCCACTATAGAGCCAACTAACTATACACATTCTGTAGAGTGGAGCTACCTATAGCCCCACAGCCAACTAACTATATATATTCTGTAGAGTAGAGCTACCTACAGCACCACTATAGAGCCAAACTACTGATATATCCTGTACATCTTGTTCCAAGACTCCACCGTAAAATAACAGAACCTCCACAAAACAGCGAGAACAAAAGGAGCTGGCAAGAAGAAACCGGCGTTTCTATTTCAATATGTCTACGTTCAGAATAATCCCTCCCCCTTCTCGCCGGGTGCTGTTAGCCCCCAAAGAAAGAGACGAATTGTTTCTGTCACAAATAGTAAAATATGGAGGCAAGAATAACATTTCGTCAGAAACAGTTACTTAGCATAAGGCAATTAAAAAATAAATCAATTGACGTCCGATCCAACCTGTACTAACAACCTTTTAGAGGTCACGTGATAGCTACTAGACCAACAACAAGCTGTATCATGTACCAACAAGCTCCTGTAAATCATGTGACAGTTTCAAGGCTAACATCAAGTTGTCCTAGCAGAGTAAGAAGAAAATAACAGAAAATAATGGTCTCAAAAATAATTTTTAAAATATAAATATGATTTTCCTACCGCTCCGATGTCTAGGAAATTGTGCTAAAGGCAAATCAATGACAATAACTTGTTTCCATTCATAGAAGTATCGAGAGCCCCCAGTTTTATGAGAAAATGTTTGCTATCAGTAACATGTTATTATTTTAAAAACAATGAAAGCGTCATTTTATGATCACTTGTTTAGTACCATCACATGTTATCACTTTTTAAAATCAGTCTTGAACTTATTCTTTAATCAAAATAACGTGAACATTAATATCGTCTTTTGAACAAAACAGTTCATAACTACTTCGTGAACAGCCACAGTACACTACCAAACAAATGTGCTCATAATGCAATCCACAGTGATTGTTTATTATTTTACTGATATATTCTATTACCATCCATCCAGGCTTCCCTCGTGTTCGTACTGTTGGGGCCGAGATTATGTACCCGCATCTGCGTGCAGTGAGATTAGGACACCATTTAAAACTGTCAGTTCTTTCTGTTGAGATTCAAACCCTGACCTCCCAATCAATAGCAAACCAGACACCCTTTCCCACGTGGCCATTGATGTAGGTCACTTCTTACTGTCCAGAACACGTGTTCTGTCTCTAGCACTACAAAGTGAGCTACCCAGGCTATAGTGTCCAAACACGTGTACTGTCTCTAGCACTACAAAGTGAGCTACCCGGGCTATAGTGTGCAAACACGTGTCACTGTCTCTAGCACTACAAAGTGAGCTACCCAGGGCTATAGTGTCCAAACACGTGTTACTGTCTCTAGCACTACAAAGTGAGCTACTCAGGCTATAGTGTCCAAACACGTGTTTAAAGGTCTCTAGCACTACAAAGTGAGCTACCCGGGCTATAGTGTCCAAACACGTGTTGCTGTCTCTAGCACTACAAAGTGAGCTACCCAGGCTATAGTGTCCTGTCTCTAGCACTACAAAGTGAGCTACTCAGGCTATAGTGTTCAAACACGTGTTCCTGTCTCTAGCACTACAAAGTGAGCTACCCAGGAGGCTATAGTAGTGTGTCCAAACACATGTTTGACTTAATCTCACAAACAACATGTGTTAACTTGTTAAGACGAACGTTTGAAGGGTCTGAGCATGGGTTTATTTATTTTGCAACAACTGTACAGGTACTAGTTGTTCTTCATGTCCATGAACTGTACCACTGTTCCCCTTCCCCGCCGCACACATGTGCTAGTGAGCAAATCTCTCAACAGGGGCGCGCGCGACGTTCCAACGAGTATTTACATATGCAAAGCCTGGCGGCGCTTTCTTGAATTAGTGGGATTTGGGGGCGGCCCGCGATACTAGCGCTCCTATGAACGGAAACAGGAAGTGTCATTAGTTCTGAAAGCTGTTTATTTTTGTAGATCTCTTCTAACAGAAATTTGAAAATATTCATATTTTGAACTGAGAGGATTTATCGGGGCTGAATTTGAGCCCAATTTGACAAATGATTCAAGGTGATCATAACAGTGAGATACCCGCTTCGGAGTCCGAATGGTCTAACTCGCTACTCTCACGATAGACTGGCTTGCCTTTAATGGGGAAATTGTCGTTCAAATCCCAATCGTGTATTCTGAGAGTAGTTTTACTTAAATGGTTTTCCACTCTTTCTCCGCACACACGCGGGTACAATTCCTAGAACTCTAACGTTCCTAACCCATTAAACCGTTAGCATAATAGTACATAAGCGTATATCCCAAACGAGTAGTAAGACCCTTTGCTTTAACATTTTTTTAATAATTGTAAGTTAAACCCAGTTTCACTCTTAACTCAGATAAGTAATACAGATTTATCCAGTCTCACTCTTAACTCAGGTAAGTAGCATGTTAGACCAGTCTCACCCTAACTCAGGTAAGTAGCTAGTTAAACGTTTTCACCCTAACTCAGATAAGTAACACAAATCTATCCATCTCACTTTTACTCAGGTATGTATGCATAGTTAGACCCAAGTCTACCCTAACTAGGTAAGTAGCATAGTTAGACCAGTCTCACCCTAACTCAGGTAAGTAGCTAGTTAAACCCAGTTTCACCCTAACTCAGATAAGTAACACAATCTATCAGTCTCACTCTTAGACTCAGGTAAGTGCATAGTTAAACCCAGTCTCACTCATAGCTGTATAAGTAACAGATTTATCCAGTCTCATCTTAACTTCAGTAAGTAGATAGTTAAACACAGTCTCACTCCTAACTCAGGTAAGTACATAGTTAGACCCAGTCTCACTCCAAACTCAGATAAGTAACAGATTATCCAGTCTCACTCAAACTCAGTAAGTAGCATAGTTAAACACAGTCTCACTCCAAACTCAGATAAGTAACACAGATCTATCAGTTTCACTCCTAACTCAGTTAGTAACATAGTTAGACCCAGTCTCACTCCAACTCAGTAAGTAACAGATCTATCCAGTCTCACTCTTAACTCAGGTAAGTAACATAGTTAGACCCAGTCTCACTCATAGCTCAGATAAGTAACACAGATTTATCCAGTCTCACTCTTAACTCAGGTAAGTAACACAACTAGATATTAACTCAAGTAACATAGCTCGAAGCTCTTTGCGCGGTTTCCTGTCTTGTGGAAATGAGACCAAGGACGCACTCTCTCGAATATTCTGAGGAACTATGAGCTTCCATCCTACTCAGTATTAAATACTAAGCCTATGTCCTCTGCTACTCACTGATTGTTTGTTGAGCTCGTGTTGGGAGTCTCATCACACTATTGTGTAGTAGTCCTCAGGACCTCAGAATACAGCGGATCCTTCCTGACCAGGACATTAGTACCATTATTCAATGCAGATCCTTCCTGACCAGGACATTAGTACCGTTATCTCAATGCAGATCCTTCCTAGCCAGGACATTAGTACCGTTATCTCAATGCAGATCCTGGACAACTGTTTGTCTCCCAGCGATATTCCTAACGACAACTGTTGGCTACTCACAATGATCAGCAGTGAAATGGAACAAGAACACTATATTGGTTCCTCTGTTTTCGGGAACACAAACCGGCCCTGGGAGAAAACTGCACCAGAAATTTTTATAAGAAAATATTATATTAGCAGAAATAAGTGAGTATTAAAAATACTTCTACTCAAAAATTTAACTAATCAAATTACACATTCAATTTGCTCCTATTACAAATAATATTTTAATTTGAACTTAAATTTCCTTTATTATTGTACTGCCAAAAAGTCGCAAGATTTATGACATGTCAGCATAAAATATATGAAATAAGATAAACAATCACAACAATTCACAGCTAAATTATGATGCATACAGATAAATAATTACTAAAAGATAATAATACGAATAATAATAAATATAGTATCTACCAGATAAATTAATGATAGGGGATCTCCTTAAATAACTCTCTGAGTTTGGCTTTTCTTTTCTGGTTAAAGTCGTATTCGACAACTTTCTAATTTGCGCCATGGAGACAAGGGCTCACCTCATCAGAGTTATTGAGAGAACATAATTTTGTGGAAGAGAGGTCCAAGATGGGACATGGATACATTCTCATGATCAAGGGCAAATATACAATAAAGGTTGTTATTGAAAATACTATATAAAAAAAAGGACATCACAATAAAGTCAACGCGAGAAGACAATTTGCTTTCAAATTCTGTCATAATCATAATATATCCGGTTTCCCATTCAAGTGTGAGTTTGTTTATGACAACCAAACCTCCCGGGAAGGACTATAGGGTTCTGATCTCCCTAACTCAATGAAGGGGATGAAGAAAGTGAATCTTATGGGGTTTCCCTGGTAATAACGTGTAAAAAATGTTACGATATAAGCCACGCCCAATGTTACAATATAAGCCACGCCCACTGCATGTAGATACAGTACATGTATCTGAGGTAGATCGTGGTAACGCCTTCATAGTTGTGGGGTATGCAATACCTGACACACGACTGCTCTACAGGCAGAATCCTGACAATCTCACCAATCACCATACAATCTGAACGCCTCTTTACAAACGATACTGGTCACGCTCCTACCGGCTGAGATACCCAGCTCTAACTCTTATAAGTAGATCAAGTAGCTGTCAGTCTTAGAGTGTATTGTGTTGAGTACACGACCTCCCCAACAGTTACATAATACTGGCTCTGTATGCATATTGTCTAGTTTGAATATCAGGAAAGTTGATAGGACTTTATCTAGCTTTAAAAGTCCTGTCTTAAGTCCACTAAGTTAATGTAATATAATTTTGATATCACCAAGTGGAGGAAACTTAACATCAACTATATCACTCCACATTGGTAACAACCCACACCGGTAACAACCCACACTGGTAACAACCCACACTGGTAAAAACACACACCAGTAAAAATCCACACCGGTGGGTATGCTGACAAATGCGTCAGGCTCATCCATCCTAGTTTAACAGGAAGGTTGGAGTTAAAATTCCAGCTGGATATAATTATGTTGTGTTGTTTTAAATATATTTCCTACTCTCCCTCCACGCAAATGTCGCCCCACTCCATAGTTAAAAGTGCGCAGATAATCTGTAAGGACAGAAGTACAGGATACGTGGGAGGGGAGGGGGGGCCATTTCCCAAGGAACTGCTCCTGCTTTGATTTTCTTGTGACTGTATGCCCCTAGGGACAGTGTGTGACATCACTTTGTCCACCCTTGTAGTTCTGGGGGTGACAGTCCCGAGTGAGGCTGTAATTACTAGCTCTTGTGACCCCTCCCTCCCCTGGGGCTACCCTTGTTGACAGCGGGATGGTGGGTTGGTCAGAGCGGCTATACTACAATACTCGCAGGAAGGACCGATTATGATGGATACAAAAGTTAATATAATATCTATTGTCATGTATTCATACGTCAAGCCATGTGATCTACAACTGTCACTTTGGATACATATTATCAAAACTTTAAATACCAATAATAGCATATTAGAATGCTATCAATTTTTACCACAAATAATATGTTGATATTTTCTATGAAGATTGCACTGTATCTTCGGGAACATTGTTCAACATTTGTCAACACAAGTAGCTCATTGGTGCAGGCCTGACATTCTAGATCATTCTTGTAAACCTGTAGAACTTGTTCGATCCTGATTACTTGTGTGGATCTATCTCCCAACAAATGTTAATTTCCCCAAAGAGGCCGCGCGCAAAGTGCTTCCGTCAGGTTTGGTCTTACTTACCTGAGGTCTGGGTTAGAATCCCAGTTGGGTGTACTAAATGGTATTTTCCCCTCTGCCTCCAAGCGAATGCTGTTAGATTTCCTCTCAATTCTACCTTTCTCAACTCTATTTATTGTAGTCGGACCACATGAATGCTGGATAGTTCTTTAGATTTAGCCACTGTTGGAGGTGTAGTGGATCCGAACTATAAGAACTGCACAAGGATTGTAATTATTCACGAGATACAAAGAGCTAAAGAGGAAATAGAGTGCTGAGAAGAACTCACGATGAGTGCCCAATGCTCTGACCTTTACCCTGCAAAGAAGTCACAGAAACTTTCTTCTGTATATTTTTTGTTATTAAAATATCAATGTTTCCATCCTCTTCTAACACTTGACAGTCCCAAACAAATCATATTTTCGTTTCAGGCTCCGTGTCAACATTTCTGTCTAAATTTCCCAACCAGAGCTTTCTTCCAGATCTTGCTATCATTTTGTTGGATAAATGTTATCACGGCTTGTTCCTGGGGTCGGGGGAGGGGGTACCAATGCTGGAGGGGAATTCTCCAATTAGGAGTTAAACAATAACTAAACAGACCGAGTTGACGGGCAGGGGAACTCCTTTAAATCCACTTCTAATTAAACTAATAAAATGTATGAATGACCTCAAAATGTCTGTAATAAATAATAACCTAGGCTACATTAAACCCTTTGGAAATATATGTACTAAATAGAAGATAGTAATATGAGTTATGACCGGTTGCATATTCGTAGAGCAGGGGGCAGACACATTTAATTATCAGACGAGAGATGTGGTATTCTATTACCAACTAAATTAATCAAATTGTATGGTATGCACAATTATTCATTGTCATAGTATGGTAGTTATATACAAACATTTACAGGTCTAGCAGTTGGACACAACATTATGGTTGATGGTTAATATATTCCTTGACCATGATTGTAGAGAGAGAGTGTACTATTTACTCTCCATCTTCTGTTGAAGCACCGGACACAGCTGGTCCCTGTTTGTACTTGTATTAGTTCTTTATCCTGCCTTGATTCTACTTGTTCACGAACAGACTGTACTAACTCAATTTAATGTCACCTTATTCTCAGCGTTTCCGAAACTCTCCAGTAGTTCCTTGTTGCAGTATGTTCCTTGTTGCAGTTGTATTGTTCCAGTAGTTCATTGTTGCTTGGTAAGGTTAGGTACGTATAGTTTGGTAAACCCTATCATGGTATCCTGCCATGGTTTGTTTTCCCAAGTTGTAAAGTGGCTGACTCAATAAATAGGTACGGAAGTTCCATCTCAGGAATATTAAAACTATCCTTACATTAGTAAATACGAGAAGATCATAACAAACTTACATTATTGTGATGGTGTTGCGATCCCAGTTAAGTCATGTGTTGTCCCCTATTCCTCCCTGTCACATGTCCTGTCTCCTGTATCTGTCTCCTTGTATTGTCTCCTGTATTGTCTCCTGTATTGTCTCCTGTACTGTCTCCTGTATTGTCTCCTGTACTGTCTCCTGTACTGTCTCCTGTATTGTCTCCTGTACTGTCTCCTGTATTGTCTCCTGTACTGTCTCCTGTATTGTCTCCTGTACTGTCTCCTGTATTTTCTCTTGTACTGTCTCCTGTATTGTCTCCTGTACTGTCTCCTGTATTTTCTCCTGTACTTGTCTCCTGTATTGTCTCCTGTACTGTCTCCTGTATTGTCTCCTGTACTGTCTCCTGTATTGTCTCCTGTATTGTCTCCTGTATTTTCTCCTGTATTTTCTCCTGTACTGTCTCCTGTATTCTCTCCTGTACTATTCCTGTACTATCCCACCTACTGATAATGCCAGTTGTTCACAGTACACCCAGCAACGTACTGGAACATTATAACTAATTAAGCCCCACCCTTCATTTCATAATTTAATTGGCTAACTAGATTGAAACTGGTTTCCCGCTGCACCCGAGTCACTTCGCAACACGCCCTAATGAATCATTACCTTCCCAGTGCGACTGTTTTATTAATTAGTAAACTTATCGGTGTCATGATCAACCAAAACATTAACAGATAAAAAATGCTAATCTTTAGGTAGGGATGTCAAAGTTCCCGAACAAATGATGGGGACATTTCCTTCCCTTCGTTCCTCGTAAGAATGTTGTCTTTCCCTTCAAGGCAATAACTTCTCTCGACAACAGGAACTGGCGCTGTAATCCTCGCGTGTGTAAACACTCGATATACAACTAATTAATACGATCGGCGGTATGCCCCAACCAATGACGGTTGGCAGTCGAGTCACTGCTGTGACGTCATTCAGACCCCTCCTACAATTCAGTAATTGATAGTCTGGGTGGAAAAACCAGGAAGACAAAGGGGAGGTCTAACGACATTACAAATCAAGCTGTAGTTATTTCATCACGTCTTAATAACCCACTCGTTCCGGTTTTACGCACACATTAGTTACCATAACGGAGGTTATTTATTAAAAATCCCTCAATTGCACTCCAGACTGGACTCTAACCCTCATTTTCTATCAACTAGCAATCCTCCAATAGTACCACAAGCAGGGATTCCAACCCTCATTTCACCGCCACTGGCAATCCATAGTAATGCGTTAGACCATGAGAGAACCGATGCCGGTAAAAAACAAACTTCAGAGCAGTCCATTCTTAATAACTTAACCTAAAGTCTGGAGAACTAGGTGTAATGTATCCTAAAAAGTTCAAAGCTTTGAGTACTAACATTTACAATTCATTTAAAAGGTCGTTTCTTGTTGGAGGTTTTATTTTATTATATTCAGATATATTTTTATTTTAAAACTTGTTAGATTTATTAGATCATGTTTGAGACTAGCATTATTTATTTACAATCCTTTCGGGACATCTGTAACCAACAGGGCTAGGGAAGAGGAGCAATAGGGGGGATTTTAAGGACTTGCACTAGATTGGATTAAACCATAGACTCCCAACTTAGAGCACAGAGTGCAGGCCACTGCACTAACCCTGCCAGTGCTAAATAAAGATATTATTTGTATTAATAAAGAGCGTATATTTGGCCACGTTTCTTTGTTCAGCGATAAGGAAGTCCAGTGAAGGCTTCGCATGTTCTAAACACAAAAGTAACAACAGTAGTCTAGATATTATATATTTTACTTTGTGTATTATTAAATATTTCTCAATTTGGTAAAAAATGTAGGAAACTGAGCCAAGAATGTTCTGGAGATAGGGAATGAATGGAAGAAATAAGATATGGGTATTAAAACTGGAGGTAGATCACCTGGTTCTTGCACTCAGAGTGAGGTGTGAAGACACAAAGGGAGATAACTTTGTTCTTGCACTCAGAGTGAGGTGTGAAGACACAAAGGGAGATCACCTGGTTCTTGCACTCGGAGTGAGGTGTGAAGACACAAAGGGAGATCAGCTGGTTCTTTCACTCGCAGTGAGATGTGAAGACACGAAGGGAGATCACCTGGTTCTTTCACTCAGAGTGAGATGTGAAGACACAAAGGGAGATCACCTGATTCTTGCACTCAGAGTGAGGTGTGAAGACACAAAGGGAGATCACCTGGTTCTTGCACTCAGAGTGAGTTTTGTAGACATGAAGGTAGATGACCTGGTTGATATACTCAGAGTTTAATTATTTCCCATTCGGACGAGATATAAACAATGGAGTTGGCTCCCGGCCAACTAGATCTGCTCAAGAGAGGATGGCCATGGAAATCAATCACATTGATGCTTTGTTTTCAGGTCCGAGCACAACTATTATTATTTTTATTAACACAGGGAAGAAGAACGGGCCATCAACCAGGTATACTCACTGTTCTCTCTAACAGTCAGTGACACACAGTACCTGTTCTCTCTAACAGTCAGTGACACACAGTGACACACAGTACCTGTCCTCTCTAACAGTCAGTGACACACAGTACCTGTTCTCTCTAGCAGTCAGTGACACACAGTGACACACAGTACCTGTCCTCTCTAACAGTCAGTGACACACAGTACCTGTTCTCTCTAGCAGTCAGTGACACACAGTACCTGTTCTCTCTAGCAGTCAGTGACACACAGTGACACACAGTACCTGTCCTCTCTAACAGTCAGTGACACACAGTACCTGTTCTCTCTAGCAGTCAGTGACACACAGTGACACACAGTACCTGTTCTCTCTAGCAGTCAGTGACACACAGTGACACACAGTACCTGTTCTCTCTAGCAGTCAGTGACACACAGTGACACACAGTACCTGTCCTCTCTAACAGTCAGTGACACACAGTACCTGTTCTCTCTAACAGTCAGTGACACACAGTGACACACAGTACCTGTCCTCTCTAACAGTCAGTGACACACATTACCTGTTCTCTCTAGCAGTCAGTGACACACAGTGACACACAGTACCTGTTCTCTCTAGCAGTCAGTGACACACAGTGACACACAGTACCTGTCCTCTCTAACAGTCAGTGACACACAGTACCTGTTCTCTCTAGCAGTCAGTGACACACAGTGACACACAGTACCTGTCCTCTCTAACAGTCAGTGACACACAGTACCTGTTCTCTCTAGCAGTCAGTGACACACAGTGACACACAGTACCTGTCCTCTCTAACAGTCAGTGACACACAGTACCTGTTCTCTCTAACAGTCAGTGACACACAGTGACACACAGTACCTGTCCTCTCTAACAGTCAGTGACACACATTACCTGTTCTCTCTAGCAGTCAGTGACACACAGTGACACACAGTACCTGTCCTCTCTAACAGTCAGTGACACACAGTACCTGTTCTCTCTAGCAGTCAGTGACACACAGTGACACACAGTACCTGTCCTCTCTAACAGTCATTGACACACAGTACCTGTTCTCTCTAACAGTCAGTGACACACAGTGACACACAGTACCTGTTCTCTCTAACAGTCAGTGACACACAGTACCTGTCCTCTCTAACAGTCAGTGACACACAGTACCTGTTCTCTCTAGCAGTCAGTGACACACAGTGACACACAGTACCTGTCCTCTCTAACAGTCAGTGACACACAGTACCTGTTCTCTCTAGCAGTCAGTGACACACAGTGACACACAGTACCTGTCCTCTCTAACAGTCAGTGACACACAGTACCTGTTCTCTCTAGCAGTCAGTGACACACAGTGACACACAGTACCTGTTCTCTCTAGCAGTCAGTGACACACAGTGACACACAGTACCTGTCCTCTCTAACAGTCAGTGACACACAGTACCTGTTCTCTCTAGCAGTCAGTGACACACAGTGACACACAGTACCTGTCCTCTCTAACAGTCAGTGACACACAGTACCTGTTCTCTCTAGCAGTCAGTGACACACAGTACCTGTTCTCTCTAGCAGTCAGTGACACACAGTGACACACAGTACCTGTCCTCTCTAACAGTCAGTGACACACAGTACCTGTTCTCTCTAGCAGTCAGTGACACACAGTGACACACAGTACCTATCCTCTCTAACAGTCAGTTGTCCTACACTAGCAAGTTAAACAGCTTTCAGGATGTAGCTACAGACTCAGTAGAAGTACAAGTTGTCCTACACTAGCAGGTTAAACAGCTCTCATGATGTAGCTACAGACTCAGTAGAAGTACAAGTTGTCCTACACTAGCAGGTTAAACAGCTCTCATGATGTAGCTACAGACTCAGTAGAAGTACAAGTTGTCCTACACAAGCTGGTTAAACAGCTTTCAGGATGTAGCTACAGACTCAGTAGAAGTACAAGTTGTCTTACACTAGCAAGTTAAACAGCTCTCAGCATGTAGCTACAGACTCAGTAGAAGTACAAGTTGTCCTACACTAGCAGGTTAAATAGCTCCTTGTCTTTCAAACTAAAGTAAAACGAGTTTATATTGTTTTGAGAAATATTTGGAAGGAACCCACTCCAGTGGCCGCATGATCTAAGGCGCTAATCTCGCAGTAGACTAGATTTACGATGATGGGGAGATCAAGGTTCGAATCTTGGTCGGGTGTACTAAGGGTGGTTTTTCCAAAATTGGCTTACACTTTCCCTCCAAGCAAATGAGGGTACACTTCATCTAAATATAACCTTCCTAATTCCTAAAATCATTAGAAAAATTAGTACATAAGTTTATAAACCGAACGGGTAGTAAGACGCTTTGCTAAAAATAATTAGAAATAAGACGATTGTAAGGAAGCGGTTTTAATAAAATGTATTACAGAAAACCTGGATGAGCGATAGACCTGAGCTTCTATAAGTGGGAGGAGCCACTATTGAGCCTCTATAAGTGGGAGAAGCCACTCCTGAACCTCTATAGGTGAGAGGAGCCACTCCTGAACACTATAAGTGGGAGGAGCCACTCCTGAACCTCTATAGGTGAGAGGAGCCACTCCTGAACCTCTATAGGTGGGAGGAGCCCCTACTGAACCTCTATAAGTGAGAGGAGCCACTCCTGAACCTCTATAGGTGGGAGGAGCCACTCCTGAACCTCTATAAGTGAGAAACCTCTAGAAGCGAGAGAAAATTCCCGGTCCTTTGAACTCTCGCTTGTCCAGGCTCGACTGTATCATATATTGGCATATTATAGATTAATAAAAATGAAGAATTGATTAAAAATACACATTAAACTTTTAATCTATATCTACACTTGTATTTTCTGCGAGGACTGTACTTTTTGTTACATTCATCCTAATAAAACAAAGATGAAAATAAAAGACTATAGGAGTAGGCGTAGTATATTTCGTAATAATTAATAATTATCTGGTTATTTGTGATAGCTATCATCGTTATTTCAATACAATTTTCCTTAATGGATATAGTTTGAAAACATCGCACGTGACTATAGGCTCCGTGTTTAGACGCTGCTGGCGCTCGTAAAACTGCAACATTTTGAAACACTTAGATGACAGTGGACAGGCAACGTACAATATTGCAACAGATATGACCAAATAATAATCAAATATGGTTGTCAAAAAATTAATACTGGGTATTATTCACATCAATTATTTTATAAGCGACTAGGCTTATTCAAAGCAAGTCATGTAACCGGATTAACTGAAATTCAATATAAGAATTCAGTTTATAAAAAATCAATAACTGTAAGGCAGACGCACGTAACTATACCTTATAATCCAAAAATGGTCTGATCTTAGTCTAAACTAAAATAAACACTAGAAAATGTGATACTAGATAGTTATATTTCATTTATAATTACATAACTTCAAGTTAATTAGTTAAAATTAGCCTATATCTTAATCTTCAAAATGTCAACAAAATCAAGGTTATATTAGTAAAAGTTACTCTTTAGACTTGTATTTTTTTTTATATGACTTTGCCACAATTGAATACTAAACCTATAATGATTATATTTAGTTCATAAAACAGTGACAAGATCTTATTGCACAAAGTAGAGCTGTCATGTCCCTGTTGCAAAGTAGCAAGACACTATTGTTGTGACCCGCCTCGGTGGCGTAGTTGGCTAACGCGCCAGTCGTGTTGAGCCAGACCTTCGAGGACGGGGAGATCGAGGTTCGAATCTCGGTCGGGTGAACTGGGGGTGGTTTTTCCTAAATGGTTTTCCACTCTCCCTCCACGCAAATGCGGGTTCACTTCCTCTAAATTCAACCTTCCCAATTCCTAATCCATTAGCGTAATTAGTACTTAAGCGTATAACCCGAACGGGTAGTGGGACGCGGTGCTAAATAATAATAATAAAAAACTATTGTTGTGAAATGACATAGTTATGTACTTTCATTACTTATTATTTGGTCCATGCGAAACAAATATTTACAAATTGGCAATAACAAAACCTTAGATAAACAAGTCATTAGTTTGTGAAAACCAGTCCTTTAGGAACTACGAAGGTTAATGTATGTAGAGTTTAGCTTAATGTACATTAATATGGCCTAAAACTATTGAAATCGATGGGTTTCTTGGCTTTACTCATATTTGAGAAAGAATCAGGATAAATATAAACACCAACAAATCTATTTTATTATTTCTGTTGTCCATTAGAAGCCACGTGTTTCGTTTTTCTTCAATTTATTCCTATCAAGAAATGTGTCAAATGTTATGTCTTTATTAATGTTTTTATATCGATTTAAACATTCCACATCACAAGTCTTATTTCATATTCTGACACTTTTTACTTGATTCGTTGTCTCGAAATTAACATATTATATAGATTACGTTTAAACATGTTTGGAACATCAATAAACTATAATAAGCTACGTGTTTCAGCAATCCCCTTCATTCAAGTGTTTCAAGATTCTGCCACTACCAGCGCCACATACAGCAGTGCACGGTACCTATAGGGCATAAGAGAGCAGGAAGTATTAGTGATCTGCGTTATGCTCATTGCGGGGGACACTTTCTCTTTAATCCACAGTATGGAGCCTAACGAACCTTCGCTTCGTCCATAAGCTCAGGGGTATCACTAACCACGAGACACAGTGCCAGCTAATTCATGGCGATGCTCGTTTGTTTCCTACTTCCTGTGCGCATGTTCCTTAGTAATAATTGGAACCCCTTCTCGTCTATAGCGAGAGTCAAGGTTCATCTATTTATAGTGAGCTCATCGGGTAATGGAGTTGTACACTCTTTACTTTGGTGTATGTGAGCTCTGCATTCCTGAAGACTCGCAGCAAATAAGCAGGGAGAGGAAAGGGGGGGGGGGGGGAGCAGGTATGGGTAAATCGATGCTAATGTTTCGCAGAATACAATAGTTTAGTCGTTTGGAACTTTTCCTTGCATTCAGAACTCTTTTAGTTACAATTTGTAAAGTTTGTGTCGGATATATTTACATTTGTCCATCCCGATACTACGTTCATATTCAGGCCACATTTTTAAAATATACATTTGAAGTATTTCTTTTAGAGTCTCTCGTGTCATTCTTTCGATCAATATTATATTATCTTTAGGTTATCAAAATTCAGATTTATAGTAAGTGAGCAATAGCAATCGCCCTTTTATTCAAATCTAGTTCATTAAATTATATTATTAGAGTTATAAGATGTAGTTTCCACCCTCTTGGGTGGAGATGCCAGGACCTCTGGGACAGAAACCCCCACAAGAACATGACAGGGCCGATATTAGAACAAGGTCTACAACATACTATTGGGTAGAAGGAAGGAAAGTAGAACAAGATCTACAATACACGTGGGGGAAAGCACATTATTTTGTGGATGTTTATCTCCCGAGATTACAAGATAAGCATTATTAGTCAGGTGAACTGAGTAGAATTGAAATTATAAAAACTATTACTGAGATACAATTTCTTAAAATAAATAGTAAAATGCGTTACAGACCATTTTGCAGCCATACATTTCCAACACATCAGTGCATTCACAATAATTATCTCTTATATAAATTATACAGTATTTTGAATTTCATAGTTCTAAACTCTTAAGGACCTATAATTTTAAGACTCTAACATTGTCATTAATCTTTTTGGGATATAATCTAATAATAATATACATATTTGGTCAAATGTATGCATCTGATCGTGTAAGACAGACTGTGTGTATCTTTGTGATCGTATAATAGAGACTGTGTATCTTTGTGCTGGTGTAAGACAGACTGTGTATCTTTGTGATCGTGTAAGACAGGCTATGTGTATCTTTGTGCTGGTGTAAGACAGACTATGTATCTTTGTGCTGGTGTAAGACAGACTGTGTATCTTTGTGCTGGTGTAAGACAGACTGTGTATCTTTGTGATCGTGTAAAGCAGATGGTTTAGTTGTAATGGTAGGTAAATGTCGAAAGAAAACCCCTCAACCCCACTGTAGAAACCAGTCTACAAAACTAATCAACCCCCTCTAAACCCCTCCTCTCTTTGTTAACTTGATCGTTATCGAAACAAGCTCTTTGAAACAAGCCTGTTACCGTTACTTCTTCAAGAGTACACCACCGCCCCAAGCGGTCGTTCAACAAAACTAATTACGAAATGAAGTTGATAGGTCCTGTAGCGAATGTACCACCGAGTGAAAGGACCTTATGTTCTGTTTGAATCCAGTTGAGAGCATCAGCCATGGACTCTGGTGAGAGTTTGGGCTAGCAGTTCAATACTCTTTACACTGAAATACAGGTTAGTCTAGTTACGGCCTCGTATCTAGTGGTGGAGAGTGATGTTACGACTTTGTGTCTTGTGATGGAGAGTTTAGTTACGGTATTGTGTTTAATGATGGATTCTGTGGTTACGGCCTCGTTTCTTAATACACCAGTCTGGAGTATTACTAGTGTAGCCTGTATATAAATACCAGAGAATAAACCAACCATTACGTGTAAGGTAATATTGTAACTTAACCCTCCTGGCTAATAGAATGTGTGGGAGATCCCAATTTGGAATCTTAGTCACGAGATGGCTCTAATACATCAGGGTAAGTCCATGTTTCCATGGTACATGAAGATAGAACTATAGTACATCAGGATATGTCCATGTTTCCATGGTACATGAAGATAGAACTATAGTACATCAGGGTAAGTCCATGTTTCCATGGTACATGAAGATAGAGCTATAGTACATCAGGGTAAGTCCATGTTTCCATGGTACATGAAGATAGAACTATAGTACATCAGGGTAAGTCCATGTTTCCATGGTACATGAAGATAGAGCTATAGTACATCAGGGTAAGTCCATGTTTCCATGGTATATGAAGATAGAGCTATAGTACATCAGGGTAAGTCCATGTTTCCATGGTACATGAAGATAGAGCTATAGTACATCAGGGTATGTCCATGTTTCCATGGTACATGAAGATAGAGCTATAGAACATCAGGGTAAGTCCATGTTTCCATGGTACATGAAGATAGAGCTATAGTACATCAGGGTATGTCCATGTTTCCATGGTACATGAAGATAGAACTATAGTACATCAGGGTAAGTCCATGTTTCCATGTGCTACCTCCCCTTCTATATCTATCAATATCTATAGGGTGAGGAAGGCTAATATCAGGTAAAAGAATCACCTGATTGTACAAAATAAATTTTATTATTGAAATAACAACTTTACAATACTTGAGAAAACAAACATCGTGCGTGAAGCGCACCTCCATTAGTCATCAGACCATTAAGTACAAATACAATCAATCTCAAATTCTCCTAAGTATGATTATATAAACAACACTAAGCGTGTAGAACACAACATAATACGAGGTCTGGGATCTCTGATGCCAAACTTGTCTTATGGGCTTTAGCTCCTTGATACATTTACTTAGTATTTATAATAATGATTTTAATATAAGGCATAAGCCACAACTGCTTTATCTTACGTGACGTCACTCAGCAATGGAGTACAATACAATAATTCCAAACGTTCATAAATAACTTGACGTCACGTATAAACATCATTTCCCTAATGCAAGAGCGAGCTAAGTCTCGCTTTACTATCCTGTTTTAAACAATAAATTTGATTATAACATCTGCCATCGCAAAGTACAAAAGGAAGTTTACTAAGCGGGTCTTGAACCCGGAGCGCGCTGACACTCAGTGCGCTTTAAATAATAAGCAAGTATATACAATTACGACAAATAATAAGGTCTGGGTTTGAATCCCAGCTAAAATGGATGACGAAGGGCGACATCTTTCTATATGCCGCGGGAAGCGCATGGCATAGCAATTCAAATAAATAATTAATTACAAAATTGAAGTCCAGACGGTAATTTAGAATACAGTTCCCCCCATGACGCCGAAACAGAATTTATAATTTAGAATATTTAATAATCCCCGAGACCTAGTCGCCGTTCTCACCTCTTATCCATGAGATCGTAGTGTAGTAAGTGATTTTACTTTATTGGCGTAGCTGTATATATACAAATGAAAATTCTCAGAGGGGGGAAGGACCGAAGGAGAAGGAGGGTCGGAAAACAAAACAAACTAAGGAACTGGATGTTCGAGAACGTTGCCGAAGCGCCCAGGGCTATGCGTGGCCGGAAACGGAACTCTTCTTTCTGGCTGGCTGGACACGTGTTCGACTCTCGCAGTCTGTTGTCAGGGAACTCGTGGCTCAGTTGGACGGGCATTATTCTCGAGAGTGGAGGCCGGGTTTAGTGGTGTAGGTCGTGCGTAGGTCTTCCGAGAGCGGGCCGCTTGGTTGGTGAGTGTTTGTCCCATTCGATATTATTTGGTATTATTGACATTACATGTAAGTCGTTACATCCTCCCCCCCTGACGGGAGGTCAGAAGGCGTCCTCAGCAGTGGGTGTAACGGCAGGGCGGTACCTTCCCTGTCGTCAGTAGCTGGTATGTAGGGGACGGTTCTCCCGGACCCCAGCAAGTGGCCCATGGAAAGCTGCCCTCATATTCGGGTAGCAGGTCTTCTTGGCAGTCGCGTTCTGATATCCCCCAGAACTCCAACACCTTACGCACAACACCGACACTCCAACTCTCTCCAACATCAAAACCCTATGACGTTGAGGCCCGTTCCACGTTACTGTTGGTCCAGCCAGCATCCATCTTCAGTAGCCGGACTACTCCAACATCCGTAACTCGAACCAGAAGGAGAGGGGTAGGGGAAGGGCAGAACCTCTCTGAGAACAAAATAAATCCACAATTACAGCAACAACACAAGTCCAACGTTCACAAGGTGCTGACACGGCCGCTGCTAAGTGCAGTCCATCGTGGCCAGTCTGTTTAGAGCACATTCACACGAGATCATGTCTCCCAATAGACACGGAACATTTGAGAGTGTTCTCTGAGGAGATGTACTGCATACAGTTTTCTCTTCTTTGAGTAGGCGTGCACACGCGCAATAGTTTGCTTATTATAAGTCTCCATCATCGCACATTCAGACACAAGTCATCGATAATCAAAGTTCTAATACATTAAGAAATTTGGGTAGGCCTACCCTTCTATCAATTTAATTAATATTTACTATAATAAAGATGCACAATAAATCCCAAAAAAAAATTTACACTATATACACACTTGACCCTTAACAGGTATCATTACGCGCCCCTCTTATAGGGCGCGGACTTACTACACCACCACCTCAAGGTGGCTAACGTGGGCACGACGGGTTACTGAGGGGTCAGCAACATCCATAAGACGCACAGAGACGGGCGTTAAGAACTTGTCGATGCGCCATGGCCCGCTCCACTTGTACAGCAGCTTAGCCGTCGTTATGTCCACCGCCGAGCTCAGGGGGAAGGACTTGCAAACTACTTTATCTCCTACTTTAAACGGAACGGGGACACGTCCCCGATTGAAAGTAGTGGCTACTTTCCTCTGAGACTTCTGCAAATGTCGATAAGCGAGTTCACATTTCTCCTGAAAGGGGCGGTCATTTGCCTCAGATAGGAGCGGGTCAACATCCCACGAAGCTAATAGGGGGTGGTTCAGATCCCTGTTCAGAAAGACTGAGGCCGGGGCGGCCCCGACAGACTCGTGGTATGCGGAGTTAAATGCGACGTTCAGAAAATCCAGATGCTTGTCCCAATGGGAGTGGTCCTGATGGTGGAAGATAGTAAGTGCCACATTTAAGTTCCGATTAAAACGCTCAACATGGTTAGGGGAGGGGTAGTACGGGCTGGTGGTCACGTGTTTAATTCCCCAAGAGAAACACATGTCTTTGAATGCTTTGGATCTAAAACAGGGGCCATTGTCGCTAACCACAACCCTCGGAGTCCCTAGCATACCCCAAACTCGCCTAGACAGAGCGTTTACAGTTGTGGATGCCTTCATGTCCCTAAGGGGGATTAACACAACAAATTTAGAAAAGGCATCCAAAACCACCAAAATGGACGTGTTTCCCTGGGAGGAACGCGTAAGGGGCCCAACATAGTCAATAAAAACCTTCTCCCAGGGGCGTGCTGCGATATCAGCAGAATGAAACCCTATTTTCGAGTTCTGGGAGGGTTTGGCCCTTTGACAGGGCTCACACTTTCGAACCCATTCCCTGACATCCTTAGGTAAGTTGGGCCAAAAAAACTCCTTGGAGACCTTCCGCTCCGTCTTGAGCACACCACAGTGCCCACCAAAGGCGGAGTCGTGAAAATACTTCAGGAGCATGGGCCTGAGCTTCTCGGGAATGTAGTACTTGGGTCTCCCTCTAATAACAGCCACTAAGAGTCCCTTGCGTAAGCGATAGTCCCCAACCACTTCCCCAGCTCTAATCCGGCCTATCACCTGTTTACAAAACTCATCCTCGGCCTGATGAGTACCAAGGGAGATAAAGGATTCTGGGATAGTGTGAATCACGCTTAAGGTTCCCGCCTCCGGCTCGTCTCCAACAGGGTCGAGATCCTCCGCCATCCGAGACAGCGCATCCGCCACCACGTTCTCTTTACCCGCGACATGGTGGGTGGTAAAGTCAAATCTAGAAAGCCTCCAAATCCAGCGTCCTATCTTGCCCAATTGCTTGGGGTGGTTCCATAACCAGGTGAGCGCCATGTTATCGGTATACAGGTCAAACTTTCTCAGTTCGAGGTAGTCGGAGAACTTCTCTACCGCAAAAACGCATCCAAGGCATTCTTTTTCAAAAGTACTATACCTTTTTTCGGCCGCATTAAGGGTCCTGCTAGCGAACGCTACCGGCCTACAGCCTACAGGGGTTCGCTGCGAGAGGACGGCGCCAAGGGCAACTGATGACGCGTCAACGTGTAAAAGAAAGGGGAGAGAGAAGTCGGGCATGCGTAATACTGCCGGAGAGACCAGATGCTGTTTGAGAGCAAGAAAGGCGTCGTTCTGTTCTTGGCCCCATACAAAGGCAGCCCCCTTTTTCTTAAGGGTGTTAAGGGGGTAAGCTACTTCTGAGAACGAGGGGACAAACCTGGCGTAGTACGCGCACATCCCTAAAAACCTAGACACCCCTTTTAAGTTCTTCGGGGTAGGGAAGTCCAGAATAGGCTTGACGCGCTCCGGGTCCACGAGCAAATTACCCCGGGAGATAACATACCCTAGGTACGGGACAGACTCCTTAGCCCATGTGACCTTTTCAGGGTTGACAGTGAGCCCAGCCGAGCGTAGGCGTTGTAATACGGTTTCAACGTGATGTAAGTGATCCTGAAGGGAGTTACTATAAATACAAATGTCGTCTAGGTAGTTGAAGACGAATTTAAACTTCAGGTCAGCGAGAATATGATCTAACACTCTGCTAAGAGCTTGCCCTCCGCAACTAATGCCTAAGGGTACCCTGTTAAATTCGTAGACCTGCCACGGGGTTATAAAGGCGGTAAACTTCTTGGATGGCTCCGAGAGCGCGCACTGGAGGAAGCTAGCATTAAGATCTATAAGGCTGTAATACCTGGCTTTACCCAGGTGTTGGAATGCCGACTCGATGCTTGGCATCGGGTAGGGATCAAAAACAAGTTTTTTATTTAGCTTCCGGTAGTCAACAATGAGGCGATGCCCCTTGCCCTTGCGTGGGATGATGAAGGCGGGGCTGGCGTAAGGCGATTTGGATGGGCGGATGACCCCTTTCTTCTCTAAGTCAAAAATCAGCTCCCTAAAAATCTCCATTTTAGGAGGTGCGCAGGAGTATGGCCCTGACCGCACGGGGATGTTGTCAAGAGCAACAATATCATAAGGGAGAACGTTACATTTCCCCCACCTATCTGTGATTACATCGGGAAACCGGCTGACCACCTTTTGAATGGCCTCACTCTCCTTACCCAATGAAAACATACCTGGGGGCGTTTTCCCAGACGCAAACGAGACTAATTCCCTGGGCGCAAAACTAAAGGAGACTACCCGTTTGCCCATATCCAATTTAGCGTTGGTCTCAAACAAAAAATCGTTCCCCAAAACTAAGTCGAACGGGAGGGCTGGTACTACATAAAAAGAACGTTTCCAAGAAAACCTGCCAATTTTAATCGGAAGACGTATCTTACGGTTCACAATTAAACATTGCCCATTCGCGATAGCATAAGTGATCGGGTCAATATTTTCACAAAAGACGTTAACTTTACCTTCAATAGTACTAAGAAGCTGGTTACTAACAAAGGAGTGGCTGGCTCCAGTATCAAATAACCCTAAGCATCCCAAAGGACCAATAGAAACAGTAATCATGGGATTAAGAACCCGCGGTTTAAAACTTCCAGACGCGGCCGCCCCACGGTCGCGGGCGCGCCTCAATAGTTTACCTGCCTGCACTCCCTCTGAACATGTCCCAGCCTATTACAGCGAAAACATCTAATACTAGACGTGCCACGAGGTGCGCGACCCCCACGGCTAGCACCCACAGGGTTACTATCCCTAACGTAGTTAGAACGGCTATCGAGTGGAGGAGCGCCGATAGGCGGCGCAGAAATAATTGCTCCGGGACTCGAACCCGTTCGCGCGCGGCTGACAGCCACGGGCGCTTGCGCGATAAGGTATTCGTCTTCAGAGAGAAGAGTTTCCTCTAACTGCGAAGCCAGGGCATAGAGATCAAGTATAGTTGAAGGCTTACTCGAGAAAACAAAATGGCGCCTGGTAAGGGGAGACACGTTTTCCAAAATAATGTTTACCAGTTCGGGCTCCTTAAGGTCGGTATTAAGCACGCGGGCCGCCTCCGTGATAGAAAGGACAAAGTTCCTAAATGACTCGTGTGGGGCCTGGAACCTGTGCACAACCTCTCTACATAACTTATGCCTAACTCTACTAGGCAAAAGCGTATTTAAAATCTGATCAGTCACTGCCTTAACAGATAAGTCCGCCTGTATGCCCCTGGAAAACAACTCGGTCAAGAACCCTGACGTCTTGGATAAACACAAAGTCAGAAACTCGGGCTCGCTAACGAGCTCGAGGCGGGAGGCCCGGTTAATTTCTACTAAAAAGTTAAATAATTCCGTGTAGTTCTGGCCACTGCACACCGGAACCCGGCCTAATATCTCCAATATGACTTTACTTTGACTCTTAGAATATCCCCCTGGCGCATGGGAACGGGAGAACGGGAGGGCATCGTGGGTTGTTCACCACTCACATCCGTGTCCATACCTAAATCTGCCTGAGACGCCCCGACATCACTCACAAGTTCACATAAAAGAGACCTCAACTCACCCACCGTTGCGTTGGGTGGAACAGGGGTGGACCAAACCTGGAGCTCGGCGAGGAGTTGTTCGCGGCTAAGTCGGTACACATCGGATCTCGTCATCCTGGACGACGCCTTGTCTGGTTTCAGTGGAGGAGCCATGGCCAATGACAGTATGAAACAAGATAAAGACAGGAATTAGTACAGTGTATAAAACATAGAATATAACCTTCCGAAAATTATATATATATATTTTGTTTTCTCAACATCTCTCCAGGCGTGTACCAAGGACCTAAGACCATAAAAGGGCAAAACCACGCTCTGCTACCATTTGCTACCTCCCCTTCTATATCTATCAATATCTATAGGGTGAGGAAGGCTAATATCAGGTAAAAGAATCACCTGATTGTACAAAATAAATTTTATTATTGAAATAACAACTTTACAATACTTGAGAAAACAAACATCGTGCGTGAAGCGCACCTCCATTAGTCATCAGACCATTAAGTACAAATACAATCAATCTCAAATTCTCCTAAGTATGATTATATAAACAACACTAAGCGTGTAGAACACAACATAATACGAGGTCTGGGATCTCTGATGCCAAACTTGTCTTATGGGCTTTAGCTCCTTGATACATTTACTTAGTATTTATAATAATGATTTTAATATAAGGCATAAGCCACAACTGCTTTATCTTACGTGACGTCACTCAGCAATGGAGTACAATACAATAATTCCAAACGTTCATAAATAACTTGACGTCACGTATAAACATCATTTCCCTAATGCAAGAGCGAGCTAAGTCTCGCTTTACTATCCTGTTTTAAACAATAAATTTGATTATAACATCTGCCATCGCAAAGTACAAAAGGAAGTTTACTAAGCGGGTCTTGAACCCGGAGCGCGCTGACACTCAGTGCGCTTTAAATAATAAGCAAGTATATACAATTACGACAAATAATAAGGTCTGGGTTTGAATCCCAGCTAAAATGGATGACGAAGGGCGACATCTTTCTATATGCCGCGGGAAGCGCATGGCATAGCAATTCAAATAAATAATTAATTACAAAATTGAAGTCCAGACGGTAATTTAGAATACAGTTCCCCCCATGACGCCGAAACAGAATTTATAATTTAGAATATTTAATAATCCCCGAGACCTAGTCGCCGTTCTCACCTCTTATCCATGAGATCGTAGTGTAGTAAGTGATTTTACTTTATTGGCGTAGCTGTATATATACAAATGAAAATTCTCAGAGGGGGGGAAGGACCGAAGGAGAAGGAGGGTCGGAAAACAAAACAAACTAAGGAACTGGATGTTCGAGAACGTTGCCGAAGCGCCCAGGGCTATGCGTGGCCGGAAACGGAACTCTTCTTTCTGGCTGGCTGGACACGTGTTCGACTCTCGCAGTCTGTTGTCAGGGAACTCGTGGCTCAGTTGGACGGGCATTATTCTCGAGAGTGGAGGCCGGGTTTAGTGGTGTAGGTCGTGCGTAGGTCTTCCGAGAGCGGGCCGCTTGGTTGGTGAGTGTTTGTCCCATTCGATATTATTTGGTATTATTGACATTACATGTAAGTCGTTACACATGGTACATGAAGATAGAACTATAGTACATCAGGGTATGTCCATGTTTCCATGGTACATGAAGATAGAACTATAGTACATCAGGGTATGTCCATGTTTCCATGGTACATAAAGATAGAACTATAGTACATCAGGGTAAGTCCATGTTTCCATGGTACATGAAGATAGAACTATAGTACATCAGGGTATGTCCATGTTTCCATGGTACATGAAGATAGAACTATAGTACATCAGGGTATGTCCATGTTTCCATGGTACATAAAGATAGAACTATAGTACATCAGGGTAAGTCCATGTTTCCATGGTACATGAAGATAGAACTATAGTACATCAGGGTGAAACCATGTATATCCATACAGCCGGTATGTTCTGGAACAGGGAGAGTTGCTACTGTAGGACAGTCTAAGAAGAATACTACCAATGTACTGGAACAGGGAGAGTTGCTACTGTAGGACAGTCTAAGAAGAATACTACCAATGTACTGGAACAGAGAGAGTTGCTACTGTAGGACAGTCTAAGAAGAATACTACCAATGTACTCCTGGATGGTTGATGCACCAGAATACGAGATCGCTCCCCACAGTTGGGCTCGTGTCAACTGGGGGTGTTGAGTGAAGTCACCTCTCACCATTGTTGGTCGACACGAGTAAAGCTATATTTTGGATTTTGTCTGTGTCAGTAAAATGGGTTGTCACCTTTATTTTCTAGGTGAGTTATATAAGGAGTTGAACTTTCAACACGTTTTACAATAGACCTAGAAATGTAGTTTTACAATAGACCTAGAAATGTAGTTTTACAATAGACCTAGAAATATAATTTTACAATAGACCTAGAAATGTAGTTTTACAATAGACCTAGAAATGTAGTTTTACAATAGACCTAGAAATGTAGTTTTACAATAGACCTAGAAATATAATTTTACAATAGACCTAGAAATGTAGTTTTACAATAGACCTAGAAATGTAGTTGTAGTGGCGTAAAGTGGGTGATATAATTTCTCACGCTGAATATTAATAATGTCCTCTTGGCCTACATAGCATGTCCTGATTATATACACCCCCGAGCCACTGATAGTCCAACAAACAAATTTTGATTTCTAGAGCTGGGGCTCGAACTAAAAACATCAGACATGTCCTACTGCCCATATGGACTATCCACATGTCCACATTGGGTAGAGAGATAGAGGTGGATTTCAGAAGAAATGTATTCGTATTTGCGTAGAGGGAGAGTAGGATAACATTTAGACAAATCCTCTCCCTGTCCAGCCATCAGCCATCTGGGACCCAGCCTCCCTGTAACCAGTGAACTAGACTAGGTGAGACTGACACTTTAGTCCGTGGGGGATGACTTAGTTTCGATGATCCTAGGTTCAATTCTGAATGTGTGTAAGTCGTGTGCTGGCGTGGCACAATGAATGCCCTCCAGTGTGTCTTGTCAGTGTGGGTAGAAGAGAGTTGAAAACAACCCGTCTTTCTTTTCACCCAATCGGGGTGCGGCTCGTAATTTCACCCGGGCACCTCCCCTCACCCCTATTCCACTTCAAACGCTGATTTATGAAGATTCACGAGGTACTTTCTAGCAGACTCCTAAATCCACCCCGGACTGGCTCTGGGCCTTTCAAACCTCTCCTCAGTCGGGGTTTGGTTCCTGGATCTGTTTGTGATAGCAAGAAAATCAACATGTCCAACAGAGAGGCAGTTCAGAGTTCTACTCTTGTCCACACTATTGAGGTCAGATGGAGAAGGAAGATTAGAGGAAATGCACCAGAATTAATGTTGAAAGAGGATTAGATAGCTAAAGATAAAAATTACACCAGAAAAATTACCTTTAAAATACCCCCACTGGGATTCGAGGACGCAACCCCCTTCTCCACGTCATCTCTTGGCCAGCTCATTTCCTTAAAATGCGCCTTCCTAATCTTGTCACCCTCACCTAGGGAACTGTCGCCAAACGGTAGTAATATAGTTTTATTTCAAATCAGGGACCTACTGAATCTTCGCTATTTATACTCACCATTAATTAAAAACTAAATTAATTTTAAAACGAAATTAAGTATTCCATGATATTATATAGAATGAAATAGTAATTAAATTCAAAATTCATTTCCGGAAGATGCGGAGGAAGGGAGATGTTAATTGAATGTTGCATCACCCGTCACACAGACAGTTCTGTGGCTCTACTCTGCAGCGGATATGACGTCACGTCCGTTGTCCTGATTTGTGTTGGTTTCAAAGTTGTGCTAGAGAAAGTAGCTACAATAAAACACAAAGAGCTGTGATCTCGGGTAACGGCGCTATTAGTTGCACAGGGCTCGAACCAAGTCTTACGTTCAACAATTATTGTTGTTTTACAAGTGTCGTGATATTGTGGTTGCTCCTCATCAGCCGTCGAGCGTGTTCTGGGATTGAGTGACAACTTGTTCTCTTCATTTAAAAGTTTCTTATCTAATGCTGCTGTGCCCCTGACAGATATTCAACAACTGCTCATTTAACCGTGGGAACAAAATTAAACCGTATTATGTTTATATGGAAGCAATAGTTTATCTATTTTGTCAAAAAAAGTTTTGCTGTAAAAACTGCATTCCCTGCACTCCCGTCTTAGCTAGCATTTCCCACACTCCCACCTTAAAACACAAGCTCAAACCCAACATCCAGCCCCCTTACCCGTTAATTCATTACTTCATAAGGGGAATCTCTCATTTTGGCCAAAACAAATTAATGTGTCATGTAGGGGATAGAACCGGGGCCCCATAACTTACTAGACAAACGCACTACCGACTGAGATAAGGCGTTGGGTGGTCAAATATCGCTCAAAAATAAAACAATGTAACAATTTACATACGACATGTTTGAATACTTGGTAGATGAGCCTTTTGTAGTGATTGTGTATCACACTTATCATCAGAGGTTCTCTTACAATCGCCTCCATTTGCACTTATGTCACTTTTGATACTAAAAATTGCTTTTAAAGTGTGACATAAATCTTAATATGACATTCTTAATAGAAAATATCATCATACTTGGTGATTACTTTTGGGACATATTTATGTTTGTGTCATTATTATTAGTTTCTGAAAATCTAAAAAAATATTATATATAATAGGGATTATGTATTTATTTTAAAAAGTGTAGGCTTACATTTTCAATTCTCATAGCTAAATGTATTGGTAAGGAAATTATAAAGTATAGTACCTAGATCATATTACAAATCCAGATTCAAGTTTTTGTAAAATTTTGAAATAAATTCTTTGTCAGCAAATCCAGAAGGTCTTCTTTCTTCTTAGGAGCTATGCCATGCTTGGCACTAAATGCTGGTTTTAGGGTCAGATCTTCAGATATCTTCTTGTTTTTAATTACAACTACTTCGTCAAATTCCTCACTGTAGAAATTCTAGTAAAATATTGAATAAGGTGATTCACTCTGAACTTTGATAACTTTTACATCTGTCAGTTTTACTGGTGTCCGGTTAACAGGACCAATAACAGGAGCAGGTTGTTTTAAGTCATAGAAATCATCATAGCATAATCCATTGACATAGAAAGGTTCACGTTGCGCTTTTGCAGCTCGGATGACAGCAACAAAACCCTTCTCTTAGTATGAATTGATCCACTTCTGAGTTGCGTTTAGTCTTTCTTTCAACCAAGGAATGAGCAGTCTCTCCTTCATTTTGAGTGTGGCCTTTGATCAGGAACTTGTGGGTGGTAGATTCTTACTCCAAGAAAACGAACAGCTAAGTAGAGACCCAACATATATTTATTTTTCTGTTGACCAGCACAGTTAGCTGAGTATAAGATGACTTCAGCATCATTTGTGGTAGCTTTCTCCTTTAAGTACATTAACACACATGTACCCAACTCATCAACGTCACGATGTCCGATTGCCTCATCACACACTTAGCATTCACATGCATTTGTCTTCAGGTCATACATGGTAGAGTTTAGAAGTTATTTAGTTTCAACTTAAAGTCAAAGACGGAAACATCACCCTTTGGTGCTTGCATAACAACCTGAAGGTAATAAACTGCCACTTTACCATTGAAGTTCCCTTTACTATGTTTCTTTTCAGCTCTGAACAAATTCTTTTCGACCAAATATTCATCATATTTTGCTTTAAAATGTTCCTTTCATCCATCACCAGCATTATCATTGGCAACGCATGTTGCGCATAAATCTTTTCGGGAACAAAAAATGTAATATTGTATTCTTGGGCGAACAGTCAAGGAAATACTGCATAGCTGGCATATGGATCCTTTTTTGCTTCACAGGTGGCAACATAATCCCGATGGATGTCAGCAAGTGACCTATTTCCGTTAATAAATTGCCTTGAAGTTTTGGCCAGGGTATGGCTTTCAATTTTGGGGCTCGATTAAATGTGTAATGTGTAGTATAGCTGTATCCAGTGTTTTCTGCTTTCCATGTTTCCCTCTTTGTTCTGGCTCAAGTAGAATGTATGCTACCTCCAACACGACTATATCGACATCTAGGAACAAGAGCCTTCGTTGGATTGGCAATATACTTCCTCTGGAGAGCTAGCTCACCTAATGACCAGTAAGCCAAGAATATTTCTAATATCTCCTCATTACAGAACTTTGATGAGCGTTGATACGTGCATCAGAAAGTTCCTCTTCCATTCCTCGATATTCCTCCGCCGCTTCACACCTTTTTCGGGAGTACTCACCCAAATAGAACTATCCTGCCTGCCTGCAGATGAACCATTGCTACTATAATTTGGAACAAAAGTACTGTTGATTAGTGGAGACATCTTTGTTGGAGTGATCGCGTTTTCAGTAATTTATCCTTGTCTTTCCAGCACCACGAGTGTGATTATTGGAGCATCCTTATTATCACTTTCGCCATCATCTTTGTGAGAGTATGTTTTGTCATAAAGAAAGTCATCACAGTCTTCAGAGGATGACTCACTACTTGATGAACGATTTGACGATGAAGAACTACAGGAAGTAGAAGAAGAGGTACTACTTGATTCCTCTGAAGTCTTTGACACAGCAGGTTCATTTTTCAGAAAACATAAATTGTGCCATCGGGTCCCTCAACAACTTCCTTGTTTTCACTCACGAGTACTTCAGCATCCAAAGCTAGTTGAACCAGTCGTTTACCACAAGAAGACATAATCACAGGAAACCTCTTAGAGTAATGCATCATTAGGATTAAAATAAATTTAAACCGGGTCTTATCTTAGAATTGGGTATAAGTTATTCTAACAATAGTGAAATAACTGTAAATAATTGAAGATAATTTTGAAAATTAGATACTTTCTATATGGCAATAATGATACAATAACCTTTAATATGAAATGGCTACCTGAGATGGGTTCTATAATTTGTAGCAATAACGTCGTAAGTTGAAATGTTAGAATTAAAATACTGATTATTCAGGGATATAATGTCATATTTCGAAATAATACTGTAATCGACACGGCCTAAATTGAGGTGCATGTTTGTTCAATATTTGTTGTGTTCTGGATTGTGAATGATAGAAACGAGTATTGCAAGTTGTTGTGATTAGCTAGTAAACAAATATAACATATGCGCTGACAACATAAATAGAGTGTCAGAGTTCCTCACGGTAAATTAGGCTAGAAGCCAGGTAAATAGTAGTGTATCCCAACTAACATGGCTGACTAATCACTATCGAGTCTAGGAGTCACTCTGCCCATTTTGGAGTCAACGGGTAGGACGCTGGATCATCAGTACGTGTATTGAAGGGCTACCATCGAGCCCAGGGTACCGGGGTTCATAAACCATGTAGTATCACCTAGAGACTAGTCAGGCCATTGGTTAAGCATTCCTTGCCTATCGTTCTGTCACGAGCTCCTAAGTAATTCCCTTAAGTTCTTTAATCTCTTTAAATATTTCTTATCAACATCACATTTTGTAATAAAACATAGTAGTACAATAAAACACCATAAAACCCAAGCCGGAAGTCAATTTCGAACCCACACACTCATAATCCAGTCACTTTCCCCATCTACGGCCGCCACCCATCCTGACAATTTTAGGCCCAAACGGAAAGAAAGGGGACAGGTGGTGACAATACAAACATGACCTAGGTGGATTATTTAGTACACATTGTCATAACTCTAAGTTAAACGTTATGTATATAAAGGCCTATAAAATAATAGATTTACCTTTATAATAAAAATTTCACAACTTTAAATATATCGCTCTTGGATAACTGCGATAACATTTACTCCACACAATGCTAGGATCATAACTGAGAGTATTGCTACAAACAACATAAACCAAACAACATTGTGAAATAACGACACTACTGCTCTCTTTTAGCGAGTTTTACAAGTTCAGATTTTGAGGTTCCAGCACAGAGGTGGGCAACATTTGTTTCAATGTAGCTTTAGGTGTGGCGAATGAGGAGTTAAATTCGCCACAGCGTGTAAAGAATGAGAAATTAGGTTGCTCAATCGAACTTTCTAAACGACACAAACTGTTTGAACCAATTTATTCAAACAAAAATGTACACTTTGAACAGTTACAACTGACTCGGACGCAAAAGTTGAAAATTGTTCAAATTGAAATTTTAACCCAATTTATTGCGAAATTTGAAAATATTTTTTCTGAAGGCAGATACGAAACGGAATGTAGAGAAAAGGAGTCAAGGGGAGTATTGGATGGCAGTGTTGCCTTATGACACGGTTGTGGTGATTGGTGACACGGTTGTGGTGATTGGTGACACGGTTGTGGTGATTGGTGACACGGTTGTAGTGATTGGTGACACGGTTGTGGTGATTGGTGACACGGTTGTGGTGACTGGTGACACGGTTGTGGTGATTGGTGACAAGGTTGTAGTGATTGGTGACAAGGTTGTGGTGATTGGTGACACGGTTGTGGTGATTGGTGACACGTTGTGGTGACTGGTGACACGGTTGTGGTGACTGGTGACACGGTTGCCCAAACCAGTCTGGCAGTTAAAAGTACACAAATACCTAAAATACGACAATTTTATAGTTATGACATTGTTGTATTTGATGAGCGATATTTACATTTATAAACTTGTAAAAGGCACCGGTTGTCGCGTGGGAAACGGCGTTAGTCTCATCTAAGCTGGGTCCGAACCTAGACCTGCTGTATTGTGAATGGTTCTCATTAAATAGTTCCACAATCTCACTCCAAGAAAATTCTGTGACACTTCCTCTAAATTGTACCTTCCGGGAATATGTGAGAGGGTGGTTCGGACGTGGAACACGTCAACTATCATACAAGTTGTAACACATTCAGAGCTTAAATACAGGTTTACAGAACTTGTCGCCAGAGCTAGTGACGCTCGCTATATGCCTCTCTTGTTCTCATAGGGAGAGGATATATACTAGCGCTTGCACACCAAACATGCGTCGAGACGCCTAGCGTCGCTACCGGTGAAACTGCAACTGTGTTACCGACCTTTCTTGCTCGGATGCGAAATTTAATTACACGTCGCGAGCTGTAGTTGAAATGGCACGTATATGTGCGTCGTGGGACACGCCAGGCGTCTGTGAAACTTTCAGTGCCCTGGCGTCACTACGTGATTATATTTATTTGTGCACCATCAAAGAAGCATCTTGTTGAGACGGGAGCGTCCCGTCGTCGTTATTGTTCCTGGTGGAGACGCCCGTCTCGTGACGACGCCTCATCTGGACGCTAAACACGTCGACTGCTTCCCTTGCCAGTGAGCACGATAAGGTGTCTGAAACCATCCCCTGTGTCTGATAGTTGTCTGCTATTTATGCAAGACAACATTTCATGAACTTTATTAATTTCCCTCTTAGGAGGTCAGGGGTCAAGTGCCAGAACAATTCCAACACAGAATAGATTATATTTTAAAAACTTTATTAAAATAAATAGAGCCATAATTTAAATTGGAATTAAAATATTTACACTCCGTTAATCCTGAAAGGTAGCAGTCTTATACCTTAGACTGATTACACTATGCTTTACACTATCTTATTATAGTACATCATGGTGGAACTAAGCAAGGTAAGCCTGGTAGCTTACAGTACAAACCACGGATACACATTTCGTAGGGGGATAACGAGACGTGTTTGGGTGATGACAGGTGTGCACACAACATTTTAGTTGGGAAACCTGAAGAGACAAGACCCCTTGGCAGGCTGAGGGGTCGGTGGGAGGATAATGTTAACATGTATTTAAAGGAGGTTGTGTGTCAGGATAGTGATGGATGGTGATGAGTCAGGATAGTGATGGACGGTGATGGGTCAGGATAGCGTTGAAAGGTGAGCTTACGTTGTGGTGACCTTGAATACTCGAGGTAAGTAAGCTAGTTACATTATTTCAAGAAAACACTCCCTCTTGTGATGTGTTCATTTACTTCCAGTAGTAGTGACGGTGCTATACTATTATAACAAACTATACAAAGTCCCTACAAGAACATTTTCAAACGTTTCATGTCAAAAGTCGCACTTCTCAGATCATAACAAATGTTTACAAACATTTTAAAACGCTCACAGTAAAACTTACACGCTGATGATTGTTTTAGTGGCTTTGAATCTTCAGAACTGCGAATCCCGTGATAAATGCCTCAGTGTAGGGATATTTATTTGAAGAAGGTGGTGCTCCTGTGTGGTCGAAATGTTTTAATAGGATCAGTTGGTCTGTAGCTCTTCTACTGAACAGTCGCAATGTAGCATGTAAAGCCGGTTACATGAAAACAAAACACCATAAATATAATTAACATTGTAGTTACAAGTGCTGATATATTCTAATAATATGTGTCAGGTGTGGATTTATGTTGCCGGGAAACACCAATGCTCCGGAAAGCTGAGCCAGTTGATCGGGCCGCACCACCACCAAATCGACGTCTTACTGTCAAGCCACGCTTCCAAGAAAAGGCAGTTAATCTTCTCTGGGCGCCACACCAGCAAAGAGCGCTAGTGGTCACTCAGCGCCATTTCGAAATTGAACCCCCCTGTCCCCTTAAATGTCCAGATGCTAAACCTGTCCTTGAGTTCGTCAGGTCCGTAACTATATAAGCGTCATCCCTCACTTCACATAATAATATCCTCGACTATGCGTGTCCCGCTTGGGGCCACCTGGCGGACACGTATATGAGGAGGATGCAGGCATTCCAGAGCAAGTGTCTGAGGATCATTGTGGACGCACCTTGGTACGTTCGGAATGTGACTCTGCACCGAGACCTGGATATGCCTACCATCAAGGACCACTTCCGGAAGCTGGCGCAGTCCTTCTACGACAGACTTCCCGGTGCCACCAATCCTCTTATCCAGGGGCTTGGGAATTACGTCATCGACCCTGGAGGGTGCCACCGACGTCCCAAAGCCCTGCTCGGATAAGCGAGATGTGACAAACGTGGTTTGGGAGGCTCTCACACAGCCCCCCATAGAGTAGTGTCTCCGCACGTAACTCTAAAAACCTCTTAGTCGGTTCCCAAAATTTTTTCTTTTTCATCAAATAATATTAATTAATAATATGCTTTTATTTGTTCCAGTAACTTCGCGAAATGCGACAACCCGTCAGTGAATTACCCGAAAACCACAGGTGTGACCAATTGGTCGGTACGTGTTGGAATTTGCTCCCGTGCACCCCTTCAGGGTGCATTAGAGCATGCATTATGAGTCTGGAGTCTGGAGTCACATAATATATTTTATTGTATAAATTCGACGGAGGAAGAACTTGGACGTAAACCTATATCGCCGAAGAATCTACGAGTGACTACGATGTGTCAAACGTTGGTCTCACCACCCCGTCGTGGAGGAATCTTCTTCTGAGACTTTTAGTATCAACAATTTATAATCCGAGTTAGATTCTAAACTCCTCTTTTGCTATGTCCATCAGACATAGTTTTATGTGTCAGAATGTCTGACTTTATTATCTATGTCCATCAGACATAATTCTTTGTGTCAGATGTCTGACTTTATTTTCTATGCCCATAATGCATAGTTTTGAATGTTAGTCTTAATGCTCTTTTTCTATGTCCATAAGACATAGAGTTGTTCGTCTAAGCTAGGACATGTTTTCCTATGCCCATATGGCGTAGTTTAGAATGAAAGGTTTAATGTTCTATTTATCATAGACCATATGACTTTAAATTACTATATCACTGTGTCTGACTTCTTGTCTAAGTCCTTATGACATAAATTATATATTAGGGAATAATATTACTCCACTAAACGATATGTCCATAATTGTGATCTCTTTATGGCGGAAATCAGGTTATCTAACGTTTTATTATATGGTCTAGTTAGGTCAGTGACAGATAGCAGTCACTATTGTCTCTTTGTAGTGTATTTAGGGTGCGCAAACTGTGGGGCCCTTCTAGTTGGTAGTCGTGGTCCGCGGGAATAGTGTTTTGTCTCCGGCCCCTGTAGGAGTCGTTTGTATCAAGTTATACTAATATTGTATATTGTTAGTACTTATTACTGTGTGCCCTAGTAATGGGTGGAAGTAAAATTATACTATTGAATGTACAGGCAGTACTTATTAGAACCATAATATGTTAATCATGTAGTTACCTGATTGCTCGCCATGTACTATTTGTAAAATGATGTTCCTCTTCAAGGAAATTAATCCTTAGGTTCTCGTAACTCTCTAGGGAGTTAACTCAAGCTATCTTTGCTTATTTATCCTCATAGTAAAAAAAACTCTATAAAATTAGGATTAAATACCCCTTGTTTTCATTCACTATAATTTCACTACTATTCATGAATAGCCTACCTGGTTTTAGTCTGGTATTAGCTAGGCTGGATTATCTTCATGAATTGTGGCTTATCTATATATTATTTTTCCTATCTTTGACTGCCGCTATGTTGAGGCAGACGCTCCTCCGTAGGAGAATGAGCGTTGATCCTCATTTTAAGAGTTACTAAACTATTCTATTATATCTTACTTCTCTTAGTGCCTTGTCACCGAGGTGTTTGTTTCTATTCCTGCGTGTCGTCAAGTTTATGATCATGGTAAATGAATAAAGTTATCTTTAATAACCATGGATCAATAATGTATTTAAATATATATGTAATCCTATCTATCTTGTTTACATTTAATTAAACTGATTTGTTAACCTTATATATTTCTCTTGTGTCTCCTCCTCACCAAAACTTCCTTATTTAACTTTGTGTGTAATTGTAATCGTCACTTCTTCTACTTGACAGGAGAAGCGAGGATTGAGCAACTTAAACCCTAACAACGTTTGGGTTTTACCTCACAGCGTCTTACTACCCGTGTGGGCTGGACAACATTGCAAGTCTGTCCTAGGTTGGCTTGTACAATGTCAAGTTCACAATGTTCTCACAGGATGAATGTATCATCTTGTTCGTCCTCCCCACAGGTTGAATGTATCATCTTGTTCGTCCTCCCCACAGGTTGAATGTATCATCTTGTTCGTCCTCCCCACAGGTTGAATGTATCATCTTGTTCGTCCTCCCCACAGGTTGAATGTATCATCTTGTTCGTCCTCCCCACAGGTTGAATGTATCATCTTGTTCGTCCTCCCCACAGGTTGAATGTATCATCTTGTTCGTCCTCCCCACAGGTTGAATGTATCATCTTGTTCGTCCTACCCACAGGTTGAATGTATCATCTTGTTCGTCCTCCCCACAGGTTGAATGTATCATCTTGTTCGTCCTCCCCACAGGTTGAATGTATCATCTTGTTCGTCCTCCCCACAGGTTGAATGTATCATCTTGTTCGTCCTCCCCACAGGTTGAATGTATCATCTTGTTCGTCCTCCCCACAGGTTGAATGTATCATCTTGTTCGTCCTCCCCACAGGTTGAATGTATCATCTTGTTCGTCCTCTCCACAGGATGAATGTATCATCTTGTTCGTCCTACCCACAGGTTGAATGTATCATCTTGTTCGTCCTCCCCACAGGTTGAATGTATCATCTTGTTCGTCCTCTCCACAGGATGAATGTATCATCTTGTTCGTCCTCCCCACAGGTTGAATGTATCATATTGTTCGTCCTCTCCACAGGTTGAATGTATCATCTTGTTCGTCCTACCCACAGGTTGAATGTATCATCTTGTTCGTCCTCCCCACAGGTTGAATGTATCATCTTGTTCGTCCTACCCACAGGATGAATGTATCATCTTGTTCGTCCTCCCCACAGGTTGAATGTATCATCTTGTTCGTCCTCCCCACAGGTTGAATGTATCATCTTGTTCGTCCTACCCACAGGTTGAATGTATCATCTTGTTCGTCCTCCCCACAGGTTGAATGTATCATCTTGTTCGTCCTCCCCACAGGTTGAATGTATCATCTTGTTCGTCCTCCCCACAGGTTGAATGTATCATCTTGTTCGTCCTACCCACAGGTTGAATGTATCATCTTGTTCGTCCTCCCCACAGGTTGAATGTATCATCTTGTTCGTCCTCCCCACAGGTTGAATGTATCATCTTGTTCGTCCTACCCACAGGTTGAATGTATTATCTTGTTCGTCCTCTCCACAGGTTGAATTTATGGTCTTGTTCGTCCTCTCCACAGGATGAGTGTATGGTCTTGTTCTTCCTCCCCACAGGATGAATGTACGGTCTTGTTCGTCCTCCCCAAAGGATGAATGTATGGTCTTGTTCGTCCTCCCCACAGGATGAATGTAACATCTTGTTCGTCCTCCCCACAGGATGAATGTATCATCTTGTTCATCCGCCCCACAGGATGAATGTATGGTCTTGTTCGTCCTCCCTACAAGATGAATGTATAGTCTTGTTCATCCTCCCCACAGGTTGAATGTATCATCTTGTTCGTCCTTCCCACAAGTTGAATGTATCATCTTGTTCGTCCTCCCCACAGGATGAATCTATCATCTTGTTCGTCCTCCCCACAGGATGAATGTATCATCTTGTTCGTCCTCCCCACAGGTTGAATGTATCATCTTGTTCGTCCTCTCCACAGGTTGAATGTATCGTCTTGTTCGTCCTCCTCACAGGTTGAATGTATCATCTTGTTCGTCCTCCCCACAGGTTGAATGTATCGTCTTGTTCGTCCTCCTCACAGGTTGAATGTATCATCTTGTTCGTCCTCCCCACAGGTTGAATGTATCATCTTGTTCGTCCTCCCCACAGGATGAATCTATCATCTTGTTCTTCCTCCCCACAGGATGAATGTACGGTCTTGTTCGTCCTCCCCAAAGGATGAATGTATGGTCTTGTTCGTCCTCCCCACAGGATGAATCTATCATCTTGTTCGTCCTCCCCACAGGATGAATGTATCATCTTGTTCGTCCTCCCCACAGGTTGAATGTATCATCTTGTTCGTCCTCCCCACAGGTTGAATGTATCATCTTGTTCGTCCTCCCCACAGGTTGAATGTATCATCTTGTTCGTCCTCCCCACAGGTTGAATGTATCATCTTGTTCGTCCTCCCCACAGGTTGAATGTATCATCTTGTTCGTCCTCCCCACAGGATGAATGTATCATCTTGTTCGTCCTCCCCACAGGTTGAATGTATCATCTTGTTCGTCCTCCCCACAGGTTGAATGTATCATCTTGTTCGTCCTCTCTTCCTTACCAGACGCTGTTAAGAACTGACGCCCCGCCCCTCCTCGCCCCGTCCCGCCCCAAACAAGGAAATACAGTAATTAATTTATTATTCCCCGGTAGCCACTCTGGGTTCATGGCGGGCGGACAAGTTGTGGGACTGGGTATCAAATTACGTTACTGTACACTCACTAACAGTTAGTATAGACCTTCAGACCAACAAACAAGACACAGGATTGGTGTAATGGAGACTTGCGTGTGTTACAATATATTTAGGGATTACTATAGAAGCATTCATATCAAAATGGGCTGGTGGCATTTATAAAATCTTGATAATAATCTAATACAAGTTATCCATATTTATTTGAAGTAATATTTTACCTGGTATTACAACAGTAATCCTCTGGAGACCCTCAGTCAGTTCGTATCAAACAGTAATCCCCTGGAGACACGCAGTCAACTAGTATTACAAGAGTAATCCCCTGGAGACCCTCAGTCTGCTAGTATTACAACAGTAATCCCTTGGAGAACCTCAGTCAGCTAGAATTACAACAGTAATCCCCTGGAGACCCTCATTCAGCCAGTATACCAACAGTAATCCCTGGAGACACTCAGTCAGCCAGTATACCAACAGTAATCCCCTGGATATCCTCAGTCAGCCAGTATACCAACAGTAATCCCATGGAGACCCTCACTCAGCCAGTATACCAACATCAATCCCCTGGATACCCTCAGTCAGCCAGTATACCAACAGTAATCCCCTGGAGACCCTCATTCAGCCAGTATACCAACAGTAATCCCCTGGAGACACTCAGTCAGCCAGTATACCAACATCAATCCCCTGGAGACCCTCATTCAGCCAGTATACCAACAGTAATCCCCTGGAGACACTCAGTCAGCCAGTATACCAACAGTAATCCCTGGAGACACTCAGTCAGCCAGTATACCAACATCAATCCCCTGGATATCCTCAGTCAGCCAGTATACCAACAGTAATCCCCTGGATACCCTCAGTCAGCCAGTATACCAACAGTAATCCCATGGAGACCCTCACTCAGCCAGTATACCAACATCAATCCCCTGGATACCCTCAGTCAGCCAGTATACCAACAGTAATCCCCTGGAGACCCTCAGTCAGCCAGTATACCAACATCAATCCCCTGGAGACCCTCAGTCTGCTAGTATTACAACAGTAATCCCTGGAGAACCTCAGTCAGCTAGATTACAACAGTAATCCCCTGGAGACCCTCATTCAGCCAGTATACCAACAGTAATCCCCTGGAGACACTCAGTCAGCAGTATACCAACAGTAATCCCCTGGATATCCTCAGTCAGCCAGTATACCAACAGTAATCCATGGAGACCCTCACTCAGCCAGTATACCAACATCAATCCCCTGGATACCCTCAGTCAGCCAGTATACCAACAGTAATCCCCTGGAGACCCTCATTCAGCCAGTATACCAACAGTAATCCCCTGGAGACACTCAGTCAGCCAGTATACCAACATCAATCCCCTGGAGACCCTCATTCAGCCAGTATACCAACAGTAATCCCTGGAGACACTCAGTCAGCCAGTATACCAACAGTAATCCCCTGGAGACACTCAGTCAGCCAGTATACCAACATCAATCCCCTGGATATCCTCAGTCAGCCAGTATACCAACAGTAATCCCCTGGATACCCTCAGTCAGCCAGTATACCAACAGTAATCCCATGGAGACCCTCACTCAGCCAGTATACCAACATCAATCCCCTGGATACCCTCAGTCAGCCAGTATACCAACAGTAATCCCCTGGAGACCCTCAGTCAGCCAGTATACCAACATCAATCCCCTGGAGACCCTCAGTCTGCTAGTATTACAACAGTAATCCCTTGGAGAACCTCAGTCAGCTAGAATTACAACAGTAATCCCCTGGAGACCCTCATTCAGCCAGTATACCAACAGTAATCCCCTGGAGACCCTCACTCAGCCAGTATACCAACATAAATCCCTGGATACCCTCAGTCAGCCAGTATACCAACAGTAATCCTCTAGAGATCCTCAGTCAGCCAGTATACCAACAATAATCCCCTGGAGACCCTCAGTCAGTAAATATTCCAACAATATCTCCCTAAAAACCCTCAACACAACATCTTTAAAAGAAATGCCATAAATAATATTTTATCTAAGCCCGCAAGACACAATCTATTTGGTTTGAAGCTTATAACACCCTCTGAGGTACTTAATGCAATCAAAAGAATAAAATCACTAGTGGACCAAATCCCTATCACATTCTTTTCCTAACAATAACTCGCCACATACAGTACTTGGCCCTATCACTGATATTTGTAATCACTCTCTACGATCTGGACCCTTTCCTACTGTTTGTAAAACTACTTTTGTTAGACCTAAATCGAAAACTGCTTCCCCCAGTACAGTCAAGGACTATAGACCAATAAGAATCCTTCCAGCTATATCCAGAGCCTTAGAATACATATTTCATTGTCAAATATGTGGATACCTAACAGCCAGCAATCTACAGGACGAATATCAGTCTGGATTTCGACCACACCACAACACTAATTAATGTTACAGACGACATAAGACTGTCAATGGACAACAGACAATTATTATTACTAACACTCCTTAGATTTCAGTCAAACTTTCAATACAGACAATCATGACATTTATTCGCTAAATTAGCGTCATATTTTAATTTGTTCTGGTGTAGTGTAGACATGGGATTTACGGCAAGGGTCAGTTCTTGTACCGCTGTTGTTTTCCATGTTTATTAATGACCTACCGGATTGTCTGCAGGTCATTAAACATAATCTGTTATCAGACAATTTCCAAATATATTTGTCTTCCCCTGCACGTCTATTAAATAACTCTGTTGCTTTACTTAACTCAGTTCTTAGTGCAGTGCACACATGGGAAACTTATAATGGCTTGTTTATTAATCCTAGTAAATCGCAATTTATCATTATAGGCTCAAATAAACTTAAATATACTATACACTTTTCTAATCTCCCTAATATAATATTGAATAAAAACATAATTCCTTTGGTGCCTGAAGTCAGAAACCTGGGTGTATATATATTAATGATACTGTTAGTAAATTACAAAAACTTCAAAACACGTGTGAAAGATTTATCTACGACTCGCGGTCCCGTGACCATACCTCTACAAATTATAAACTTGACTGGCTACGACTTGATGATAAATATACTCTTGTACTGATAAATAAAATACTGTCAACAGGATCTCCTCAATAGCTCTCCTCACGACTAGTCCTTCTTCACGGTACTTGCTCACGTGACACCCACACACTCTCCATCACTCTTCACAAATACTTCTATTCTCTCTCTCTCTTGCTGTTCCTGGAATGTTCTTGATACAAATATTAAAACTTCTGCCATCATCAAATCCTTTCAACATAATCTTGATCAAGGACTGCGAGAAAACACTCGATCATCGATATGAGGGGAAATTTAGGGATACAGTGAGAAGGTGTGTGTTAAGTATTATATTATTATTATTACATTGATATTATAAATTAGTTTTATCCATCATATAATAATTATCAAATAAGTATTAAATGTACAACATATTCTTTATTATTAAACAGTGAAATGTAATAAAAGGCGCTGGCCTTAGCTCCACCCAAATAAACTCGATATTAAGTATTAACCTCCAGATGATCCCCTCACTGGTGAAAGAATATATAATCCCCTCCCCCTCAGAAGGGGATCCCAGTCTTGCCCACGACCATACGGCTGTTCAGTCGTTTAAAGCGTTAAAGCGTTATTCGCGGGCCCTGCTGTTATCTCATCACCGTACTTGGGAGGGTGGGGGAGGGGATGCAGGCTGCGGTGTTTTGTTTGTATACCAGCAGTAAAGAGGGTTCAAGTACCCCCCTACCCCACTGAGGACAGGAGGGGTTATTGAGTAACTTGGGAGATATCCCATATCGACCCGGATAAGCAGTGTCGTGAGAGCGAGCCAATAGAGAGAGAGGGATAGCTATAGACGAGTGGTGTTCACTGTATCACTGCTTGGATATATCTATATACAAGTGGTGTTCACTGTATCACTGCTTGGATATATCTAGAGACGAGTGGTGTTAACTGTATCACTGCTTGGATATATCTAGAGACGAGTGGTGTTCACTGTATCACTGCTTGGATATATCTAGAGACGAGTGGTGTTCACTGTATCCCTGCTTGGATATATCTAGAGACGAGTGGTGTTCATTGTATCACTGCTTGGATATATCTAGAGACGAGTGGTGTTCACTGTATCACTGCTTGGATATATCTAGAGACGAGTGGTGTTCACTGTATTACTGCTTGGATATATCTAGAGACGAGTGGTGTTCACTGTAGCACTGCTTGGATATATCTAGAGACGAGTGGTGTTCACTGTATTACTGCTTGGATATATCTAGAGACGAGTGGTGTTCATTGTATCACTGCTTGGATATATCTAGAGACGAATGGTGTTCACTGTATTACTGCTTGGATATATCTAGAGACGAATGGTGTTCACTGTATCACTGCTTGGATATATCTAGAGACGAGTGGTGTTCACTGTAGCACTGCTTGGATATATCTAGAGACGAGTGGTGTTCACTGTATTACTGCTTGGATATATCTAGAGACGAGTGGTGTTCATTGTATCACTGCTTGGATATATCTAGAGACGAGTGGTGTTCACTGTATCACTGCTTGGATATATCTAGAGACGAGTGGTGTTCACTGTAGCACTGCTTGGATATATCTAGAGACGAGTGGTGTTCACTGTATTACTGCTTGGATATATCTAGAGACAAGTGGTGTGCATTGTATCACTGCTTGGATATATCTAGAGACGAGTGGTGTTCATTGTATCACTGCTTGGATATATCTAGAGACGAGTGGTGTTCACTGTATCACTGCTTGGATATATCTAGAGACGAGTGGTGTTCACTGTATTACTGCTTGGATATATCTAGAGACGAGTGGTGTTCACTGTAGCACTGCTTGGATATATCTATATACAAGTGGTGTTCACTGTATTACTGCTTGGATATATCTAGAGACGAGTGGTGTTCACTGTATTACTGCTTGGATATATCTAGAGACGAGTGGTGTTCACTGTAGCACTGCTTGGATATATCTATATACAAGTGGTGTTCACTGTATTACTGCTTGGATATATCTAGAGACGAGTGGTGTTCACTGTATTACTGCTTGGATATATCTAGAGACGAGTGGTGTTCACTGTAGCACTGCTTGGATATATCTATATACAAGTGGTGTTCACTGTATTACTGCTTGGATATATCTAGAGACGAGTGGTGTTCACTGTATTACTGCTTGTATATATCTAGAGACGAGTGGTGTTCACTGTAGCACTGCTTGGATATATCTATATACAAGTGGTGTTCACTGTATTACTGCTTGGATATATCTAGAGACGAGTGGTGTTCACTGTATCACTGCTTGGATATATCTAGAGACGAGTGGTGTTCACTGTATTACTGCTTGGATATATCTAGAGACGAGTGGTGTTCACTGTAGCACTGCTTGGATATATCTATATACAAGTGGTGTTCACTGTATTACTGCTTGGATATATCTAGAGACGAGTGGTGTTCACTGTATTACTGCTTGGATATATCTAGAGACGAGTGGTGTTCACTGTATTACTGCTTGGATATATCTATATACAAGTGGTGTTCACTGTAGCACTGCTTGGATATATCTATATACAAGTGGTGTTCACTGTATTACTGCTTGGATATATCTAGAGACGAGTGGTGTTCATTGTATCACTGCTTGGATATATCTAGAGACGAATGGTGTTCACTGTATCACTGCTTGGATATATCTAGAGACGAGTGGTGTTCATTGTATCACTGCTTGGATATATCTAGAGACGAATGGTGTTCACTGTATCACTGCTTGGATATATCTAGAGACGAGTGGTGTTCATTGTATCACTGCTTGGATATATCTAGAGACGAGTGGTGTTCACTGTATTACTGCTTGGATATATCTATAGACGAGTGGTGCTCACTGTAGCACTGCTTGGATATATCTAGAGACGAGTGGTGTTCACTGTATCACTGCTTGGATATATCTAGAGACGAGTGGTGTGCATTGTATCACTTAGTCAGGTGTTATCCAGGAGGTAAGACTGGCCAAAGTTCCTGCAACTATAGTCTAGTCCCTTTAGTCAAAAAATTATTGAAGTTAGAGATAAGACATCAATATTAAATAAATTTCATCCGTATAAAATGCAAGTACATCAAACAATAAGTGAATATGTTCCTGATACACGAGTATAGTTTTGCGAAGAAGTGATTGAACCATCCATTGTAACTAAAATGTATCTGCTTTTCTGACACGTGCAATTTTTGGTTTTGTAAATAAACACAACTGTAGTTATTGAATTGATCAAAATCCTCATATTTTTACTGACAGACATACACAATGGCTAGAAAAAATAAATATGTGGGTAAGTATATTAGATGACACGATTATCGGTCAGATATTTTCCAACGGAAATTCTAGAGGGGGAAAATACTTGGAAAATGCTTGAAGAATATATTCATCCTGTCATAATGCACGCCCTAGAAAAAACTAGACAACCACTGAAACATGGAGCTCGATGAAGATATTTTACATTTTCAACAAGATGGAGCACTCTTTACCATACATTACTCGTTCGTCATTGGTTAGGCAACAGATTTAATGGCCAATGGTTTGGCAGAAGAGGATTAATTGAGTGGCCAGTGAGGTTGCCTGATTGAACGCCCCTAGATTTACCCCCCCTATTTATCTGATTAAACCAGAAAATATAAAAGAGTTAAAAAAATAGAATACTAACATGGCATGTAGAAGTATTACCAAAACATCCCTACAAAACGTCAGAAGTGAATTCGAAATATACTATATCATTGTTTAGCTCAAAATGAAGAGCATTGCTATAATTAAAAGAGTGTTTTCCTCAGTAATTATTTTACAAATACACACACAAGTGAACAAACACACGTGTGTGAGCACAAAGCACACAAACACTTGTACCTTCCCGAGCTATGTTCGAATAGGCCAAATTCTAATGCCGCGCCCGGTGCCGGCGACTTAGAAACTTGTCAGGTACATTTCTTGTGTTAGGTTTTAGTTTAAAACCACCATTTTGAAAATGGCACAACGTGATCTACAAGGAAACATAGGTAATAATAAATAGGGAATCTCATTTAAAAAATAAAAGTGACCTTAACGGCACCTTGGCAACGCCACCCAAGGTCATACCAGCCTACCACCTTAATTCCCCATCAGAACCAAACCACTTTTGTTTAAACCACTTTTTTTCCGCAATCCGTTGTTGTCGTGATATTTTGGTGGGAAGTTTTCAAATTAACACCCGGTATAGTAACACGCCTGGTCTGAGCCGGCCTTACCAGAATAGGTGTATAAGTTTTAACTTAATAAGCGGTAATACATAAAAACTGTTGGATGTACGGAAAAAAAAGTAAAGAACCTTTTATTCAGGAAATTCTCTAATCTACATATTTTAACGGAGACTTTTAGTCACAGGACCGATAGATAAGGAGATATTGACTTAAAACTGAAATTTTACATTTATTATGGGCTGTAAATCTTTTTGCGTAAAATGAATTGATGGGGATTTTTGATATATTATTTATAACCACCAAATGAAAATATATACCAAAATTCAGCTAGCTCGGAATTAATCCGTAAGAAAACCACTAAAGTCACTGGACCACTATCCGGACTCTCTAACCACTCAGCTATAGTGACATACTCTGGTGCAGTTCCTCTTAAAGTCACTGGACCACTAGCCGGACTCTCTATCCACTCAGCTATAGTGACTTACTCTGGTGCAGTTCCTCTTAAAGTCACTGGACCACTAGCCGGACTCTCTAATCACTCAGCTATAGTGACCTACTCTGGTGCAGTTCCTCTTAAAGTCACTGGACCACTAGCCGGACTCTCTAACCACTCAGCTATAGTGACCTACTCTGGTGCAGTTCCTCTTAAAGTCATTGGACCACTAGCCGGACTCTCTATCCACTCAGCTATAGTGACGTATTCTGGTGCAGTTCCTCTTTAATACGCATTCTTATCATCTTCAATAAATTCATTAATTAGCCTCTAGTTAGCCGCCAGTTAGTAAAATTAGTAATTAGTGTTTGTGTAATATTGCTACACGGTGGCTCATGTTCCAGAATGGACGGGGGCGGGATGTCCACCGCCAGACGTGTCCCAGCACGCCACCTCCCTGCCTCCCGATAGTCACCGTGAGGACTACTCTGACGTCACCGAGGTGAAGTTCCTGGGAGAGATCGGCCCCTTGGGAGAAAGAAGACTGTGCAAGATCAAGTGCATAGGTGGCGAGTGGGTTGGTCCACTCTGCCAGAACAATGACGGTAATAGCACCCTGTGTCCTTTTCAGGGCCCAATGGCCTGAGGGTATACTCCCCTTCTTAGTCTGGGCCCAAATAATCACATTTTGGAAAAACTCAAAATTTGGACTAGTGTCAATAACTCTCCATTGTACTATATTAGTGTCAGTAACCCTCCATTGTACTATATTAGTGTCAGTAACCCTCCATTGTACTATATTAGTGTCAGTAACTCTCCATTGTACTATATTAGTAGCAGTAACCCTCCATTGTACTATATTAGTGTCAGTAACCCTCCATTGTACTATATTAGTGTCAGTAACACTCCATTGTACTATATTAGTGTCAGTAACCCTCCATTGTACTATATTAGTGTCAGTAACTCTCCTTTTTTGTTACTATATTAGTGTCAGTAACTCTCCATTGTACTATATTAGTGTCAGTAACACTCCATTGTATTATATTAGTGTCAGTAACCCTCCATTGTACTATATTAGTGTCAGTAACACTCCATTTTACTACATTAGTGTCAGTAACCCTCCATTGTACTATATTAGTGTCAGTAACTCTCCATTGTACTATATTAGTGTCAGTAACCTCCATTGTACTATATTAGTGTCAGTAACACTCCATTGTATTATATTAGTGTCAGTAACCCTCCATTGTACTATATTAGTGTCAATAACTCTCCATTGTACTATATTAGTGTCAGTAACCCTCCATTGTACTATATTAGTGTCAGTAACCCTCCATTGTACTATATTAGTGTCAGTAACTCTCCATTGTACTATATTATAGTAGCAGTAACCCTCCATTGTACTATATTAGTGTCAGTAACCCTCCATTGTACTATATTAGTGTCAGTCAACCCTCCATTGTACTATATTAGTGTCAGTAACCCTCCATTGTACTATATTAGTGTCAGTAACACTCCATTGTATTATATTAGTGTCAATAACTCTCTCTTGTACTATATTAGTGTCAGTAACACTCCATTGTACTATATTAGTGTCAGTAACTCTCCCTTGTACTACTAGTAGCAGTAATTCTCTCTTGTCCTCTACTATATATCAATAATTGTGGTTTGGTCCAGTTAACGCTGGTTCACGGTTTGGTCCAGCTAAGGCTGGTTCATGGTTTGGTCCAGTTAAGGCTGGCTCATGGTTTTGTCGTTCTGTTCTAGATGGAGGACGCTACCAACCCTTGTTTAGGGGATGTAGGCTGGATTATGTCCCTCCTCATGTCATTGTCACCTACAAGAATGTCACAATCTCGGTGAGTGTCTCAATGATATGACTTACTACCAGGAGCAATATTGTCCAACCCAAGTCACGTGTCCCATGTCACATGCTATTCTCAGAACATTGGTATCTAGCGGTCCAATCAGCAGCAGGTTAAATAACCAACTCTTATATAAATATACAGGGTGTTCGAGGGGTTGGAAACATTAACTGCCAAAATAGGTTTATATTTCACTTTAAGTGTAGTCCGAGGCGTTAACTACTCTTATACTCGTATACCGTTAACTAATTAAAACAACCAAAAACAATAATGCGTCAGTTAAAACTAATCATTATATGAAGTAATGTAAGGGGGAACCCCCACATTTCCAACCGAAACCCGTTACTGAACACGTATAGATTAAAACTTAGCATTCGAGTGTGTAGAAACAGTTGCACATCTACATTACAGAGCAATGCATTGGTTGGCTTAGGTTGAGTGATTGTAATGGTACTGAGATCAGATGCCTGACATATTACCTCCTTTTTATTCGAGGACTCTGGGTTCATTCAAAAATTTAACGATGTGTGCCCAATTTAACTTATTGATGTCTCCTACCTGTTTATTTTTACATTTCTTTAATGGTTTGTATGTATTCATTGGCGTTGAAATAATGTCTACGAGCCTTAGTAGTTTTATAATATTATCACACACACACACAAGCTTTATACGGTGTAAATTATTCGTAGTACGGGATGTACAAATACATGTGACGGAGTCTAGACAGCATGTATGTGACGGAGTCTAGCCAGGATGTATGTGACGGAGTCTAGCCAGGATGTGTGTGACGGAGTCAGTCCAGGATGTGTGTGATGGAGTCAGTCCAGGATGCGTGTGACGGAGTCCAGCTAGGATGTATGTGATGGAGTCAGTCCAGGATGTGTGTGACGGAGTCAGTCCAGGATGTGTGTGACGGAGTCAGTCCAGGATGTGTGTGACGGAGTCTAGCCAGGATGTGTGTGACGGAGTCAGTCCAGAATGTGTGTGACGGTGTCAGTCCAGGATGTGTGTGACTGTGTCAGTCCAGGATGTGTGTGACGGAGTCAGTCCAGGATGTGTGTGATGGAGTCTAGCCAGGATGTATGTGACGGAGTCAGTCCAGAATGTGTGTGACGGAGTCAGTCCAGAATGTGTGTGACGGTGTCAGTCCAGGATGTGTGTGACGGTGTCAGTCCAGGATGTGTGTGACGGAGTCCAGCTAGGATGTATGTGACGGAGTCTAGCCAGGATGTATGTGACGGAGTCAGTCCAGAATGTGTGTGACGGTGTCAGTCCAGGATGTGTGTGACGGTGTCAGTCCAGGATGTGTGTGACGGAGTCAGTCCAGGATGTGTGTGACTGTGTCAGTCCAGGATGTGTGTGACGGAGTCAGTCCAGGATGTGTGTGATGGAGTCTAGCCAGGATGTATGTGACGGAGTCTAGCCAGGATGTATGTGACGGAGTCAGTCCAGAATGTGTGTGACGGTGTCAGTCCAGGATGTGTGTGACGGTGTCAGTCCAGGATGTGTGTGACGGAGTCCAGCTAGGATGTATGTGACGGAGTCTAGCCAGGATGTATGTTCTTGATTACGTCTCTCTGTTTCTAGGGAAACCTGAGTTGGACATTACAGAAACTTGGGGAGATATTTTCCAGTCTTCAAATAATTAAGAACGTGATAGACAGGGGAAAATAATATTAATTTAATTGTGGGTTTCTTTTGTACGGCTTCTGTGGTCTGGAGGTCAGAGGTCCTGAGTTCATTCCTCGACACTTCCAGTACTTCTGTGGTCTGGAGGTCAGAGGTCCTGAGTTCATTCCTCGACACTTCCAGTACTTCTGTGGTCTGGAGGTCAGAGGTCCTGAGTTCATTCCTCGACACTTCCAGTATTTCTGTTGTCTGGAGGTCAGAGGTCCTAAGTTCGTTCCTCGACACTTCCAGTACGTCTGTGGAGCAGTGGGCCTGGAACGAAGTTGACTCAACCTCGTGAGGACAAATGAGCATCCTCTTGAATGAGCGGCTCCGATATAGAAAACTGAGACCAAAGAATGGAGAGTTCGTTGTGCTAACCACATGACATCCTCTAGCCGCTCGGTTGATGTGGCTCGATTTCGGACTGATGAAATTAAGTTTGGAATTGTTTTAAGATCGAATACTGCTCATTCCAGGAGTAATTATACCAATAGCTTAGCAACAAGACCTCAGACTAGTAATTTACCACTACTAAAGGTATGAATGATAAAATGAATGTATTCAAACAACAAATGTAAACATTTATTTAACGTTTATATTTTCTATATCCCTCGGTCTTACATTGTTTTATAACTCTCAGATTAGTAAATTACTCGATTCAATACTTTCATTCTCAGACCTTTGACAAACTTATCCACAATATTAACTTTTGATTGCTGTACATCCTACTCAAGAGTTCAGCAAAAGTTGAGACTTTATTTACAAGCGGAAATACTGAACAATGGATGAATACAATAACACACAAACATACAACGTTCATTTAGCCAAAACGTTCGGTCCATTTGGGAAAGATAAATATTCAAGGAAAGAAAAGAGAATTTGAAATTTAAATGGAGCCATCTCCATGATTTATTATCTGTGTAAGATATTAATTTAGAAGATACTGATGTTTTCTCTTCATCAGATAAAAGCAACCGAAGCTTCTTCTTAATTTCTAGATACATATCGGGCAACAATGACACAAGTACAGCTTTCCGAAAGTGAACATGATAATGTTCCAACAACGACACAAGTAGAGCTTTCCGGAAGTGAGCATGATAATGTTCCAACAACGACACAAGTAGAGCTTCCCGGAAGTGAACATGATAATGTTTCAACAAATGTTATAAAATAGAGAGGAGTTTACAAAGATCACAACAAACATATTAATTTCGTGAGATACCATTCAAACATTGCTACAAACTAGACCGCCACTGTCATGGAGAAAATATCATGTAGTTATATTTTTATCAGATATTCTACTGCATTTATTAAGCGGAGAGATATCAACTTATCAACAAACAACCTATAAGAACGTTTTGCATCAAAAGAACCATAGATTGTGGGGTTGTGAGGCAATCGTGTTCTCAGATATTTAAAATGTCTAGGTCCTACTACGGATCAGAACATTCATAGGGCTTCCCTTGCCACTTAGTCACAGGTTTAATAAATATGTATACGTAGGTAACTGAAGATATGTCGGCAGGATCGGGTTAAAACAGAAAAACAACGGGGAATTTTAAGGAATTACTTTTTGTTTGAAGCTCAATTAGATTTCGTCCACCATAGGGAGGTTCGTATCCCACGGGAAGTTATTCCTCGACGCTAATTAGCTCTGGCCAAGTTTTGATCTAATAATACCGCCATTGCTCCAGGCAGTTCACGGACCGGTTCACACGAACATACACGTGATAACAACATTACACTAACTGGGAAACTGCTCACTCCTCGGGGAGTCAAATACCGGCTCTAGAGGTCACTAGATCGAGAATAGGTTGGTTCTAAAATAACTCGGTATTTGCGTGGAGTTGATCCTTGTCCCCATATAGCTGAGTGTTTAGAAAGTGTACGTTAACTTTTTGTGTGTTACACAGTTGACAACCCGTCACATATATGCAGACGAATAGGTTAGGGAGGAGAGAGATAAAAGTGTGGAGAAAATGTACCAGCATTTACATCAAGTTGGATAGGGAAACAACAATAATCTCTGTTGAGATTTGAACTCTGACCTCGTCGCTTATGGTAAACCATATAAGATCAATGGGACGTATTTCTACACCAGTCTACAGATCTGGGAAGCGTTAAATCTAGTATAGTAGCCATTAATTGCATAACTAGAAAATGAGAATATTCTTAAAATATCAGTCTTTTGCTGTCTTTGAATGTATTGGTCAGTAACATGCGTCATAGTCATTTTAATATCATATATGTGTGTATAGAGTCGTGTATTGCGGGCGGTATACAGTCCATTAACATGGGCTAACTCCGCCGTGAGATAGATCTGATACTTGATGTCATACATTCATGTATTGCAGGCAGTATACAGTCCATTAGAAGGGGCTATCTCCGCCGTGCGCTATATCCGATAGTAGATGTCATACAGTTGTGTATTGCGGACAGTATACAGTTCACTAGCAGGGGTTATCTCCGCCGTGAGCTAGATCTGATACTAGATGTGATACAGTTGTGTATCGAGGACAGTATACAGTCCACTAGCAGGGGCTATCTCCGCCGTGAGCTAGATCTGATACTAGATGTGATACAGTTGTGTATTGAGGACAGTATACAGTCCACTAGCAGGGGCTATCTCCGCCGTGAGCTAGATCTGATACTAGATGTCATACAGTTGTGTATTGCTGACAGTATACAGTCCACTAGCAACGGCTATCTCCGCCGTGAGCTAGATCTGATACTAGATGTCATACAGTTGTGTATTGCGGACAGTATACAGTCCATTAGCAGGGGCTATCTCCGCCGTGAGCTAGATCTGATACTAGATGTCATACAGTTGTGTATTGCGGACAGTATACAGTCCACTAGCAGGGGCTATCTCCGCCGTAAGATAGATCTGATACTAGATGTGATACAGTTGTGTATTGCGAACAGTATACAGTCCACTAGCAGGGGCTATCTCCGCCGTGAGCTAGATCTGATACGAGATGTTATACAGTTGTGTATTGCGGACAGTATACAGTCCACTAGCAGGGGCTATCTCCGCCGTGAGCTAGATTTGATACTAGATGTCATACAGTTGTGTATTGCGGACAGTATACAGTCCACTAGCAGGGGCTATCTCCGCCGTAAGCTAGATCTGATACTACATGTGATACAGTTGTGTATTGAGGACAGTATACAGTCCACTAGCAGGGGCTATCTCCGCCGTGAGCTAGATCTGATACTAGATGTCATACAGTTGTGTATTGCGGACAGTATACAGTCCACTAGCAGGGGCTATCTCCACCGTGAGCTAGATCTGATACTAGATGTCATACAGTTGTGTATTGCGGACAGTATACAGTCCACTAGCAGGGGCTATCTCCGCCGTGAGCTAGATCTGATACTAGATGTCATACAGTTGTGTATTGCGGACAGTATACAGTCCATTAGAAGGGGCTATCTCCGCCGTAAGCTAGATCTGATACTAGATGTCATACAGTTGTGTATTGCGGACAGTATAAAGTCCACTAGCAACGGCTATCTCCGCCGTAAGCTAGATCTGATACTAGATGTGATACAGTTGTGTATTGCGGACAGTATACAGTCCACTAGCAGGGGCTATCTCCGCCGTAAGCTAGATCTGATACTAGATGTCATACAGTTGTGTATTGCGAACAGTATAAAGTCCACTAGCAACGGCTATCTCCGCCGTAAGCTAGATCTGATACTAGATGTGATACAGTTGTGTATTGCGGACAGTATACAGTCCACTAGCAGGGGCTATCTCCGCCGTAAGCTAGATCTGATACTAGATGTGATACAGTTGTGTATTGAGGACAGTATACAGTCCACTAGCAGGGCTATCTCCGCCGTGAGCTAGATCTGATACTAGATGTCATACAGTTGTGTATTGCGGACAGTATAAAGTCCACTAGCAACGGCTATCTCCGCCGTAAGCTAGATCTGATACTAGATGTGATACAGTTGTGTATTGCGGACAGTATACAGTCCACTAGCAGGGCTATCTCCGCCGTAAGCTAGATCTGATACTAGATGTGATACAGTTGTGTATTGCGGACAGTATAAAGTCCACTAGCAACGGCTATCTCCGCCGTAAGCTAGATCTGATACTAGATGTGATACAGTTGTGTATTGCGGACAGTATACAGTCCAATAGGAACGGCTATCTCCGCCGTAAGCTAGATCTGATACTAGATGTGATACAGTTGTGTATTGCGGACAGTATACAGTCCACTAGCAGGGGCTATCTCCGCCGTAAGCTAGATCTGATACTAGATGTCATACAGTTGTGTATTGCGGACAGTATAAAGTCCACTAGCAACGGCTATCTCCGCCGTAAGCTAGATCTGATACTAGATGTGATACAGTTGTGTATTGCGGACAGTATACAGTCCACTAGCAGGGGCTATCTCCGCCGTAAGCTAGATCTGATACTAGATGTCATACAGTTGTGTATTGCGAACAGTATAAAGTCCACTAGCAACGGCTATCTCCGCCGTAAGCTAGATCTGATACTAGATGTGATACAGTTGTGTATTGCGGACAGTATACAGTCCACTAGCAGGGGCTATCTCCGCCGTAAGCTAGATCTGATACTAGATGTGATACAGTTGTGTATTGCGGACAGTATACAGTCCACTAGCAGGGGCTATCTCCGCCGTAAGCTAGATCTGATACTAGATGTGATACAGTTGTGTATTGAGGACAGTATACAGTCCACTAGCAGGGGCTATCTCCGCCGTGAGCTAGATCTGATACTAGATGTCATACAGTTGTGTATTGCTGACAGTATACAGTCCATTAGCAGGGGCTATCTCCGCCGTAAGCTAGATCTGATACTACATGTCATACAGTTGTGTATTGAGGACAGTATACAGTCCACTAGCAGGGGCTATCTCCGCCGTGAGCTAGATCTGATACTAGATGTCATACAGTTGTGTATTGTGGACAGTATACAGTCCACTAGCAGGGGCTATCTCCGCCGTGAGCTAGATCTGATACTAGATGTCATACAGTTGTGTATTGCGGACAGTATACAGTCCACTAGTAGGGGCTATCTCCGCCGTGAGCTAGATCTGATACTAGATGTCATACAGTTGTGTATTGCGGACAGTATACAGTCCACCAGCAGGGGCTATCTCCGCCGTAAGCTAGATCTGATACTAGATGTCATACAGTTGTGTATAGCGGACAGTATACAGTCCACTAGCAGGAGCTATCTCCGCCGTAAGCTAGATCTGATACTAGATGTGATACAGTTGTGTATTGCGGACAGTATACAGTCCACTAGCAGGGGCTATCTCCGCCGTAAGCTAGATCTGATACTAGATGTGATACAGTTGTGTAATGAGGACAGTATACAGTCCACTAGCAGGGGCTATCTCCACCGTGAGCTAGATCTGATACTAGATGTCATACAGTTGTGTATGGCGGACAGTATACAGTCAACTAGATCTCATACAGTATGCGGGCAGTATACAGTCTACTAGCAGGAGATAACTCCCTTATCATGTATTAACTTTATCAAAACAAATTGTAAAAATCTTACTGGCATTTTAAAAATAATAAAATAAAGGTTAAACATTATTATGGACTAACTACATTTAATAATTTCTCTCAAGTTTAACTTATGTTTTAGTTTTGTATCGTCTTAATATTTATTTAAATAAAGTTACAAACGGGTTTGTTAATTAATTATTTAACAAAATAATTTTGTTATTTGATTGAAAACTACTCCATCATGTATGAAATAGAATTGTTTATAAATAATACGTATTTATTTAAACAAGTAGATTAAATATATTAGGTGTTTCGTCAATGACACTTTTAAAACACGCATGTCAAGAACGTTGGTAGTATAAAATAAAATCAGCCTTGAAAGTAAAAAGAATTGCACTAATATTAACTTATAAGAACGACATTCAATAGTAATAATATATTTTATAACATCAAAATCTGACATTTCAACCTTTTAATATTTCAGGCTGAGCGTCACACACGTTAACCACAAGACCATCCCTATCAGTTTAACAATGATTACATAAAACAAGACAGTGTTGCAGAGTTTAAAAAACCACTAGAATTCTTCCCCCCACTTCCCTCCGTGTATAGCACAGAATAATACCACGACCCATCCAATCTTCCTCCCTGTAAAACACAGTTTTAATTTGTTCTTGTTCTTCTATTTTGTGTTTCTGGCACAAATAATACCTTCTACATCCTGAAAACATCATTTCTCTTCTTTTTAACATAAAAAGCGAAACCTTCATTTACAATTCAAAATAAAATCATGGAGATATCAGCGAGTCTTTATCATTCTAATGAAGACGGGCTGTTTGTGTGACCTCTGACCCGCCTTTGCATTTTCCGGCGGGGGGACAAAACAACATCAAAGAATCAGTGGATCCGAAGCTTCGGATATGAGACGCCGGGCGTCGTTACGCCCTAAATACTCCCGTAACCAGGCGATGTGACTGTTAACTGGCTGGAACAGGCAATATACCACTGGTTATACTTATGACTGTTAACTGGCTGGAACAGGCTATATACCACTGGTTATACTTATGACTGTTAACTGGCTGGAACAGAAAATATACCACTGGTTGTACTTGTGGCTGTTAACTGGCTGGAACAGGCAATATACCACTGGTTGTATTTGTGATTGTTAACTGGCTGGAACAGAAAATATACCACTGGTTGTATTTGTGACTGTTAATTGGCTGAAACAGGCAATATACCACTGGTTGTATTTGTGATTGTTAACTGGCTGGAATAGAAAATATACCACTGATTGTATTTGTGACTTTTAACTGGCTGGAACAGGCAATATACCACTGGTTATACTTATGACTGTTAACTGGCTGGAACAGAAAATATACCACTAGTTGTACTTGTGGCTGTTAACTGGCTGAAACAGGCAATATACCACTGGTTATATTTGTGACTGTTAACTGGCTGGAACAGGCAATATACCACTGGTTGTATTTGTTATTGTTAACTGGCTGGAACAGGAAATATACCACTTGTTGTACTTGTGGCTGTTAACTGGCTGGAACAGGCAATAAGGCAATATACCACTGGTTGTACTTGTGACTGTTAACTGGCTGGAACAGGCAATATACCACTGGTTGTACTTGTGGCTGTTAACTGGCTGGAACAGGCAATATACCACTGGTTGTTCTTGGGAAGCGTGCAAGTTCTCCACGTCTTACCACCCGTCCAGGATTTCCACATATTTACATGGAGGGGGAAGGAAAAACCACTGTAGCTTTGAAAGGAAATGTACTCATATATGAGTGGATAAATCACGGACAAAAATTAGGGAAAAACTCTGGCCGGGATTTGAACCCTCATCTTCTCGTCACCAGAAAATATAAGCAGATGATACTAATAGCCCAGTCGAGTAAGATTTATATCCGTAAAAAATAATGTAAAGCTGAATTTTTGCAGAATACTACTACTGGCCTTGGGGCCAGTTTCATAGTCAGATTTAGTACGCCTCAAGTGCGGCGCTATACTAAATACAAGACGTCACCTACCTGAAATTGAATGGAATGGGCCAGTTTCATATGCGAAACTGGCCCATTCCATTTTGGTCTAGGTAGGTGTCATCCTATATTTAGTATCGACTCGCACTTTAGGCGTACTAAATCTGACTATGAAACTGGCCCTTGATGAACAACATTTCAAAATACTCTGACTTTCTCATGTTCTCTCCCTTGTTTTTAGGCCCTCAAAGTTCTTAGGGCCTACGATTGGTGCCATTTTACTCTGTATCATATTGTGACGCAACCGATAGTCCTATTGAGCTCAAGTTTGTCTCAAAATAAAGAGGAAACATTAACAAACATATAATTGCGCAGTTTACTTACATAACAAATTTGGCACATATTTCTAGAAAACATATAAATACACCCAATTCAAATTTATTAAAAAAAGTCAAACTATTAGCCTTGGCTGCTTTAAAATTAATAATATGCAAAAATTAATTAATATAAAAATTGCTGTCGGTTTTATGCATTTTCCAACGGTATATTTACTTGCTTTGTGAGATGAATGGTTCTAAAACTGTAGCCAAATAATGGTACGCATGCGTCACCTTACACCCCACTTACTCACCCTGTGACACATAAAATTGGCATCATGAGCTGGAATTGGTCTCAGATTATAGAGTACAACAGTTCAAGGTTGGTTAAGAGAAACATATCAAACTGGAGATATTTTTAGAAAGAAAAGGAACTCACCAAAATTTTATAATTCTATACATGTAAATACAAACACAGACTTTTAAACACCATAGTAACATTACAGTTCATCTGTGTCCTGTTCGTAGCTCACTGCGTTGAAGCAGTTTGTGATTCTGCAATGTGCACACATGTTATAACACTTTGCTCTCTGTCTGCAACTACAGCGAACATTACATCACCTTTGCAATGTGCACACATGTTAGAACAGCTTGCCCTCTTGCCTGCAACTACAGCGAACATTACAATCACCTCTGCAATGTGCACACATGTTAGAACAGCTTTGCCTCTCTTGTCTGCAACTACAGCGAACATTACAATCACCTTTGCAATGTGCACACATGTTAGAACAGCTTTGCCTCTCTTGTCTGCAACTACAGCGAACATTACAATCACCTTTGCTATGTGCACACATGTTAGAACAGCTTTGCCCCTCTTGACTGCAACTACAGCGAACATTTCAATCATCTTTACACGTGCAGGCAATAATCCGCATCTAAGATCTCGGGCCCGGAGGCAATGTAGTTGGCACCGGCATAAGAGTATCATCCAGAACTATAAAGATACCAACCCCAGTTCGTGGGCAGCAATTCGCCCTACAGCCATTCCTGAACCTGAAAATACTAACAAAGTAATAAACTCGTTTGTTAAAACCAGGCTACTATTTTCATACATACGCTTTATATACAGTAGGGTCTACCTGAAGATAAGTCCTCAAGGAGTGTTGATAGACCACTGCTTTGGTTGGAGGTAGTGCCGATAGCTCAAAAGAGGCTGTGAGAGTTTGTCTGGCAACTGTACGATAGTAGGCGGATAGTACAGCAATACAACAGCGTTGTGAGGTAACGCATGCGTTACATTATTTAGCTACAGTTTTAGAACCATCTTCACACAGAGCAAGTAAATAAACCGTTGGAAAGTGCTTAAAACGAACAACAATTTGTATGTTCTATGATTTTTGCATATTATTAATTTTAAATCAGTTAGGGCCAATAATTTGACTTTATTTAAAATTAATTTTAAATTTGTGTACTTATATGTTTTTAGAAATATGTGCCAAATTTGTTATGCATATAAACTGCGCAATTATCTGTTTGTTAATGCTTCCTCTTTAATTTGGAATGAACCCGAGCTCAATAGGACTATCGGTTGCGTCACAATATGAGATAGAGTAAAACGGCGCAAATCATAGGCACTAAGAATTATGAGGGCCTAAAAATTCAAGGACGAAAACATGAGAAATCCGAGTATTTTGATATGTTGTTCATCAAGGCCTGTAGTAACATTCTGCCAAAATTCAGGTTTGCATTTTTTTATGGATTACGGTTATATTTGATCTAAATTTACTGGCTATAACGCCTTAGTCAGCGTGTCCACATGTGTGGAGTAAAAACTTGTAGAAAAACCTCCAAAAGAAAAAGTTGGAGCAAAGTCAGCAGTCATTTGCACCTTAGAGCACCTGCGGGCATACGTTCCTCTGAGTTACATACTGAGATACATATTACGACTGTTACCCTCTTGTAGCTCCCCCAGTTCTGGTACAAGTGCTCCCCAGGTCTAGTACTAGTGCTCCCCCCGGTCTGGGCCTAGTGTCCCCAGGTCTGGGCATAGTGCTCCCCCGGTCTGGGCCTAGTGATCCCCAAGTCTGGGCCTAGTGCTCCCAAGTCTGGGCCTAGTGCTCCCCAGGTCTGGGCTAGTGCTCCCCAGTCTGGGCCTAGTGTTCCCCCGGTCTGGGCCTAGTGTTCCCCAAGTCTGGGCCTAGTGTTCCCCAAGTCTGGGCCTAGTGTTCCCCAAGTCTGGGCATAGTGCTCCCGAGGTCTGGTACTATTGCTCCCACAGGTCTGGACCTAGTGTTCCCCAAGTCTGGGCCTAGTGTTCCCCAAGTCTGGGCCTAGTGTTCCCCAAGTCTGGGCCTAGTGCTCCCCAAGTCTGGGCCTATTGTTCCCCAGGTCTGGGCCTAGTGTTCCCCAGGTCTGGTACTATTGCTCCCACAGTCTGGACCTAGTGTTCCCCCTGGTCTGGGCATAGTGCTCCCCAAGTCTGGGCCTATTGTTCCCCAAGTCTGGGCCTAGTGCTCCCCAAGTCTGGGCCTAGTGTTCCCCAAGTCTGGGCATAGTGCTCCCCAAGTCTGGGCCTAGTGTTCCCAAGTCTGGGCCTAGTGTCCCCAGGTCTGGTACTATTGCTCCCCCAGGTCTGGACCTAGTGTTCCCCAAGTCTGGGCCTATTGTTCCCCAGGTCTGGGCCTATGTTCTCCAGCTCTGGGCCCAGTGCTCCACAGGTCTGGACCTAGTGTTCCCCCTGGTCTGGGCATAGTGCTCCCCAAGTCTGGGCCTATTGTTCCCCAAGTCTGGGCCTAGTGCTCCCCAAGTCTGGGCCTAGTGTTCCCCAAGTCTGGGCATAGTGCTCCCCAAGTCTGGGCCTATTGTTCCCCAAGTCTGGGCCTAGTGCTCCCCAAGTCTGGGCCTAGTGTTCCCCAAGTCTGGGCATAGTGCTCCCCAGGTCTGGTACTATTGCTCCCCAGGTCTGGACCTAGTGTTCCCCCTGTCTGGGCATAGTGCTCCCCAAGTCTGGGCCTATTGTTCCCCAGGTCTGGGCCTAGTGTTCCCCAAGTCTGGCTATTGTTCCCCAGGTCTGGCCTAGTGTTCTCCAGCTCTGGGCCCAGTGCTCCTCCAGCTTGCTCCAGTGACCAAGTGCTCAGTTTAACCTAAACAAGTGCGGCTATTGGCTCTGACCACAATAACCAGCCCTAGTGTTTAGATTAATTTGACGTCGAGACTCCATGTTGGTTTAAAACCCTACCCCCCCCCCTGCCCCTCGCTACACAGAATGACACAGATCACGGTTATAAAACTGTCAGCTTGAATATGAAATGTTGGCACTAAACAAACACAGGATAGCATCACCTCAGAGACTTACAAGCTAGCTCAAATTAAGAGAGGAAACTTGATTATAAACATCCAACCTTTGAGCCAAAAACTAAAATATAAACAAACATACGTCAGACATAATCTAGAAATCAACCAAGGCCTTCTATTTCAGACACTAAATGGGCTCTCAAACCACTGTGCTATTTTTAGCTCAGATGAAGAGTAAGCTTCTTTCTTGTCAACTTGTCAGTGAAGATCTGGAGTAACACGTGTTCTGTTTTTCTAGATCTCACCCTACGAATGCTGTCTAGTTTCCCTTTTAGTTACCCTTACTCTTCAATAGTCCATGACACTGTTAGTAGCTCTCTTCCATAGTCCATGACACTGTTAGAGTCTCTCTTACATAGTCCATGTCCTGTTAGTAGTCTTTCATTCCATAGTCCATGCCCTGTTAGTAGCCTCTCTTCCATAGTCCATGACACTGTTAGTAGTCTCTCTTTTCTTCATAGTCCATGACACTGTTAGTAGTCTCGGAACAGCAGAATGAATATTCCAGGGATATAAATGAAATCTTAAAAAACACGATCTTTATATTTTAGACCTAGAAATATTATATGATTAGACACAATCTTATTTTGTTGCTCAAACTTCTCTTTTTAATAATGATTTAACATTCTTAAAACAATAATATTGATATTAATATTTAAAATATAATGGATTCAAATGTAGTCACGCCACTCCATTTTTAGGTACAGTTATAGGCGCTACTAAATATACATATAATTTTAAAAACATAAACACAACTGTATACACGCTTTTTAACAAGATTGAATGAAGAACAATATCAATAAGGTTGTAGAAGAAAAATAGTGTTATTATCCAATTTAGGAAAATTAAATACCATAACTAGCTTAGTTAAATTAATTTCTAACTCGAAAACAACCCCTGGTTAGTTTTTGTAAATAATGCTATTAGATGTTCGGCCAGCTTTGTTAGAGGCAAACTGGATGTTGCTACTGACACTGTTTAAAACAGTGAAACAATTCAGTTCCCGAAGGAACTGTCTTGTTCTCATTAGGACAGCTCCAGGCCAGTGTTTCAAACAAAGCGAGTCAGATTATTTCCAAATCTGTCACGTGCGCACATGTAGTTTGAGGCAAAGAGCCAGTAAAAATTGTTAATTAACTTTACTTCCTCCAGACTTTGGTCGATACTGTCACAGACACTCTACAAACAATATCCAATAACAAACGATAATACTTTGCAAGGTGGACAGACTTATGGCATTCAAATAGATATACGGGGTGATTCAAAAGGTTAGGTCAAAGCTTAGTGAGCGTATAGAGGGACTCGGGTAGAACAAATTTCGAACAGGAATCCCCGTCCTTCGAAGTAATCCTGAGTCCGGTGAGGCCATTGATTTGCAATTCTTCTAATCACGTGACGGTAGCCTAACGCGATCAGTGGATTGTTCACTGTTGTCTGAATTAGCCTCATTTTGAGCACAGTTTTGTTCACGGTTGAGACATCATTCACCAGAGATATCTCTTTTAAGTTTGCTCATTTAATCCTTGTACATGGATAATAAACTAGAAATTTATAAAACTAAGTTATTAGGAGAATAGCAAGCTATGATTATTTCAGCGGAATGATAACATTCTTCCCCACCTTCAATGGCCTCACCGGACTCAGGATTACTTCGAAGGACGTGGACTCTTGTTCGAAAGTTGTTCTACCAGAGTGCCTCTATACGCTCACTAAGCTTTGACCTTTTGAAAGTGTCTGTAGTAAAGCGTGGAATACCTGCATGGTATTCAACTCAACATAGAATACCGTGAACCACTTGCTACTTGTCGGAGCCAACCATAAACACAAACTCTGATCCTCTTGAGAGAACAAACTGTAATGTTCTCATCGTTGCGTACGAGTCAAGAGCCAGTGCTTGGTTTGCCTCCAGAGAGAGTAGTGGTACAAGAAGCCGTGCTTGGTGTGCCTCCAGAGAGAGTAGTGGTAACAGAGCCAGTGCTTGGTTGCCTCCAGAGAGAGTAGTGGTACAAGAGCCAGTGCTGTGTTGCCTCCAAGAAGTATGGTACAAGAGCCATGTGCTATGGTTGCCTCCAGAGAGAGTAGTGGTACAAGAGCCAGTGCTTGGTTTGTCTCCAGAAAGAGTATGGTACAAGAGCCAGTGCTTGGTGTCTCCAGAAAGAGTAGTGTACAAGCCAGTGCTTGGTTGTCTCCAGCGAGAGTAGTGGTACAAGAGCCAGTGCTTGGTTGCCTCCAGAGAGAGTAGTGGTACAAGAGCCAGTGCTTGGTTGTCTCCAGCGAGAGTAGTGGTACAAGAGCCAGTGCTTGGTTGCCTCCAGAGAGAGTAGTGGTACAAGAGCCAGGGCTTGGTTGCCTCCAGAGAGAGTAGTGGTACAAGAGCCAGTGCTTGGTTGTCTCCAGAAAGAGTAGTGGTAGAAGAGCCAATGCTTGGTTGTCTCCAGAAAGAGTAGTGGTACAAGAGCCAGGGCTTGGTTGCCTCCAGAAAGAGTAGTGGTACAAGAGCCAGTGCTTGGTTGCCTCCAGAGAGAGTAGTGGTACAAGAGCCAGTGCTTGGTTGCCTCCAGAGAGAGTAGTGGTACAAGAGCCAGTGCTTGGTTGTCTCCAGAAAGAGTAGTGGTAGAAGAGCCAATGCTTGGTTGTCTCCAGAAAGAGTAGTGGTACAAGAGCCAGTGCTTGGTGGTCTCCAGAAAGAGTAGTGGTACAAGAGCCAGTGCTTGGTTGTCTCCAGAAAGAGTAGTGGTACAAGAGCCAGTGCTTGGTTGCCTCCAGAAAGAGTAGTGGTACAAGAGCCAGTGCTTGGTTGTCTCCAGAGAGAGTAGTGGTACAAGAGCCAGTGCTTGGTTGCCTCCAGAGAGAGTAGTGGTACAAGAGCCAGTGATTGGTTGTCTCCAGAAAGAGTAGTGGTAGAAGAGCCAATGCTTGGTTGTCTCCAGAAAGAGTAGTGGTACAAGAGCCAATGCTTGGTTGTCTCCAGAGAGAGTAGTGGTTGGAGAACTGGAGGGTGTCTTATTAACTGTGTCTCAGAGACATTATTTCTGCGATAGACAGCCGGAAGTACCACCGGAAGCTGGAATTACGTCATTTCCCCTTCAATTCGACGTAAACTCGAGCTTATATCGAGACGGCCGTCAAAACAGGTTCTGTATTAACATTCCATGTTGGTTTATAACTAGACTTTAATGTTAACTATCATATTTCAAAATTAAATCGTATATAAATAAGTTTACAAATAGTTAAATTTTAATTATTATTTTCTGTTGGCCGATATGAAATATTTGTAGGTTTATCAAGTTGAGAGAAAGAAAACATTGGCGTAGCGCCATGATACAGATAAGAATATGTTTCTTTTGGAAAACTTAGGATAAAATGTCAGTCCGCAACCAGTAAAACTTCCTTCAAACTATTACACTTCACCTCCCTCCATTACACTTTCCCTCCTCTCAGTAAGACTCCCCCGCCCACCATGATTGCTGGCGGTGTATGTACTGAATATTAAGGAGAGGTCACAAGGTCTATTAATACACGTCAAGTATAACATTCATCAACCCAGATAGAAGGAGTGCTGACAGCTCGCCTCTTGCCTCATCTTCCTCTAGTTAACAGTCCTGTCGCTAAAATTCTTATTGGGTTGGAACAGTAACTATATTCTGTTTGGAGCGACGATCTGATCTGAACACACAGTTACTCTCTGACATGAACAGGACACAGTTACTCTCTGATGTGAGCAGGACACAGTTACTCTCTGATCTGAACACACAGTTACTCTCTGATATGAACAGGACACAGTTACTCTCTGATATAAACAGGACACAGTTACTCTCTGATATGAGCAGGACACAGTTACTCTCTGATATGAGCACACAGTTACTCTCTGATATGAACAGACACAGTTACTCTCTGATATGAACACACAGTTACTCTCTGATATGAACACACAGTTACTCTCTGATATGAACACACAGTTACTCTCTGATATGAACAGACACAGTTACTCTCTGATCATGAACACACAGTTACTCTCTGATAGAACACACAGTTACTCTCTGATCTGAACACACAGTTACTCTCTGATATGAACAGACACAGTTACTCTCTGATCATGAACACACAGTTACTCTCTGATCATGAACACACAGTTACTCTCTGACTATGAACACACAGTTACTCTCTGATATGAACACACAAGTTACTCTCTGATATGAACACACAGTTACTCTCTGATATGAACACACAGTTACTCTCTGATCTGAACACACAGTTACTCTCTGATATGAACACACAGTTACTCTCTGATCTGAACACACAGTTACTCTCTGATATGAACACACAGTTACTCTCTGATATGAACACACAGTTACTCTCTGATATGAACACACAGTTACTCTCTGATCATGAACACACAGTTACTCTCTGATGAACACACAGTTACTCTCTGATATGAACACACAGTTACTCTCTGATCATGAACACACAGTTACTCTCTGATCTGAACACACAGTTACTCTCTGATATGAACACACAGTTACTCTCTGAATGAACACACAGTTACTCTCTGATATGAACACACAGTTACTCTCTGATATGAACACACAGTTACTCTCTGATATGAAACACACAGTTACTCTCTGATATGAACACACAGTTACTCTCTGATCTGAACACACAGTTACTCTCTGATTGAACACACAGTTACTCTCTGATATGAACACACAGTTACTCTCTGATATGAAAACACAGTTACTCTCTGATATGAACACACAGTTACTCTCTGATCATGAACACACAGTTACTCTCTGATATGAACACACAGTTACTCTCTGATATGAACAACACAGTTACTCTCTGATATGAACACACAGTTACTCTCTGATATGAACACACAGTTACTCTCTGATCTGAACACACAGTTACTCTCTGATGTGAGCATCACAGTTACTCTCTGATATTGAACAGACACAGTTACTCTCTGATCATGAACACACAGTTACTCTCTGATATGAACAGACACAGTTACTCTCTGATATGAACACACAGTTACTCTCTGATATGAACACACAGTTACTCTCTGATATGAACACACAGTTACTCTCTGATATGAACACACAGTTACTCTCTGATATGAACACACAGTTACTCTCTGATTGACACACAGTTACTCTCTGATGAACACACAGTTACTCTCTGATATGAACACACAGTTACTCTCTGATATGAACACACAGTTACTCTCTGATATGAACACACAGTTACTCTCTGATATGAACACACAGTTACTCTCTGATATGAACACACAGTTACTCTCTGATCATGAACACAGACCAGTTACTCTCTGATATGAACACACAGTTACTCTCTGAATGAACACACAGTTACTCTCTGATATGAACACACAGTTACTCTCTGATATGAACACACAGTTACTCTCTGACATGAACACACAGTTACTCTCTGATATGAACACACAGTTACTCTCTGAATGAACACACAGTTACTCTCTGATATGAACACACAGTTACTCTCTGATACTGAACACACAGTTACTCTCTGATATGAACACACAGTTACTCTCTGATATGAACACACAGTTACTCTCTGATATGAACACACAGTTACTCTCTGATATGAACGACACAGTTACTCTCTGATATGAACACACAGTTACTCTCTGATATGAACACACAGTTACTCTCTGATATGAACACACAGTTACTCTCTGACATGAACACACAGTTACTCTCTGATCATGAACACACAGTTACTCTCTGATATGAACACACAGTTACTCTCTGAATGAACACACAGTTACTCTCTGATCTGAACACAGTTACTCTCTGATTGAGCACACAGTTACTCTTGATATGAACACACAGTTACTCTTGAATGACACACAGTACTCTCTGATATAACACACAGTTACTCTTGATCTGAACACACAGTTACTCTCTGATTGAATCACAGTTACTCTCTGTAAACACACAGTTACTCCTGACTGAACACACAGTTACTCTCTGATGAACACACGTTACCTCTGAATGAACACACAGTTACTCTCTGATATGAACACACAGTTACTCTCTGATATGAACACACAGTTACTCTCTGATGAACACACAGTTACTCTCTGATTGAACCACGTTACTCTTAATGAACACACAGTTATTCTGATACACACAGTTACTCTCTGATTGAACACACAGTTACTCTTGATATGACACACAGTTACTCTCTGATGAACAACAGTTACTCTCTGATTGACAAAGTTACTCTCTGAATACACACAGTACTCTCTGATATGAACACACAGTTACTCTCTGAATGAACACACAGTTACTCTCTGATGAAACACAGTTACTCTTGACATGAACACACAGTACTCTTGTATGAACACACGTTACTCTGACATGAACACACAGTTACTCTCTGATGTGAGCATTTCACAGTTACTCTCTGATATGAACAGGACACAGTTACTCTCTGACATGAACACACAGTTACTCTCTGATATGAACACACAGTTACTCTCTGACATGAACACACAGTTACTCTCTGATATGAACACACAGTTACTCTCTGATATGAACACACAGTTACTCTCTGATATGAACACACAGTTACTCTCTGATCTGAACACACAGTTACTCTCTGACATGAACACACAGTTACTCTCTGATATGAACACACAGTTACTCTCTGATCTGAACACACAGTTACTCTCTGATATGAACAGGACACAGTTACTCTCTGATATGAACACACAGTTACTCTCTGATATGAACACACAGTTACTCTCTGATATGAACACACAGTTACTCTCTGATATGAGCAGGACACAGTTAATCTCTGATATGAGCAATTCTGGGTTCAGACCGCCTCCCAATGACTACTCTAGGATAAATGCTTTTTTTTTTTGTTTGAGAAGGGAGGTCCATACATTTGTCACGCTCTAATAGTGGATTGTTTAAACAGTTACGTTTAACGACATGTTTAGTTTTAGATAAAATGTACCAGAATCAGCGTGGAGCGATGATAAGAATCTACCACAGTAAGCTAACATCTAGAAGATATGTTTCAAGACCAACGTTATTGTATTTTAAACGAGGTAGTTAGTTTAGAAACATAAACTCCCTCTTTGGGGTGAAATGTTTTCAGTGCTTCTGATAAGAAGGTAAGACAAGTTTCAACACATGTTCTTGACATGTTCAGGGTGGTCGGGGTTGGAATCCCTGACTGATATATTACACTATTTTATACTCTCTAATATAGATTCAACAATTCTGTCTGTCCCTAGATATGAACCTTATAAACAACAAATATGGACACAGTAAATAATACAATTTATGTAAAAATAACGCGCATTTTTCTGCAATGTAAACTAACAGCAGACATTATATTAGCAAACATTTGACATGTTTAACTTTATTTTGTATAAAATTACTTATAAATAATTGAAGCTCGGAGTAACAGGAGGGGAAAATAACCTCGTGTTTTTCTCTGTTGATAAATTACTTTTAATTATTTAAATGTGTGAGATAGTATCCTCCATGAAACAAACATCAATAAACACGAAATATGTTTAAAACTGGAGTAGTGGAAATACGTAGAGACAGAGAACATTCTAGATCTCAATCCTTCTCCATATTTTACTTATCACTAATAAATCAATGTGTAGAAATGAGGGTGACCTGGTGGTCAGGGGTAAGGTGTCAGATTTCTGTGCTGGAGCTCCGGGGTTCAATCCTTAGTCCCACCAAAGATTTATCTGATTGCCAAATCCTTCCTTCACCTTTGACAAGACGTGTATTGATTACAACTTGTGAATGTGTTGAATGCCAGGCCTTCACCGTGGTTCGGATCCCACATTAAACTGTAAGTCCTCCATTTTCATCTCACAATAACTCTACCATTGCACATTAGCGTAAGTGCGTATAATCCGAACAGGTAGTAATACGTGATGATGATAATAATAATAATAATAATAATGTTGAGATGAGACTTGGAGATTGTTACAAACTGTATTATTTTCTTGCCTGAATTAGACAAAAAACAAATTGTTTGTTGTTTAATCTCACCTCGCACAGATACGAACTTCCCCCGGTTAGAAAGTAAACCTAAGCCGTCTTAATACCTCTAATCAGCGCTACATGTTTTAGGATTAAAGAGCAATGTCCCGACAACTTAATTAGTTTTTTCACAAGCTTGAATTACATATTAAGTTGAACTAAGTGCTGTAGCAAGTTGGAACCGTATTTAAATTAGAAAATTATTAAGGTGATTTATAGCTTAATTTGTTCGTGATGGTTTTATATCTAAACCATTTAATATCTGATATGGAAATATAAGTTTATATAAACCTGATATAGTGGGAGAATTTGTCGAGTATTGTTAGTGAACTCCTAAGGGGATGCTAATAATTCACTAGGCATAGACACACTGTGCGTCACTGTTCTACATAATTACTGGCTAGCAAACAAATTATTGTTACTTGTAAGGATTAGAACCAAGGACTGTATAACTCCAGTTGTGTCACTTTATCAAGCATTGCTTGGTAAGTTGGTAGTCGCTTATGCCCTTCTTGCTGGAACGGATGTTTAATAATAAAACTGTCTCAGGAAATGAACCAAAGGCCCCGTCCAGTTTGAAGGAAATTGACTTTATAAAGTGTTAAATATAAAATACTATAGCCGCAGCCTTTATTTTAGCAATTACTTTTAGGATGGTATTTGATGTGTGCAGAAAACCGTTCATCGCGTGTAATGCCGGTTGATGACATTCAGGGCTGACTACGTCACTGAATTATATCCGATGAGGAAATTACAAATATTAATGTTTGGCACTCGACCAGCCAGATTGAACTGAGGATTCACCTGTGGGGAATATGTTGTGTTCCTCAAACTGACAGCATTACTCTCTGATAACACTGTACTAGTAGCAACACTACACTCTGATAACACTGTACTAGTAGCAACACTACTCTCTGATAACACTGTACTAGTAGCAACAGTACTCTCTGATAACACTGTACTAGTAGCAACACTACTCTCTGATAACACTGTACTAGTAGCAACACTACTCTCTGATAACACTGTACTAGTAGCAACACTACTCTCTGATAACACTGTACTAGTACAACACTACTCCTGATAACACTGTACTAGTAGCAACACTACTCCTGATAACACTGTACTAGTAGCAACACTACTCTCTGATAACACTGTACTAGTAGCAACACTACTCTCTGATAACACTGTACTAGTAGCAACACTACTCTCTGATAACACTGTACTAGTAGCAACACTACTCTCTGATAACACTGTACTAGTAGCAACACTACTCTCTGATAACACTGTACTAGTAGCAACACTACTCTCTGATAACACTGTACTAGTAGCAACACTACTCTCTGATAACACTGTACTAGTAGCAACACTACTCTCTGATAACACTGTACTAGTAGCAACACTACTCTCTGATAACACTGTACTAGTAGCAACACTACTCTCTGATAACACTGTACAGTACAACACTACTCTCTGATAACACTGTACTAGTAGCAACACTACTCTCTGATAACACTGTACTAGTAGCAACACTACTCTCTGATAACACTGTACTAGTAGCAACACTACTCTCTGATAACACTGTACTAGTAGCAACACTACTCTCTGATAACACTGTACTAGTAGCAACACTACTCTCTGATAACACTGTACTAGTAGCAACATACTCTCGATAACATGTACTATAGCAAACAGTATGTTATGTGATTCTTTTGGATATAGTTGTCAGTTTTAGTAGTACATTGGTTTAAAGACTGTATAGGGCTTACTGGCTGACTGATTGACTGACAGACTGACCTACTTACAGAATGTTTGACTGATTGAATGTTTGACTGTCTGACTGACTGACTGATTGACTGGCTGACTTACTAACCAGCTGTCTGGCTGTTTGACTTAGTAGAACTTCCCGAGGGTTTATTTTGTTCACACCGACAGAGAATACTAGTCGATGAATTATATACAGTAGCTTGAATTGTTTTTATCTTGAGCACACACTCACACACATATTAATATGAGCTGGTTGGAGAAAAAGTGGTATAAACTAGAACTATCTACAATTTGTCAATTTGAGGAATACACGCCCTTACGTTGTTGTTAAAAAAACAGCTAATAGCATTGTCATTCCGTGAAAATGTGGGACCAGCCACTTCAAACAATTTATTTTACACGTTAATGTTATTTGCCCTAAACACTCTTTAATGTCTCAACTCTATTTTCACCTGCACCTCTTTTGACCTGATTGGTTTGTATTCAGTGTATATATATATTATATGTCACGTGTGTGATATAGATTCCCTCCTCCTTGCCTTCAACGTGATATGATCGATAGGTGTGTGCTTTCAACAACACATCCCCCCTCCCCCACTTCCCTACGACGGGTAAACCGAACTCTTTTCTATTTCCTTTCATCCCCATCATCTTCTAAATCCCGAAGAGTATTTTTTTCCCCTGAGTAGAATCCACCCTCGTGACCAGAATCAAACATTTTACTATTCTGAGGACAGTTCCTGTGTGGCTCACAGCAGCGCTGCCTGTCTCTCCCTCCAAAACACACTTTAAAGAAACTCAAAAGAGATCTCGATGAAAAAAGGGAATTTCAAAGTAACATTTTTCCTTCCCGTATTTAGACGATTTGAGAAGTTGGACCTTGGAGTCCTTTATGAAGCTAAGGCTTCACTGCCCCTGGAGGCCGGCAATTTTAAATACACTTACATCGACACAACATCTCCCTACTCTCGTCTAGTTACAAGAACAGAAGCTACAGTCTAATTTTCCCAGGAAGAACCTCATCTGACAGCTAGAACAGTTACTAGATATATTTCCACGTATTCATACGTCAAGCCATGGGATCTGCAGCTGTCACTTCTGATAGATATTATAAAATAATAATAATAATTATGATAAAATGTTATAAATGTTGACCTCCGATAAAATTGCTTGTATTTTAGTTCCTTTAAATGAAAATTGGAATGTAGGTTGGACACGCGGACAAAGTTGTCAGTCTCGTTTGTTTTGGTTTGCCGGTGAAGGTGAAGTCCAGGTTAGAATCCTGGCTGGGTGTAATTAGGTCAGTGTTTCTATCGAAATGGTTTTCCACTTCCCATTCCTGCATATACAGGTAAATTTTCTCTAAATTCCTCCTCTCTTCCCCCACAGGCAGTCTGGAGGGGTGGTAAGGTGCTCAAATATCGTTATAGTCTTTAGTGTCTGAATATCCAGCCTTAGTTATTGTGAAAACACAACGGCCTTACCTCATATAATTAATATATCAATTAGAGAAATGACTCAAACACATATTTATTTTATTACTACGACTAACTCCAATATTATTAATGATTAATCTAAGGAGTAAGGATTGAGTGGGTAATTAATAGTAAATGCACCCGCATTAGCATTAAACTTCCCATCTTCTCATCCCACATTTCACCCTGCCAAGATTCAAACATTGACCGTCCCTTCCATTTCAAGCCTGACGCCTTATACCACATGACCACCGGTGTTAATCAACGCCATTATAAAGTGATATATGTTTATTCCGGGCTCCTAAGATACCCATAGCTGCAACTTGACAAGCAGGGGCTCAATCCGGGTGGAGGACATTAAGGGGTTTAAGAGCACTTTCAATCAGTTTCTGTTGGGAAGTATTTTGTTCTCCCCCCTTTAACAAACTTTGTTCTAAAATAAATATTGTTGGGGAACTTGAATGATACTTTCATTGTTATACTATACCATATAGTTACATCCCTCAACAAATATATTATATTGGTTTTCATAGCAATGAAAATGTAAAAAAATGTCACCAGCAATATTTATTTTAGAGCAAATGGTTATTATTCAAGAGAGTGAAAATGGTTTCTTAACAATCAAACAAAGGGTTTGGAGCCATTAAAAGCTTGCACTAACACTTTTAATACCACGACCTCTTTAAAATTATTTCAAACATTTCAATTATTTTGAAAACTACTCTCCTTTCTAAAATTAATATTTCTTAGTAGTCTTACATAATATTATTTTTGACATTTGTTTAAATAATTTAAATATATTTATAGAAGACTTACAAAAAAGCTCTGAAGTTAATGTAAAAATACTGAAACTGTAAAAACCATGAATATTTTAGAATTTTGAGGCGTTGGTTTCAGAAAGCACTTTTCCAACAAAGAATATACATAAAATAAAACCTAACATAATTTAAAAGTCGTACCTTAAAGTCGTACATTTTTCATCTAAACTAAGTTAGCATTATTTTAAAAAAATACATGTTTTTAAAGGCACTTTATGTGAATGTTTGTTGTGCCATATTTTTCTACTGTGGTCTGCGCCATCCTTCGTTAGTGTTCGTGATAGTTCGTTAAACTCCGTATTCCTCTCCTCCAATCAGAGAGGGATGAGGGCAAGCACACGTAACGGCCTGAACACGTGCTCGTACATAGTGTTTTACATCGTGTACCAACATAACCTCCAAATGTGGATATTTGCTAGTCGTGATCATACTACCATCTTTAGGTCGAACACTAGAAGACTAAATAGAACCATATAGGACACACATACTTATCATGATGTAGACAAATATATGCTCCTTAACAACTGGCATCTATGTTCCATTCTATGTTCCTATACAGCTCGCAGCTATCGATTCTATATTCATACACAGCTCAATTTCAGCCCATATCGGTGGACACGCGGACTAAATGTCAGACTCGTATAGTCTGGTTTGACGGTGGCCAGGAAGCTGGGGTTTAAATCACAGCTGTGTGTAATGAGTGATAAGGATATTTTTCAAAACAATGATTTCCTCTCACGGTTAAGAGATAATAGTTTTGATAAATAATTATTTGAAGGTGTTTTATAAACTAGCCCAGAGTCAATCAAGCTATGGTAATGTTTATAACGCGACTTGAAATATTTCATCACGGTCTTTTTTATGACTAATTATTAAGGTGACCAATTTTTTTTCCAATGAAAAGGAGGACGAAAAAATTTAAGAAAAAAGTACAACGTAAATAAATGAAACATTTTATTAATTCAAACAAAAATACACTAATTATGCTTACATCACTTTTAATTATTTAATTAAACGAGTATTTTTCCATTGAATGAATATTTTTTGTCAATATATCATTTTCTAACAATATGCCCTGCGCATGCGTTTCATAATCGCGTCTTTCCGAACTGTACCGTCACATGACGCGTAACATTTCGGCGCGGCATCTCTGAATACAGAGATTAACAGATTAGTTTTAAAATATCGAAAAGGAGGACAGGTAGGAGCACACTTTTCGAGGAAGGACAGAACCTACAAAAGAAGGACTGTTCTCCCTAAAGGAGGACTATTGGTCACCTTATAATTATTCACAGAGAAATCATTTCTTGTAAAACACTATTTTAATTTTGATTTTTACACCCTACCACGTCTTACAAGTCGTTGGGCTATACGTATACATTATAATAGAAAGGAGGGATTATTTGGAGGAAATACACCCGCATTTGAGAGAGGTTAGCCACTTAGGTGAAACTACCCTGAATTAACCCGACCTGTTATTGAACCCGGATCTCATGAGTTGCAATCCAGTCCAACACGAGAATAACGTGCTAGACCACGCAACCATTGATGCGAGTAGTATGTTATTTATTTATCTAAATCTAACTGCTTTGATGGTTTATAGAGTGTTTTATTTATTAATTCTGTGTCTGTCTTCTTCCTTTACAACTAGTAACAACAACCTTACAACCAGAAGTAACAACAACCTTACAACCAGTAGTAACAAAAACCTTACAACCAGAAACAACAGCCTTACAATTAATAATAACAACCTTACAACCAGTAACAACAGCCTTATAATTAATAATAACAACCTTACAACCAGTAACAACAGCCTTACAACTAATAATAACAACCTTACAACCAGTAACAACAGCCTTACAACTAATAATAACAACCTTTCAACCAGTAACAACAGCCTTACAACTAATAATAACAACCTTACAACCAGTAACAGCCTTACAACTAATAATATCAACCTTACAACCAGTAACAACAGCCTTACAACTAATAATAACAACCTTACAACCAGTAACGACAGCCTTACAACCAATAACAAACTTTCAACCAGTAACAACAACCTTACAACCAATAATAATAACCTTTCAACCAGTAACAATGACTGGGTATTCAGGTGCTCTCTCCTACAGACCAGGAATGCAAGCTAGAAGGACTGCGCCCCCTTAAAAACGTACCAACTATTTTTTAATCAACCCCTGTTCCGATTTAATTTGTTTTATGTTCCCCGAACAGTGACGTCACGCATATGCCCCTCGAATCGAACCCAATGCTCATCGTATAATTATTTTTGGATCATCTTTTAACCGTGTCAACCTATAAACTCTGATTTCTAGCGCTAGTAAATGTGTGTTTATCTGTCCTAAAAAACCTGCTACGGAGACCTCCGAAAGTTGTCTTGCCGATATTACCCCCCCCCCCCAAATTATATTATCAAACCTATTATTTATCATGGCCACATGGTATATGGAGTCTGGCTCACGATACACAAGTGCAAGTAATCATCTGAGTAACAGGTTGAAAACAATATATACCTTGTTTCTTATTTACACCATGGTATTTGTAGGAGTAAGCCGAATCTAGGAAAATGTATCCGCATTTTCGTGAAAAGACTGTGGGAAAAATCTCACCCAGCTGGGATTCAAACTGAGACACATCACTGACACCTCAAACCAGATAGAGACTAACACCTTAACCCACACTAGCGTCTGTACGGGAGGTAAGATGGGGCAGAGGACCGGCTGGACAAGTGGTAAGATGGGGCAGAGGACCGGCTGGACAAGTGGTAAGATGGGGCAGAGGACCAGCTGGACAAGTGGTAAGATGGAACAGAGGACCAGCTGGACAAGTGGTAAGATGGGGCAGAGGACCGGCTGGACAAGTGGTAAGATGGGGCAGAGGACCAGCTGGACAAGTGGTAAGATGGAACAGAGGACCAGCTGGACAAGTGGTAAGATGGGGCAGAGGACCGGTTAGACAGGTGGTAAGATGGGGCAGAGGACCGGTTAGACAGATGGTAAGATGGAACAGAGGACCGGCCGGACAGGTGGTAAGATGGGGCAGAGGACCGGCCTGACAGGTTATAATTTGGGGCAGATATGTCTCTAGTACTTGTAAGTATAGCTCTTTATAAGCCACGTTCCTTCTCTTGTGAGAGGTCACAGCGTGTTGCCTAAATCAGATATTATAGGAGCAGACAAAGATGTTGGCTCATAGCCCACTCTGATTCACAAGCCCTTAATACTTTAAAAGCGCAGTGAAATGGATCGCATTTTTCGGATGTTAAACAGAAATTGGAGAAGTATAATTTTTGTCCCAAATCTGCTCGGCATTGTGACGTCATAGCCACGATCGGATGGAAATAGTAATAGTACTAATAACAATGATGTTATTGAAGGTATGGATGGCTTTCAAATGTTGATGGATAGTAGCCAACTAATTGCGACCTGAACCCATATCGAGCATCATTAGTTAAAATTTTATCAAAAACATCCAGGATAAAAATAAATGTAATAATGGCGAGTGGTCAGACACCAGGACTATATGTGTATCTCAGTGGTCAGACACCAGGACTATATGTGTATCTCATTGGTCAGACACCAGGACTATATGTGTATCTCATTGTTCAGACACCAGGACTATATGTGTATCTCAGTGGTCACACCAGAACTATATGTGTATCTCAGTGGTCAGACACCAAGACTATATATGTATCTCAGTGGTCACACCAGGACTATATGTGTATCTCAGTGGTCAGACACCAGGACTATATGTGTAGCTCAGTGGTCAGACACCAGGACTATATGTGTATCTCAGTGGTCACACCAGAACTATATGTGTATCTCAGTGGTCACACCAGGACTATATGTGTATCTCATTGTTCAGACACCAGGACTATATGTGTATCTCAGTGGTCACACCAGAACTATATGTGTATCTCAGTGGTCAGACACCAAGACTATATATGTATCTCAGTGGTCACACCAGGACTATATGTGTATCTCAGTGGTCAGACACCAGGACTATATGTGTAGCTCAGTGGTCAGACACCAGGACTATATGTGTATCTCAGTGGTCACACCAGAACTATATGTGTATCTCAGTGGTCACACCAGGACTATATGTGTATCTCAGTGGTCAGACACCAGGACTATATATGTATCTCAGTGGTCAGACACCAGGACTATATGTGTATCTCAGTGGTCAGACACCAAGACTATATATGTATCTCAGTGGTCAGACACCAGGACTATATGTGTATCTCATTGTTTAGACACCAGGACTATATGTGTATCTCATTGTTTAGACACCAGGACTATATGTGTATCTCATTGTTTAGACACCAAGACTATATATGTATCTCAGTGGCCACACCAGGACTATATGTGTATCTCAGTGGTCAGACACCAAGACTATATATGTATCTCAGTGGTCACACCAGGACTATATGTGTATCTCATTGTTTAGACACCAGGACTATATGTGTATCTCAGTGGTCCCACCAGGACTATATGTGTATCTCAGTGGTCAGACACCAAGACTATATATGTATCTCAGTGGTCACACCAGGACTATATGTGTATCTCAGTGGTCAGACACCAAGACTATATATGTATCTCAGTGGTCACACCAGGACTATATGTGTATCTCATTGTTCAGACACCAGGACTATATATGTATCTCAGTGGTCAGACACCAGGACTATATGTGTATCTCAGTGGTCAGACACCAGGACTATATGTGTATCTCAGTGGTCAGACACCAGGACTATATGTGTATCTCATTGTTCAGACACCAGGACTATTTATGTAGCTAAGTTGTCAATCTCAACCCCAACATTTACAAATCAACACTGCAACATGGTCACTGACGATTGTATCAAAGAGCGACATCCGGATGTAGCTCTCAACAACTTGTTGGGGGTTGGACGCCACCCCTAGCCCATTACCACCCCCACCCACACCCACACCGCAAACCCCAACATGTGTTCGTGGCGTAGACAAAAAATAAACATACTAATACCCATTAAACTTGTGGGGTTACTTTTACATACAACACGTTACAGTGATATTGTAAAACACCACACACACACACACACACCACACACACACAACACACACACACACACACACACACACACACACACACACACACACACCACACACACACACACACACACACACACACAACACTCACACACACACACATACTCACAACTCTTCCACATAACATTCTACTCCTCACACACATACTCACATACTCTGTGTCCTCACTGACATTATACATCATACTCTCCCTCCAACACCACATACTCACATACTCTGTGTCCCTCACATTGATACATTCTATCTCTCTCACACACTCACATACTCTGTGTCCCTCACATTGATACATTCTATCTCTCTCACATACTCACATACTCTGTGTCCCTCACATTGATACATTCTATCTTCTCACACACTCACATACTCTGTGTCCCTCACATTGATACATTCTATCTCTCTCACACACTCACATACTCTGTGTCCCTCACATTGATACATTCTATCTCTCTCACACACTCACATACTCTGTGTCCCTCACATTGATACATTCTATCTCTCTCACATACTCACATACTCTGTGTCCCTCACATTGATACATTCTATCTCTCTCACACACTCACATACTCTGTGTCCCTCACATTGATACATTCTATCTCTCTCACACACTCACATACTCTGTGTCCCTCACATTGATACATTCTATCTCTCTCTCACACACTACTCACATACTCTGTGTCCCTCACATTGATACATTCTATCTCTCTCACACACTCACATACTCTGTGTCCCTCACATTGATACATTCTATCTCTCTCACATACTCACATACTCTGTGTCCCTCACATTGATACATTCTATCTCTCTCACACACTCACATACTCTGTGTCCCTCACATTGATACATTCTATCTCTCTCACACACTCACATACTCTGTGTCCCTCACATTGATACATTCTATCTCTCTCACACACTCACATACTCTGTGTCCCTCACATTGATACATTCTATCTCTCTCACATACTCACATACTCTGTGTCCCTCACATTGATACATTCTATCTCTCTCACACACTCACATACTCTGTGTCCCTCACATTGATACATTCTATCTCTCTCTCACACACATACTCACATACTCTGTGTCCCTCACATTGATACATTCTATCTCTCTCACACACTCACATACTCTGTGTCCCTCACATTGATACATTCTATCTCTCTCACATACTCACATACTCTGTGTCCCTCACATTGATACATTCTATCTCTCTCACACACTCACATACTCTGTGTCCCTCACATTGATACATTCTATCTCTCTCACACACTCACATACTCTGTGTCCCTCACATTGATACATTCTATCTCTCTCACACACACACTAAGTGACACATGCTGACGTGATTTTATAATTCATTGGACTTCATGACTTATCTTTGTTAAACTGTGTTTTAATTTTTGTGTAGACGTTAATAAACATATGCTCTGTTATTAGGCATATTATTAATACTATCATTTTAAGGTGTTCTGTCTTTCGGCAGGTCCAATGCATTGTACTAATTGAATCTTCCAGCATGTATTATCATCAGCTTCTCCTTTTCATATCTTGAGAAATTCATCTTCTTTCCTTCTTTGAGGCTCCAATCAGTTTGCGTTTATCATTCATTCCTGTGGTTTCCTTCCCTATGTATCCTGGCCTTCTGTTGACGTCACTTTTTGATACATTTCTTCTCCCTGTTGTGACTCCATGTCTCAGCTCTAGATGTAACATATCTACTAGTTTCTAAATGTCTCAGCTCCAGATGTAACATATCACTAGTACCTCCATGTTTCAGATTAAGATGTAACATATCTCTAGTGTCTCCATTCTCAGCTCCAGATGTAACATATCACTAGTTTCTCCATGTTCAGCTCCAGATGTAACATATCACTAGTTCTCTTGTCTCAGTTAAGATGTAACATATCACTAGTTTACCATATCTCATGTTCAGATGTAACATATCACTAGTTTCTCCATGTCTCAGCTCCAGATGTAACATATCACTAGTTTCTCCTTCTCAGCTCCAGATGTAACATATCTTAGTTTCTCCATGTCTCAGCTCCAGATGTAACATATCACTAGTTTCTCCATATCTCAGCTCCAGATGTAACATATCACTAGTACCTCCATGTTCAGATTAAGATGTAACATATCACTAGTTTCTCCTATCTCAGTTCCAGATGTAACATATCACTAGTTTCTCCATGTCTCAGCTCCAGATGTAACATATCACTCGTTTCTCCATATCTCAGATTAAGATGTAACATATTCCTGTTTCTCTTCCATTTCTTGGTCCAGTCTGGATATCAATTATCTGAAATATTAATGAACGTTAATTTATATTCAAATGATTTCTGTTCCTGAAGCAATTCATCCACGCAATTACAGTTCAGTAAATGACGTCACGCCTTTATCTGATAAAAAACTTTAAATGGCGGGCAAGTTTCTATAAAAACTCAAAAGTTAATTTCTTAAATCCTACCGATGTTTTTTCTCCAACTTTTACCCCTCATTGAATTCAAAGGTTTTTATACACCCCCGTGGAGCGAGAGGGGGGGGGGGATATAGAATTCAGTAGAATCAGAGTTCTTTTTGTTTGTTTCTGGACTTTTTTTTTTGCCCTTCCTCGCGATACTAAAAGAAAAAGGCAGTTAGGAGCAAAAGGGAGGGGGGCGTCATTCACGCTCGAAAAGGCATAAAATCCTTAACGCTGATTAGTTCCTCGCCAACCACCCTCCTGGTGGGAGTTTTAATGGGGTAGTTGCCCCCTGTGATCTAGGGTATCTTCCCCGAGACAAGTTCAGACATGCTCCTCGATAGGTAACAAACTGGCATACTTTGGGGCTAGTATCACAAGTAGGTGCAGGGGTAGATCACAGATCATCTATTAGTTCCAATAAACAGTTTCTAACTAAGAAAGTGTTTATATTTTATTATAACTGTATTGGAAATAATGAAATTAAATATTTCAGTTGACAAGTTCATTGTCATCTAAACCCAGATAAAATATATTTTAATTTGTATAAAGCTCCGTTGCTCTCTGAAAAATGTAAGTTGTGTCGAGGCAGCAATGTTCAGTATCAATCGTGGAGCTTACAGGGGAATTTAATTTAAAATACTGACCAAACAAAACAAGTACCAAACCATCTGCAGCTGCAGCTGGTGTTTGTGTATGATTGAGTGAGACAAACATAGCTTAAAGCTGTTACCGAACCACTGATGCCCTAGTAGTTCCAGGAAACTGTAGAGATATTGTCTCTTGTTCCTCGTCGATTCTTCGCAGGAACTCGTTGATGAGGTTTTAAACAGATTTACCCTTTTCTCAGACTTTGCACTTTTGCCAAAGCTTCGACAAACTTTCAACGACAGATTGTATTATTCGAAGCAGAGCAACCACAAAGAAGACGCTGTCTGGCTACAAAATAGACTATCAAAATTTACAGATTAATATTATCAAGAAGGGTTGAAAGAAGGGGTGTTTTTTTGGTGATTTTTATTTTCTGGTGACAAGAAATATTATTTATTGAGCAGTGAAATTTGTTGTGAAGAAATGTATTTAATTGCTGTATTTCTTTCTACAAAATTAAAGTCGATCAATATGTAATTGGAAATTATTGAATCTTCTTTTCATTAAATTTTTGGAGGCTTATAATAATTTATAACACACACATAATAAACATTTTGTATCTTTTACGCCAAAAGTATATTCATAATGAATTACATTCTAATGAAGTAATTTCGCGTAATTAGATAAAATGATATATTTTCGGGAATTTGAAATTAAAAACCTTCTAAACACATTAAACGTAGAACTAAGACATGACATAACCCTGTTATGATTATAATTAATCAGGACTGATTAATATCCCTAACTAACGATTATGTAGTTGTTTTTATATGCACCACGTCTTACTACCAGAATATTAATAAAGAATATACTCCCCTAGCTCGGTACAGTCTGGGCCAAAGCCACAAGTACATTCCTGACATATAAATACACTAAAATATTTTATCGTACTTTTTTACCCAAACTTAACGAAATATCGGCATCAGGCTGTCACGGTAGGCCGGTAAACTTTACTTGTTGGGTGGAACTTTCGAGGGAATTAAGTTTCCAACGGATGCTGACCTGTTGTTATTGAGAGCCTTGTTACAACTGTTGCCAACTGTTGGCTCCTGCGCACGCAACTACATCCCAGATATGTAGAGAGTTGTTGGTGAACTGGCAGTAGTAGAGTGACTTATGGACGTGCTGTGTGCGTCGGTAGTCCTTCTAGTATTATGGTAGCAAGTAAAACAACTGAAGTACCAACATCAGCATGTTTATCTGTTCTCAAGGAATGGTCTACTGTGCAATGTGCTGTTGCAACAGTCCTTCATGTATTACCTGCATCTCAACCTAGTCACTTCATTACACACGTGTTTGTAAGAGACAACTCTCTTGGAAATATCGTTCATTTTCCAAGCAAATATTTCTTAAGGTTGAGACTGAACTTTGTCATCACTATGAGGCATTTGTTATCCACTAGAAACCATTGTCAGCCACTAGGAAACATTTGTTAATCACTATGGAATTTGTCATCCACTAGGAGATATTTTTTTCCACTAGAAACATTTGTCATCAACTAGTAAAAATTTGTCACCACTATGAGACATTTATCACCACTAGAAACATTTGTTACCACTAGGAAACATTTGTCAACCACTAGGAAAATTTGTAATCCACTAGGAGACATTTTGTAATCCACAAGGGAAAACATTTTTAATCCACTAGGAAACATTTGTCATCCACTATGAGACATTTGTAATCCCACTAGAAACATTTGTACATCCACTAGAAACATTTGTCATCCACAGGAGACATTTGTAATCCACTAGGAGATATTTGTAATTTACAGGAGACATTTTTCAATTCACTAGGAAACATTTGTCATCACTAGGAAACATTTATTATTCACTAGAAGAATTTTGTCATCCCAGGAGACATTTGTCAATCCACTAGGAAACATTTGTTATCCACTAGGAGAATTTGTCATCCCTAGGAGACATTTGTCATCCCTAGGAGACATTTGTTCATTCACTAGGAGACATTTGTCATTCACCTAGGAGACATTTGTCATCCAATAGGAAACATTTTTATTCACTAGGAGGATTATCATTTATCATCCCCTAGGAGACATTTGTCATTCACTAGGAACATTTGTTATTCACTAGATACCTATGCTATAGGCTCAATTAAATTGCTCCAAGCATTAATGCAGCAATCGCTTACTCCACAACATATTAATTACTAAAGTTTGATTGTATATGTGAGGGATGATTTAATTATTTGCTAGCCATAATTGAATGAGAACTCATTAGAAATTTACAGTAATTATTACTATCAAAAGTTTAGAAAGGCTTATAGCTAATTATATATATTTTAATATATTGAAGTATGAAGATTAAAAACCTACTTTCAATGAACAATCATCAAGGTTCTAAGAATAGTAACTTGTTGAATACTTAAAAATGCATTGCCATAAAACTATTTTAATAATGATAAATAAATACCATTGACCAAGAATTTTAAAATAAATGTATTTTAAATAGATAAAACTTCCATTTTTAAATTCATTTAAACTAATAGATTATATACTAGGCTGGCTTAAAATAATATATTTCTAAATATAAATCTGTGTAAATAAATGACGTGGATATTACTTTGTTGCAACATTGCTTGGTCTTCTCATCTACGAGCTACACCTGGAACCTCCTGAATCCATGGTGTCTGTACCTGACAGTAAAATTAATTATGTCTACTGTAACTTTTGAACTACTGTACTGCTCTTGATCAAGTATAATGTCCTGTAAGAGAGTGTACCCCAGAAACATCAATACAGACATAATAAGTTGTCATCTGGTTGATGGACCAAAGACGTCAGACAAGAGGATTAACCTAATAACATGACGTCATGACATTATCTGACATTATTCCGGACCCAAGCTTCTTTAGCAACCACTGAAAAAACCAAACACAAGAGCATTTTTTATCATTAAGTCGGATCTTATTTTGTGGTAAAGCCGGGGCGGGATTAATTTAAAAACCTCCGATAGAAAAAATGAAAACATGAGCCTCTGTGGAAATAGTGCCCGGAGCTATGAGTTCACCGTACCCGGAGTTATGAGTTCACCACGCCCGGAGCTATGAGTTTACTGTGCCCGGAGCTATGAGTTCACCGCACCCGGAGTTATGAGTTCACCGCACCCGGAGCTATTAGTTCATCAAACCCGGAGCTATGAGTTCACCACGCCTGGAGTTATGAGTTCACCGCACCCGGACTTATGAGTTCACCACGCCCGGAGCTATGAGTTCACCACGCCCGGAGCTATGAGTTCACTATGCCCGGAGCTATGAGTTCACCACGCCCGGAGTTATGAGTTCACCGCACCCAGAGTTATGAGTTCACCGCCCCCGGAGTTATGAGGTCACCACGCCCGGAGCTATGAGTTCACCGTGCCCGGATCTATGAGTTCACCGCGCCCGGAGTTATGAGTTTACCGTGCCCAGAGCTATGAGTTCACCATGCCCAGAGTTATGATTTCACCACATCCGGATTTATGAGATCACCACACCCGGAGCTATGAGTTCACCGCACCCGGAATTATGAGTTTACCGTGCCCAGAGTTATGATTTCACCACATCCGGATTTATGAGATCACCACACCTGGAGCTATGAGTTCACCACACCCGGAGCTATGAGTTCACCGTGCCCGGATCTATGAGTTCACCGCGCCCGGAGTTATGAGTTTACCGTGCCCAGAGCTATGAGTTCACCATGCCCAGAGTTATGATTTCACCACATCCGGATTTATGAGATCACCACACCCGGAGCTATGAGTTCACCGCGCCCGGAGTTATGAGTTTACCGTGCCCGGAGCTATGAGTTAATCGTGCCCGGAGTTATGAGTTCACCACACCCGGAGTTATGAGTTCACCGCACCCGGAGCTATGAGTTCACCGGGCCCGGTGTTATGAGTTCACCAGGCCCGGTGTTATGAGTTCACCGTGCCCGGAGTTATGAGTTCACCGTGCCCGGAGTTATGCGTTCACCGTGCCCGGAGTTATGAGTTCACCGTGCCCGGAGTTATGCGTTCACCGTTGTAAGGTGGGCTTAAAATTACTCCATTTTGTATTTGCCTGAGCTCAAAACTATACAGATATTTAATAACTAGACCAATAGCGTTCAGAGAACATTTCTTGATAGTGGCGGGTTGTGAAATATTGCTAGGGCGTAATACTTTTAAATTGGTTTTTCATCGACAAAATAAGATTAGGCCTACTGGCTATGGTTGGGTTCGGGAAAGCACCTTAGGATCGTTTTATAAGAAAATACAGAGGGAATAAGATAAACTAGATTAATACTAAAATCCGTTTAAGGGCACCGCCTACTCGATGTATATTATATTTGGACAAATATTATTATCTAAGGTTTTTAGGCAACTTTATCCAATGTAGGGTATATTTAAAAAGGAATAGTTATATGTTTAAAGCAGGGAGTCGAACTGAAATTTTTATCGGTTCTGGTAACGGTTCCAGTAAAAATGTTAAGGTTCTGGCTCTGGTTCCAATTAGAGAAAAATAATAGTTCTGGTTCTTTTACATGTTTATTTAATATTTATACTACCATTATAAAATTATAAAAGAGAAAACTATAGTTATCAATATAAAAGTACATAGGAATAATCTTCATTCCAGTTGGACAAAAAAAACCGAGAAAAGGTAAAATAGAGAATTTTAAAATAATGACATGAAATACAATGATTTTTAAAAATATAGTAACTGACAATTCCAGTTCTGGTTCTTAGGTAATTTATTTTTTAAGTTTTTTTCACGATTCTAGTTCTTTAAAAAAATTAAAATTTTAGTTCTGGTTTCAGTTTGGCTTCCTAGTTTACAAGGCATTTGAATTATTTAGGTGATTTATTTTTTATTTTCAAGGCGTGATCTAATAAATATTTTATGTGTTTTGTGGCAAAAATATTCGAATTCTGTGTTTAATACAGGAACCAAACATAAACTATGTTTGTTTGAGAAATATATGCTGAATAAACAAATCTCTGGTAGTTTCTGTTGCAAATACGAGCCTTATTGTGTGTCTGTCCGGTCCCCTGTAACAATGGAGACTGACATAATACAGTTCTGTGAGGATTGGACACAGGAACTCAGTTCTAGGAGGAAAACATGCCACAGGAACTCAGTCCTAGGAGGAAAACATGGCAGAGGAACTCAACTCTAGGAGGAAGACATGGCACAGGAACTCAGTTCTAAGAGGAAAACATGGTACAGGAACTCAGTCCTGGCCGGAAAACATGGCACAGGAACTCAGTCCTAGGAGTAAAACATGGCACATTAACTCAGTCCTAGGAGTAAAACATGGCACAGGAACTCAGTCCTATGAGGAAAACATGGCACAGGAACTCAGTTCTAGGAGGAAAACACGGCACAGGAACTCAGTCCTAGGAGGAAAACATGGCACAAGAACTCAGTACTAGGAGGAAAACATGGCACAGGAACTCAGCCATAGGAGTAAAACATGGCACAGGAACTCAGTCCTAGGAGTAAAACATGGCACAAGAACTCAGTACTAGGAGGAAAACATGGCACAGGAACTCAGCCCTAGGAGGAAAACATGGCACAGGAACTCAGTCCTAGGAGGAAAACATGGCAGAGGAACTCAACTCTAGGAGGAAGACATGGCACAGGAACTCAGTTCTAGGAGGAAAACATGGTACAGGAACTCAGTCCTGGCCGGAAAACATGGCACAGGAACTCAGTCCTAGGAGTAAAACATGGCACAGGAATTCAGTACTAGGAGGAAAACATGTCACAGGAACTTGGTACTAGGAGTAAAACATGGCACATTAACTCAGTCCTAGGAGTAAAACATGGCACAGGAACTCAGTCCTATGAGGAAAACATGGCACAGGAACTCAGTTCTAGGAGGAAAACACGGCACAGGAACTCAGTCCTAGGAGGAAAACATGGCACAAGAACTCAGTACTAGGAGGAAAACATGGCACAGGAACTCAGCCATAGGAGTAAAACATGGCACAGGAACTCAGTCCTAGGAGTAAAACATGGCACAAGAACTCAGTACTAGGAGGAAAACATGGCACAGGAACTCAGCCCTAGGAGGAAAACATGGCACAGGAACTCAGCCATAGGAGTAAAACATGGCACAGGAACTCAGTCCTAGGAGTAAAACATGGCACAAGAACTCAGTACTAGGAGGAAAACATGGCACAGGAACTCAGCCCTAGGAGGAAAACATGGCACAGGAACTCAACTCTAGGAGGAATACATGGCACAGGAACTCGGTCCTAGGAGGAAAACATGTCACAGGAACTCAGTCCTGGGAGGAAAACATGGCACAGGAACTCAATCCTAGGAGGAAAACATGGCACAGGAACTCAGCCATAGGAGGAAAATATGGCACAGGAACTCAGTACTAGGATGAAACGTGGCACAGGAACTCGGTCTTAGGAGGAAAACATGGCACAGGAACTCAGTACTAGGAGGAAAACATGGCACAGGAACTCAGTCCTAGGAGGAAAACATGGCACAGGAAACAAACAAAGCCTCGAACTTTGATATAAAGGGATTCATTTAGCTCCAGCTCTGAACGAAATGAATGAAACTTTTCTCAAGATATTCCATATGAACACTCCGTAGGGCTGGGAACGTTAACTATTTTATTGAAGCATATTAAAAATACATTAGTTTAATATTTAGTATTTTCCACTTGACTTCAATTAACTATACAGTTTATTATTATAATATCCTACGTCTACGTACTTGAGAGCAATCATTCAATTGGAAACTCAAGTAAGCGAATAACAAATACCTATACAGGAAAGATAACTGATGCTGTGTGTTATATATATATTCCAGACGAACGCCATCTTGTTTCCTCACGCTGCGTTGGTACTAGTACGCTGTCGCGAGCTAGGAGTGTACAAACTGCTGGGAGATTCGTCCATGACCTGCCACAACGGGGCTTGGAATCACCGTATACCTGCCTGCATACCCACCACCCTGCTCACCAACTTTACAGGTAACATACCCATATCCTGCTCACCAACTTTACAGGTGAGTAACATACCCACCACCCTACTCACCAACTGTACAGGTGAGTAACATACCCACCACCATGCTCACCAACTTTACAGGTAACATACCCACTATCCTGCTCACCAACTTTACAGGTGAGTAACATACCCACCACCACGCTCACCAACTTTACAGGTAACATACCCACTATCCTGCTCACCAACTTTACAGGTGAGTAACATACCCACCACCACGCTCACCAACTTTACAGGTAACATACCCACTATCCTGCTCACCAACTTTACAGGTGAGTAACCTAAGGAGGGTTCGGCTAAGAGTAGGCACCTAAAGATAAAACTGCCATAACTTTGTATTCTAAATTTAAAAATATATGTAAACAATTACTGCTGGGAGCTACTTCAGAGCTAACTCTATCCCCTAATATCGTGTTGCTAGAGCTTCCTGTTGGTGGATCATGTTGATTACCATTACCATCTTTCTCGCGGAAAGCTACCAGAGACGTTGCGTTGATATAAATAAGGGTTTAGGAAGAATTGTAATGCCAAGGATGGAAATAGCGAGCTCTTACCCGAGACCGTACTGAGTACTCTTAGCCGACATTTTAAGTTTTTTTGAAAAGCCGGTAGATGCCATTACCTGCCACTTTAGCAGAAATTGTTGCAGAGGTTACAAGATACAGCCATAGAAATGTTTTTGCGCTACTGTAGAAAGTATTTACTCCTTGTAGAGTTCACTAATTCCTTAAGTTTTAAGGTCAAAATATTATAAAAAATATATGAAAAATTGTTTCTTATCTGTAAACTCTTCAGATCACGAGTAACACTATCCACACAACTACCACTATAACCACAACTATCACTATAGCCACAACTGTCACTATAACCATAACTATCACTATAACCACAACTATCACTATAACCACAACTATCAATATGACCATAACTATCACTATAACCATAACTATCACTATAACCACAACTATCAATATGACCACAACTATCAATATGACCATAACTATCACTATAACCATAACTATCACTATAACCACAACTATCAATATGACCACAACTATCAATATGACCACAACTATCAATATGACCACAACTATCACTATAACCACAACTCGCTGTACAACGGCTGGCCGTCACAAGTTTCCCGCCAACTATTGCCAACTTTTTAGAAATGGCACTTAGACGATTCGTCTCTTGGTCGAACCTGCCTTACCTACCACCCTGCTCACTAACTCTACAGATGAGTGGTGCTGGTCGAACCTGCCTTACCTACCACCCTGCTCACTAACTCTACAGATGAGTGGTGCTGGTCGAACCTGCCTTACCTACCACCCTGCTCACTAACTCTACAGATGAGTGGTGCTGGTCGAACCTGCCTTACCTACCACCCTGCTCACTAACTCTACAGATGAGTGGTGCTGGTCGAACCTGCCTTACCTACCACCCTGCTCACTAACTCTACAGATGAGTGGTGCTGGTCGAACCTCCCTTACCTACCACCCTGCTCACTAACTCTACAGATGAGTGGTGCTGGTCGAACCTCCCTTACCTACCACCCTGCTCACTAACTCTACAGATGAGTGGTGCTGGTCGAACCTCCCTTACCTACCACCCTGCTCACTAACTCTACAGATGAGTGGTACTGGTCGAACCTCCCTTACCTACCACCCTGCTCACTAACTCTACAGATGAGTGGTGCTGGTCGAACCTCCCTTACCTACCACCCTGCTCACTAACTCTACAGATGAGTGGTGCTGGTCGAACCTCCCTTACCTACCACCTGCTCACTAACTCTACAGATGAGTGCTACTGGTCGAACCTACCTTACCTACCACCCTGCTCACTAACTCTACAGATGAGTGCTACTGGTCGAACCTGCCTTACCTACCACCCTGCTCACTAACTCTACAGATGAGTGGTGCTGGTCGAACCTGCCTTACCTACCACCCTGCTCACTAACTCTACAGATGAGTGGTGCTGGTCGAACCTGCCTTACCTACCACCCTGCTCACTAACTCTACAGATGAGTGGTACTGGTCGAACCTCCCTTACCTACCACCCTGCTCACTAACTCTACAGATGAGTAGGCCTTGCACACGAGATCTTGTCTGCCAACAGAGGATGCTCCACCCACGGTGCTGGTTCGGATCCCGTCAGGTTCAGCCTCAGTGGAACCCTCCGGAGACCTCGCCGTATTCCCTGGTTCCATTCTCCACCTCGAGTGCCTCTTCTCCCGGAAGTTAGGCAACCCAGAGTGGACGTGGACCTCAGCATTCCGTCAGTATCTCACAGGTAGGCTGTGTCTTATTAGGACTGTGCCGAGTTTATATATTGGTAATATTCTGTTTGTACATTTGGTAGCACTGCAATCTAAACAAGTGAACACTTATATATGTTTCCTCTTTACACAATTTGTGTTTGGAGGGAAAACGTCCCCACATTTTGTAAATGTGGTATTACTGCGTTTCCCGGTGGTCAAGGTACAAACTTCCAGCTAATGATGTTGTCAATGAGTCAACTGAGGAGGAAGTTAATAAGTTTTCCAGCGAGGGTACGAGTCAGTATTTCTACTGGTGAGTCATTGAGCTGGGGATCATGTATTGTTGTATAAAACACTCTGGTCTGGTGAGTTCTCCATTGGAAAGTTCCCCGGAATCGAAAACGTGGGAACGCTATATTTCCAGATAAAAGGGTTGAGTGAGGTTTTATTGAGGGGGAGGTTTTTACAACCTGTAACACGCAAATGACAGATAAATCTTTCATGGGAGTAGGGAACTATAGAGTTGAGAATGGGATTACAGTCTCCTGGGGAACAAATAACTCTTCATTAAGTTGTGACAAACAAACGAGAATAAACACTATCTGTAGATATAAATAGCTAACATGAGAGGACTGTACAGACTGTAGATAGATACACCAGTCTAGTACGCCTAGAGAGCCTGCAGTAGGCCTGCCTGTTTTCAGTACCACCGACAGAAAAAAGCTTTAGTTCTAAGAAAATAAATAAAAATAAAACGCTAAGATATCCTACATAATATATCCAAGAAGTAATGTATTACACAAATCACTTTACAAACAATAACTAACCGTACAATGTTTATCAGTGGGTATGATATTCATTACTTCCTTCTGAATCAATACCAGTATCCCGTCTGATGGTTCTGAGCCGTCTTTACACCGTGCCAGGGCTTTAGAGAGGTCATAGGAACTGCCCCGTGGAGAGTTGGTTGTCTATGAGCGGTGATTACTGGCTCAGTTGTGCAACAACCCCTCAATGGCAGGCGTCCCACCCAGTACCAGTGGTACATACTTCCTAGGTACCAGTGGTACACACCTCCAAGATACCAGTGGTATATTTTCAAGGGTATCCATCTTAGAATCGGAAATGTTCAGATGTTTCCTGACAGATGAGATGTTGGGATAGTAACGGTCTAAGGAACGACACGTTGAATCTCACATGATGACAGGCTTACTACCCAACCTCTCTCAGACAACTTGCAGGCCAGTGGTTGATAACTTGAGACGACAGGCCTACTACCCAACCTCTCTCAGACAACTTGCAGGCCAGTGGTTGATAACTTGAGACGACAGGCCTACTACCCAACCTCTCTCAGACAACTTGCAGGCTAGTGGTTGACAAGAAGATCAACATTGGTGGGCGCGCCGGCCAAGACGTATATTTTTAACTGTCATCACTAGTCGTATGTACCGGTGTCCTACCACCCGTCCGGCTTACACTGCTGGGGTAGGAATGAGGAGGATATAATTACATTGAGTGTACCCGAAATTGTGAAAAGGGGTAGGTGAAACCATGTATGTAAAACTATCCTTAGTATACCTGGCCGGGATTCAAATCTCAACCTCTCCACTATCGATGTACCAATCCAGACGCACATGCCAGCGTGTCCACAGATGTCGGTTGTTATTAGAGCGTTCAACAACTTTCACGGAGGAGTATAAATTGCGAGGAAATGCACCCACATTCTCATGAGAGAGGATGGTAGAACTACAGCAATGGATAACAGCTCGCTCAGCTAAGACTCAAACCCGGACCTAGAGCATGTAGGCAACCACAAGGAGGTGAAGTGTGTGATATTGTGTGTTACATCGTGTGTATCACATAACCTCTTGCTGGTGGTATATCACACAGTATAGACTTTGCGACTCTAAAGCCCCATTTGACGCCTCTCTGTGAGGGTTTTAATGCTCCCACTATGGCATGCAATAATTCCATATAATCCCATGGTCGTATATATGCAGGATTACAATAAGTGAACGCAACCTAGCGTCGGGACGCCCCTCGCAGCGTCTCTTCTTCAAAGGGGCTCACGTAGAGTAACACAAATACACATGAGTGTGGTACACCAAGATGTCATGTAAGTTAGGTCTTTCAGCCTCAACATGTGTTCAATAGTGAACAATGAAAATATCCAACACGTGATTGTATGGATTAGAACTACCTGTAAGTGAATATACAACACGTGATTGTAAGGATTAAAACTACCTGTAAGTGAATATACAACACGTGATCGTAGGGATTAGAACTACCTGTAAGTGAATATACAACACGTGATCGTAAGGATTAGAACTACCTGTAAGTGAATATACAACACGTGATCGTATGGATTAGAACTACCTGTAAGTGAATATACAACACGTGATCGTAAGGATTAGAACTACCTGTAAGTGAATATACAACACGTGATCGTAAGGATTAGAACTACCTGTAAGTGAATGTAAACGAGTTGGTTCAATTGAAAGAAAATACGTAAAGTGGAGTTAAACAATAAAGTATCTGGTATCGGCAATATCCTCTTATTATAAAAACAGGAAGATTCTGTTACAACATATACAGTATCATGTTGTACTTATGGGTGCTCCTGGTTTTTAAAATACTTAGCGAACTATTTTTTAATCAAATGAAGAGTCCAAAGGAAAAATCAGCTAACCCAAGATCATTCAATTTTTGAGGAGAGCCATTTTAAAGTTGTAAACCTAATAACTTCTTCAGTTTCACACATTAATTAATTATGACGAACTTTACACTTGATAATAAATGTATGGAGAACGTTAATATAAATTTTACCTTAGAAATAGTTTTGTTTCTTTAAAAATAAATTTAATTGTAACTTAACTACAAAATATCCTAAGGAAAAACAGGCTAACAACAAGGTTTACAAGGGAAAAACATGACTTTCCATAATAACAAGACACTTTTCAATATTAAACAATGTAAGTTACTACTATACTACACCAAAAGTTTTTTTTTTACTTATACCCATTAGGCCTACTAAAAAGTTCCATTAAGTTTTATTTATTTTCCTTTTTATATTTAAGATTGTCGAAATAAGCCTTGGCTTCATCACCACAAAATGTCTTCAGATGTTGAAGGTCTCGAAATTTTTCCCCAGATATTTGGAGTGTTTCTGAAATAAAAAAGGAAGCTAGCTATTATATAGCTCGTCAAACAACAAAGGAAAAAACTGGAAAGAGGGAAAATTGAATTTCTCTTACCTTCATAAGCTCTGTTTGGGAAGAGGAACGTATTATCTTCTTGTGGAGTATGACTCTGGAGACTTCTCTTTTCTGGAGTTGTTAGTACAGATGAAACCCATGCTGCATTGTACATTTCCCTATGCTGAATGAAGCGAGGATGTTCTTTGGAGATTTTGGCCTCTTTGATGGGACGTGTAGGGAATGGACACTTATTCACATAGCGACATACAGTGGGCTCCCCGAAGAAAGCCTTCCAGTCCCTTACTATGCTTTGGTCCACCTGTACCATCACAAAAGGTTCCGGTTTTTCTCTGGCTTCAGATATTGCTTCGGCCCATTCACGAGGTACTTCTACTCGTTTCTTTGTGTTTACTAGACCCATGTTCTTATCACACTCCAGAACTGAATGCCCTCTCCACGGGAAAGTAATACACACTGTCTCTAATCTCTTTAAAACATGCACCACATAGTGAAGGTAGCGAAATACAGTGTAGTTCTTATTTTGCCCCGCACATGAATCGCAAAACAAGGTAAGGTGTTTGACTTGGGGATCTAAGAAGTTTGTGATGTAGTAGTGAAGAAAGCTTACGACCTCGTTTGAGCCTTTTTTGGCAACTTCTTCACTGTATCCAAACCAAACAGATTTGCCGGTTGAAAGTACATGAATATTAAACGTGTAGTACGACAACTATCTTTTGTAATAAACATCATTCGTAGTGATGTTTGGCACTAGAAGGTTTCGTTGGTAATCCATGCATAGAGCTTCTTTCAGAACATCTTTTTGACTTTCCTTCCAGCACGTTTTCTTGAATAGAATGTTCCTGTTCGCCTCAAATGAAGCTCTTGCAATGTTTTAAGAGACTTGAACTTTGATGAAATCTCATTCCTTTCCTCTTGTGCCAAACACCCCGCTACTAGTTTTTTATTTAGTGCTTCAACTTCTGCAGTGTGTTTGTCACAGGTGGAACATGTATCAGATCTTGGGTAACCAAAAGCTATATTGAACTCGGCATTAAAAATCTGTCTGTATTTTTCGTATGACGTTTTGATTCCAGGGTACATTTCACAAAACATGTCATACAATTTTCTGACATTCAGTTCTTCAGGGAGATATATTTTAGAAGACTTATTTAAACTGTAATGGCTCGTACGACCTTTAAAAGAACTGATATGGGAAAAAATTGCTTTTTTATTTTCATCGTCCAGCTGCTGTGGTCTGTTTTTGTGTTTGCCCCTTTGGTCTTCCGGTGCCGAGCCTGTTTTTTTTAGTGAAGATTGAATAGTTAATACCCTCGCCTTTGTAATGCCATGTAGACTTATGAAGCCCTGTCTGCACACTACTTCTTCCTGGTAGCCATCATTTTGTTCCATTCTAATTTTGTAGTGAAACGAACAGTCACGGAAATTGGCCTCTTCTTCATCCCCTTAGCGTATCTTCGTTTAATAGGAACTATTTTTATGAGACCGGCAAGATGCGCTGATTGTTTATTCCAGTCACCAAGTTCATTGAATTTTTTAATCAAGATTGACCTTTGTTGAGGAGGAATTTTTCTAAAACATTGGTGAGTCTTACATTCACAGTCTGGGCCTGTTTCGAACGTCGAAGCCCGCAGTTTTTTCATCACTTCCCGAACTGTTCCAAACTTCTTTCTTTTCTTTGCTGATTGTGATTCTGATGGTCTGCTCCTTTCATCTTGTGAAGAACTCTCTTCACATTTCTCATCCATGTTGGAGTGAGAATAAAAACACGAATAACCTAACCTAAAATAATAAGCTATGCTATGTATCTCCAAATAAAGCTAAAAAAATTGTTTACATTAAACAAACTGAGAATTAAAGTGGATCTAAAAGAAAACCACTCCTATTTCTAGGAAATTATTTTAAAAAAAGATGTAATTTGCACCAAAATAGAACAAAGGTATCACAAACACTCAAACCACATCACTGTAAAACGCGCGCAAACACAGAACGAAACTGGACTAATATCACTGCAACTAGATTGAAGCATGATGATGGTTAGCCCGTTCTTCCCTAGGAGCGCTGAGGGTTAGCTGATTCATCCATTGGACGCGAAATTTCAAACGGCTGTAACTTAGTAGGTTGATTTGTTATGACACTTTTGTATTGGGAAAAATGTAGTACTTGGAAAGAACTACCAGATGGCATTGAAATCTCATTTTTCGAAATCTTGAGGGTTAGTTGGTTTTTCCTTTGGACTCTTCAAATAAATGTGTAAGTTGGAGCTTATCTGTGCCCTCAACAGCTCTCATTTCTAAAGCACACATCAGGTAAAGTAATTTAATAACTAAATACGCTCATTTATAATTAATTACACTTGTACTTTGTTAGTAATAATAATAATAATAATAATAATAATAATAATAATAATAATAATAATAATAATAATAATAATAATAACACCCATGTGTAAAAGACAACACTAAGGTCTTGTGTCTGGAATGCAAGGAGGTGCAGGGCCAGCTAGGTGACACTAACAGACATGTTGGGCACTCCTGCCACGTAGCCAACTCTCTTTTATATATTATTAACATTGAGTGCACAGTATCGTAATATCAAACAAACTATCTCTCTGTCCTTAAGGATCTCAAACATTCAAGGTCACCAGAAAGTGAGCTTGCCGTCCAAGCGATATCCTGACACACAACCTCCATCAAATACATTCTCCCACCGACCTCTCAGCCTGCCAAGGTGTCTTGTATCGTCAGGTTTCCCAACTAAAATGTTGTGTGCACGCCTATCATCACCCATACACATCACGTGACCACCCCACCTCATCCTTGACGACTGGATTATCCTTAATATGGTTGAGGAAGCACAGGCACACCTTGAAGCTCTTCATCAGGCAACTTTCTCCTTGTTCTAGACTATTGTGAATTATTACGGTACTGCCCCCCAAACACCCGTGAATAGCTATAACCAGTCTTTCGTGTATATATATATATATATATATATATATAAAAACCAACTAAAATACTGTCAAGATCTGACTTTTGATAGAACTACATGCCTTTTTGAAATATATAACCAATGGTGCAGGTTATAAGATAGGGTCATGGTATCAAGCTTACCTTGCTTGTTTATACTATGGTGCAGGTTAAATAATTGGTCCATGATGAATCCCGTAAGGGTAAGACTGTAATACCGTAAATGGTGTCCACATATTTGAATGTTTACACAAAACTAGAAATACTTGTCAGAGCTGTGTGATAAATAAAACAATGGCTTAGAGATTTTTACTTAAATCAACTTCAAAGAAAGCTTAATAGTTTTTTTTTAGTTTTGTAACGAATAAATAAATAGGGTTTAATTTTAAAATAACATTCATTTGAATTGAATATTCATTCATAAACACCTTGAAAATTAAAATCAAATCCGAATAATCAGGAATAGGACGAAGTTCTTGAAAATATTATCCTAATGGTAACTAATTGTTTATGAAACTTCTTTGAAACGAAAAAGGAACGTAACAATATAAACAGTCACTTCAAAACCAACTTTTTTAAATCAAACAAAATCGCCAACTTCATTTAAATACCTGCTTGTACTAAGCCAACTTACTCACCGAACATTATAGCCTCACCGTCACAAACAAGAGAGCTATTCTCATACATATTACTGTATTAATATACCATAGTCCTCCCCATCACACAAACAAGAGAGCTATTCTCATACATATTACTGTATTAATATACCATAGTCCTCCCCATCATACGAGCAAGAGAGCTATTCTCATACATATTACTGTATTAATATACCATGGTCCTCCTCATCACACGAGCAAGAGAGCTATTCTCATACATATTACTGTATTAATATACCATGGTCCTCCTCATCACACGAGCAAGAGAGCTATTCTCATACATATTACTGTATTAATATACCATAGTCCTCCCCATCACACAAACAAGAGAGCTATTCTCATACATATTACTGTATTAATATACCATAGTCCTCCCCATCATACGAGCAAGAGAGCTATTCTCATACATATTACTGTATTAATATACCATGGTCCTCCTCATCACACGAGCAAGAGAGCTATTCTCATACATATTACTGTATTAATATACCATGGTCCTCCTCATCACACGAGCAAGAGAGCTATTCTCATACATATTACTGTATTAATATACCATAGTCCTCCTCATCACACGAGCAAGAGAGCTATTCTCATACATATTACTGTATTAATATACCAAGGTCCTCCTCATCACACGAGCAAGAGAGCTATTCTCATACATATTACTGTATTAATATACCATGGTCCTCCTCATCACACGAGCAAGAGAGCTATTCTCATACATATTACTGTATTAATATACCATAATCCTCCTCATCACACGAGCAAGCTAGTTTAATGCTATGGATACTACGTAGCACGGCTACCCGAACGCTGACGAAGTAACGCGAACGATGACGAGGGTATCCAGATATTAATGAAGTATTTCGAACCAGGACGAAGTTAAACGAACATAAAGCCATGCTCCTAGGAATGTCAGTATATTTTGTTACTATTACAAAATTAATATGTTATTGATGTAATATTACTTGTGTATTACTATAATAATTACGTGTGTATTAATTTGGTCTATAATTTATGAAGCACAAATATAACATTATAAATATGTTTAATATTATCGGTAAATTCATATAAATAATTGAAGGAATTTTAAAAGTACCGTGAAAGTGATGTTAATCTGGATCAGATCTACATGCTTTCCTCTAAAGTTGGTTCTGAGAGTGCATCCTAATATAGTTGTTAGAGCTAGAAGGTTCTTACAGTGTATCCTAGTATAGTTGTTAGAAAGTACTTACAGTGTATCCTAGTATAGTTGCTAGAAGGTTCTTACAGTGTATCCTAGTATTGTTGTTAGAAAGTACTTACAATGCATCCTACTATAGCTGTTAGAAGGTTCTTAAAGTGTATCTTAGTATAGTTGTTAGAAGGATATTACAGTGTATCCTAGTATAGTTGTTAGATGGTTCTTAAAGTGTATCCTAGTATAGTTGTTAGAAGGTTCTTAAAGTGTATCCTAGTATAGTTGTTAGAAGGTTCTTACAGTGAATCCTAGTATAGTTGTTAGAAGGTTCTTACAGTGCATCCTGGTATAGTTGTTAGAAGGTTCTTACAGTGTATCCTGGTATAGTTGTTAGAAGGTTCTTACAGTGTATCCTGGTATAGTTGTTAGAAGGTTCTTACAGTGTATCCTGGTATAGTTGTTAGAAGGTTCTTACATTGTATCCTAGTATAGTTGTTAGAAGGTTCTTACAGTGTATCCTGGTATAGTTGTTAGAAGGTTCTTACAGTGAATCCTAGTATAGTTGTTAGAAGGTTCTTACAGTGCATCCTGGTATAGTTGTTAGAAGGTTCTTACAGTGTATCCTGGTATAGTTGTTAGAAGGTTCTTACAGTGTATCCTGGTATAGTTGTTAGAAGGTTCTTACAGTGTATCCTGGTATAGTTGTTAGAAGGTTCTTACATTGTATCCTAGTATAGTTGTTAGAAGGTTCTTACAGTGTATCCTGGTATAGTTGTTAGAAGGTTCTTACAGTGTATCCTGGTATAGTTGTTAGAAGGTTCTTACATTGTATCCTAGTATAGTTGTTAGAAGGTTCTTACAGTGTATCCTAGTATAGTTGTTAGAAGGTTCTTACAGTGAATCCTAGTATAGTTGTTAGAAGGTTCTTACAGTGCATCCTGGTATAGTTGTTAGAAGGTTCTTACAGAGTATCCTAGTATAGTTGTTAGAAGGTTCTTACAGTGCATCCTAGTATAGTTGTTAGAAAGTTATTACAGTATATCCCAGTATAGTTGTTAGAAGGTTCTTACAGTGTACCCTAGTATAGTTGTTAGAAGGTTCTTACAGTATATCCTAGTATAGTTGTTAGAAGGTTCTTACAGTATATCCTAGTATAGTTGTTAGAAGGTTCTTACAGTATATCCTAGTATAGTTGTTAGAAGGTTCTTACAGTGTATACCAGTATAGTTGTTAGAAGGTTCTTACAGTATATCCTAGTATAGTTGTTAGAAGGTTCTTACAGTATATCCTAGTATAGTTGTTAGAAGGTTCTTACAGTGTATCCTAGTATAGTTGTTAGAAGGTTCTTACAGTGTATCCTAGTATAGTTGGTAGAAGGTTCTTACAGTGTATCCAGTATAGTTGTTAGAAGGTTCTTACAGTGCATTCTAGTATAGTTGTTAGAAAGTTATTACAGTGTATCCTAGTATAGTTGTTAGAAGGTTCTTACAGTGTATCCTAGTATAGTTGGTGGAGCTAGCCTGAGAATGGTAACTGTCGCTGTTAAAGGTTATTTTCTCAGTGGATATGAATGGTTCCACCAAAAAGGAGGGGGGGTCATCAGGATAGAAGATTGGGACGAGGGGGAGGGGATAGCAACTGACGATCTCGACTCACTGACCCAGATACATTAACATTGAATATAACAGCTGATCGATACCAAACCCTCTGCCCTTCTCAGAGAGGAAATGGTGGGAGTTGAGGGATACTGTTAACCCTCTCTTCAACACAAAGAAACAGTCATTATCTCATATACAACGAGAACCTCTGAGCGCGGTCATACAAATACATATTTTAGAAACAAACTTAACCTGAAACAACGTCACTAACACAAAACCACCAACCTTAACTACATGGTGAAACAAGAGTGGTTAAAATAGCAGTTAGAGCTCCTGACTGGGATCATGAAGGTCGGGGTTCGCCTGCAGTGGTCATGGTTTGTGCACGTGGCCAGTGAAATGTTGTAGTCCCTGGAATGTATCCAGGGTCACTTGTTGGCCCTTGACCCCACAGGTGTATTAATCTGAGACACTGTTAGAATATCTTGGAGCCTAGCATACCCTGACAACATTCCTCACCGCGCCACTGTTCCCTGCAACACACTCGCAGTGTAGAGCTGTAGCGCTATTTCACCCTCATCCCCCTGGATAGGGGCGGAACATGTAACTTCCATTATGAGACTTTCAAAATGATCCTTCGAGGCACGTCACAAACATTCACTGGGGTGGCTGCGAGCGCCGCGTGCTGGCTAGCTTGAGAGTGGGTATATACACTGGTTCTGGCTAGCTTGAGAGTAGGGATATAACACGTGTCTGGCTAGCTTGAGAGTAGGGATATATAACACGTGGTGCTGGCTAGCTTGAGAGTAGGATATATACACTGGGTTTGCTGGCTAGCTTGAGAGTAGGATATATATACACTGGGTGCTGGCTAGCTTGAGAGTAAGGGATATATATACACTGTGTGCTGGCTAGCTTGAGAGTAGGGATATATAACCTGGATGCTGGCTAGCTTGAGAGTGGGATATAATACACTGGGTGCTGGCTAGCTTGAGAGTGGGTATAATACACTGGTGCTGGCTAGCTTGAGAGTAGGGATATATATACACTGCGATGCTGGCTAGCTTGAGAGTAGGGATACTATACATGTGGGCTGGCTAGCTTGAGAATAGGGATATATACACGGGTTGCTGGCTAGTTGAGAGGTATATATAACATGTTTGGCTACTGGAATACTTTACCGTCTACTCTACGAGTAGGGTATTCCTATACATTGTTTCTATCTTGAATATTTAAATACAGATGCACACTTGAGAAAGGGAAAATACACTGTGCCACTTATTGTAGTTATTTACACTCATCCAGCAAGCGCTAGGTATAATCTCTCAAGCTCTGGAGCGGTTACATGGTGTGGGTGTTGAAGTGGACTTAATACCGTGGTTGCTGGTAGCAGGTAGGGCCATCGCCCGGATGACTGGCAGTGGAAGTAGGCGTCATTACTACACGCAGCGAGAGAGTAGGGATATAACACCGTGTGCTGGCTAGCTTGATACATACACTGTGTGCTGGCTAGCTTGAGAGTAGGGATATATATACACTGCATGCTGGCTAGCTTGAGAGTAGGGATATAACAACGTGTGCTGGCTAGCTTGAGAGTAGGTATAAATTCACTGGGTGCTGGATAGCTTGAGAATAGGGATATATACACTGGTTCCTGGCTAGTTTGAGAGTAACAAAATGTTTGGCTCACTGGAATACTTTCCGTTTCCTCGATGGGTCAGTTCCCCTCTGAATTTATCTACTAAGATATTATTTTTAAATGCACACTTTGACAAAGGTGAACAATACAATCTTGCACTATTCCGTCAGTTCTTTGCTCATCCACCTCAGCGTTCACATATCTCTCAAGCCCTACCTGTACTTACTGAGTGGTGGGGTGTGGCAAGTGACTCAATTTACCGTGTGTTTTGTTGGACAGGTTGGGCCATCGCCCCGGATGAACGGGAGTGGAAGTACCGGCTGTCCATCTACTACAGCAAGCCCCAGGACTCCGGCGTGTACACATGTGCTAGCCCCCGTGGTCTCACGAATAGTGTCACAGTACACGTGACAGGTACGTCACCAGATGAGGCTGCATGTCCCCTGTTCCACCAGTGTCACAATCTCATGTTATAGACATAGCAATCTCGACCTTCTGGACCGTTATTAACAATGTTCCTTGCCTTGGGAACCCCCCTCTCCCTACCTACTGTACCTCTTGTATTACCCCCTCCTTCAGCTACACCCTCTTATTCCTCCCCCATTCCACCACCCCTATTTAATTTCATTGGCGGTGTTGCCAAAACTGTATTCGTTCCAAACTGTTCCTGTTCCCTGTAATCTCAGGAACTTTATAATTTTCCGGGCTTCTTAACACAGCCATTTTCATCTTGGTGTTCCTTTTTTTAATATCCCTCCTCTTCTCACCCTATCTCGCCCCTCCCCATAGCCTAGTGTATGTTAGTGTATGTTGTGTAGTAGGTTGTTTGTAGTTGCGTGCTTGTCACGTTCAACCGTAACTGATGTAGATTTTATTAATACATTTACATATTAACTTAGGGTTAGCTTGCTCCCCCTACTTACCAATTCTACACCAATCAAAGCCTTTCCTTGGCCCCTGATCATTTGGGGCGACCAACCCTGTCAGGGGGAGTAGCTGGTCTTCGCCGCCATCGTAAAGTGGAATACTTCCTATCCTAACCTCAGCCATCAATAAAGTTGTGCCCTAATTAGTCCCCATCCCTTTCTTGTGAATTGAAGATATAATGTTGAGTGTGACAGACAGTAACACAAAGAACACATTGTGTCTCAGCCGTCCACTGCGAGCCTGTCGAGGTGACTGACCCCTACCTGACCTCCAGAGTGGAGGGCACAAGACTTGGTCAGTCGGTCATGTTCCAGTGTCCTCTCAGCTTCAGGATGAACGGAACATCCAACTTGACCTGTCAGGCGTCTGGTGAGTAGGCAGGTGTCTGGTGGGTGGAACAACTGTCTGGTGAGTAGAACAACTGTCTGGTGAGTAATTCTGTATATAGCAGGTGTCTGGTGAGTAGAACAACTGTCTGGTGAGTAGAACAAGGTATATGTTGAGTAGTATCCTCTATCTAATCTCTCATTTCCATGCAATTTACGATAACCCGGGCTACCCGAAGTACGTTGGTCCGGATAAACGATTGTGATTGTTCCCCCGAGTACGTTGGTCCGGATAAACGAGGTGTGGTTGTTCCACCCAAGTACGTTGGTCCGGATAAACGAGGTGTGGTTGTTCACCCGAGTACGTTGGTCCGGATAAACGAGGTGTGATTGTTCCACCCGAGTACGTTGGTACGGATAAACGAGGTGTGGTTGTTCCACCCGAGTACGTTGGTCCGGATAAACGAGGTGTGGTTGTTCCACCCGAGTACGTTGGTCCGGATAAACGAGGTGGGATTGTTCACCCGAGTACGTTGGTCCGGTTTTATCGGGTTGGGATTGTTCACCGGTACGTTGGTAGATATAAACGAGGTTTGATTGTTTCACCCGTGAGTACTTTGGTCCGGTATTTTAACGAGGTGGGATTGTTCCACCCGAGTATGTTGGTCCGGATAAACGAGGTGTGATTGTTCTATCCAAGTAAGTTGGTCCGGATAAACGATATGTGATTGTTCCACCCGAGTACGTTGGTCCGGATAAACGAGGTGTGATTGTTCTACCCGAGTACGTTGGTACGCGGGCTTGTCTGTTCTTACTGGTAACTGGGATGTCAGGGTTGGAATCCCACCTGGAGATACTGAGGGTGAGTTTTCCTAAATGGTTTACTACTCTTTATTCACCAAAATCTGTGCACATATTTTCTTTAATCTACCTCCGTTATCTATCTCAAATATTACATACATGTGTATAGTAGGACACGAGGTATGAGATATGAGATATTAGACATGAGGTCTACAATCAGAATGAACCAGATTAAAACTCTTATATTTGAGAATTGATGTTGACGGGCGCACATTTCTATACAATTATTTTAATATAATTTGAAGGGCGCATATTAGATCACGTGTTTGTGATTATTTATAAAACGTGTGAATAGGAACTTGAGCGACAATAACACGTGCGCTACGATTGTGTTTATCAAGTGAATGGACCTTTGACCCATCAGGTGGTCACATTCGGTGTGTCATGTCCCATTTGACAGAGACGTGTGGGTATATTCATGCTGACGTCACAGTTCATTAGGAGCTCACTCACTGGAGAGATACAAGGGGAGGATAGAACCATCTACAAGGGAGCGGTGAACATTCTACAAGGGAGGGGTGAACATTGTACAAGAGAGAGTAGAACAATCTACAAGGGAGGAACATAATGTGTGTATTAACAAGGTAGGAACACAATGTGTGTATTTACAAGGGAGGGAACACAATGTATGTATTTACAAGTGATGAACACAATGTATATATTTACAAGGGAGGAACACAATGTGTGTATTTACAAGGGAGGAACACAATGTATGTATTTACAAGGGAGGAACACAATGTGTGTATTTACAAGGGAAGAACACAATGTGTGTACTTACAAGGGAGGAACACAATGTATGTATTTACAAGTGATGAACACAATGTGTGTATTTACAAGGGAGGAACACAATGTGTTTATTAACAAGGGAGGAACACAATGTATGTATTTACAAGGGAGGAACACAATGTATGTATTTACAAGGGAGGAACACAATGTGTGTATTTACAAGGGAAGAACACAATGTGTGTATTTACAAGGGAGGAACACAATGTATGTATTTACAAGTGATGAACACAATGTATATATTTACAAGGGAGGAACACAATGTATGTATTTACAAGGGAGGAACACAATGTGTGTATTTACAAGGGAAGAACACAATGTGTGTATTTACAAGGGAGGAACACAATGTATGTATTTACAAGTGATGAACACAATGTGTGTATTTACAAGGGAGGAACACAATGTGTTTATTAACAAGGGAGGAACACAATGTATGTATTTACAAGGGAGGAACACAATGTGTGTATTTACAAGGGAGGAACATAATGTGTGTATTAACAAGGGAGGAACACAATGTATGTATTTACAAGGGAGGAACACAATGTGTGTATTTACAAGGTAAGAACACAATGTGTGTATTTACAAGGGAGGAACACAATGTGTGTATTTACAAGGGAGGAACACAATGTGTTTATTAACAAGGTAAGAACACAATGTATGTATTTACAAGGTAAGAACACAATGTGTGTATTTACAAGGGAAGAACACAATGTATGTATTTACAAGGTAAGAACACAATGTGTGTATTTACAAGGGAAGAACACAATGTGTGTATTTACAAGTGATGAACACAATGTATGTATTTACAAGGGAGTAACACAATGTGTGTATTTACAAGGGAAGAATACAATGTGTGTATTTACAAGGGAGGAACACAATGTGTGTATTTACAAGGGAGGAACACAATGTGTGTATTTACAAGGGAAGAATACAATGTGTGTATTTACAAGGGAGGAACACAATGTGTGTATTTACAAGGGAGGAACACAATGTGTTTATTTACAAGTGAGGAACACAATGTGTGTATTTACAAGGGAAGAATACAATGTGTGTATTTACAAGGGAGGAACACAATGTGTGTATTTACAAGGGAGGAACACAATGTGTGTATTTACAAGGGAAGAATACAATGTGTGTATTTACAAGGGAGGAACACAATGTGTGTATTTACAAGGGAGGAACACAATGTGTTTATTTACAAGGGAGGAACACAATGTGTTTATTTACAAGGGAGGAACACAATGTGTGTATTTACAAGGGAAGAACACAATGTGTGTATTTACAAGGGAGGAACACAATGTGTGTATTTACAAGGGAAGAATACAATGTGTGTATTTACAAGGGAGGAACACAATGTGTGTATTTACAAGGGAAGAACACAATGTGTGTATTTACAAGGGAGGAACACAATGTATGTATTAACAAGAAGGGTACATTCCATGGCGTTAAAACGTTCAGTGTCCAAATCAGTTCTTGGAGTTTCTAACATTCACGTTCTGAAGTGATAGATTATATCGGCACACGATCTACAAACTAACTTAATTCTTAATTGACGCAACAACCAGCCCCCCATCCTTTAATTCATCCCTGTGAAAGGGGATGCATCCATTTTCACAACTAATTTTTTTGTCTATGCTGGGAATCGAGCCTGGAACTTCTATCTCAACAGGCAGGCACGCTACCACTGAACCAAGATATCTGACTAGTGTCCATCATTGGTTTCACATTATCACCCGCACGTGCTCTGCTCATTTATATGAACTTCACTGATGGAGTTAATTTGACGAAGTTAAAATGTAGCAGGAAATGTACTCGCATTTGCGTCGGGAGGGAAGGTGAAAATCAATTCAGGTAAAACTATTCTCAGTAGTTCAACAATTGATTCTAACCCCGACATCCTTTTCACCAACAATTCAGTCTGTCAGCTGTTTGTGCTGACGAGAAGTTAAGGAACTGAAACATTATATTTACGAACAGTAAGTAACATACAGAAAGGGCACATAGCCCCCGCTATTTTTTACACGAGAACGACACAAAAAGGAATTACACTCCCCAGATTTACAGCGGTCGCCCCCAAAACTTAATCAAAATCCTTCCAATTTAGGGCTGCCATAAGGCGCCATTACCAAACTTGTATTCGAACTAATTCTGGCTTCATCAGACACGTCATGGGTGCGGCCCGACTTCAACCCCCTCGGATAAACAGATCACCCCTCCCCTCCCATCCACCCCCACGTTAACAGTTTCACATTAATCCCCTCCCCCTCCCCCCAGAAAGTGGCTCTAACCACGCCAGTATTTGCAAGGGAGATTGAAACAATATGATTTACTCGCGAGCGGCTGTATTAGCGTGTCAGTTGTGCGCTGGATGTAAGCTCCAACAAGATAAACATCCGTTGTTAGGGTAGGTCTAGGATTGTCATAGGGACCAGGGGGCTCCATGTTGACAAATATCAATATGATGGCATTTAACCTAGCTACACTCGTCCCGGATAAATGGTTAAGTCGCTCTAAAGCCTCGTTTATATTGTAACACAACACATTGGTGTTGGGAGAGCCGGTCAGAGCCAACAAGTTGTGTTGGATCATTTGTTGGAGATAATAAACGACCAACCCAACATGTTGGCAGAGTTGGGAGGTTCTGCGCATGCGCTATCGAGTTGAATCAGTCTCTAGCCTTGGCGAAGCACGTGTTTTATTTTCAGATTTGTTTAACTTTAACATCGGGGTTTGCATAACTTTGTGATCATAGAATGGAACAGGGCTAATACAGTTAAACTAATTGATTTATATCAAAAGTATTTTGTTCTTTGTGATGTTACATGTGTACAAATCTATCAACTCCACTTTGAAAAATGTAGGTAGTTCATTATTCCCATGTATACACCTTTAATTTGACGTTTAGCAACAAAAAAAAACCACCGTTTCTTACTTTTTGTTTTTTTCTGCAAGAGAACACTTCCTGTCAACAAAATAAATGAAGAACAGCAAGTAATACGATGTTATCCATGGTTAGAAATGTGTAGACTGATTAAAAACTAGTGGAGGACCCAGGATGTTGGTCCAACAAGTTGTCGACAATAGACGCAGCCTACTTTTCCTCGTGTGTTGTCTCCAAACATGTAGGGTCCAACTTGTTACATAATAAACAGTCACTCTAAGAGCCATGACATGTCCAACGTGCCGCTCACCAAATAAAACACACCCCTGTTTTCTTGTCAAGTATAAACAGTCACTCTAAGAGCCATGACATGTCCAACATGCCGCTCACCAAATAAAACACACCCCTGTTTTCTTGTCAAATATAAACAGTCACTCTAAGAGCCATGACATGTCCAACATGCCGCTCACCAAATAAAAACACACCCTGTTTTCTTGTCAAATATAAACAGTCACTCTAAGAGCCATGACATGTCCAACGTGCCGCTCACCAAATAAAACACACCCCTGTTTTCTTGTCAAATATAAACAGTCTCTGGGAGTATGAACAGCCCAAGGGGCAGTTAAACACAACACAGATGTGCGTTCATTTGTTGATCACACTCAGCTAGGTTATATCACAACATGTTTTATGATAGAACTGAGAGGTACAGTATGTCACGTGACACTACAGTCACCTACAGCTGATATATAGGTATAGTCACGCACAGCTGGTATGTAGGTACAGTCACCTACAACTGATTTATAGGTAGTCACCTACAGCTGATATATCGGTACAGTCACCTACAACTGATATATAGGTACAGTCACCTACAATTGATATATAGGTATTCACCTACAACACATATATAGGTACAGTCACCTACAACTGATATATAGGTACAGTCACGCACAGCTGATATATAGGTACAGTCACGCACAGCTGGTATGTAGGTACAGTCACCTACAACTGATATATAGGTACATTTACCTACAATTGATATATAGGTACAGTCACCTACAACTGATATATAGGTACAGTCACCTACAACTGATATATAGGTACAGTCACCTACCATTGATATATAGGTACAGTCACCTACGGCTGATATAAAGGTACAGTCACCTACAGCCGATATATAGGTACAGTCACCTACGGCTGATATATAGGTACAGTCACCTACAGCTGATATAAAGGTACAGTCACCTACAACTGATATATAGGTACAGTCACCTACAACTGATATATAGGTACATTTACCTACGGCTGATATATAGGTACAGTCACCTACAGCTGATATATAGGTACAATCACCTACAACTGATATATAGGTACAGTCACCTACAACTGATATATAGGTACATTTACCTACGGCTGATATATAGGTACAGTCACCTACAGCTGATATATAGGTACAGTCACCTACAGCTGATATATAGGTACAGTCACCTACAGCTGATATATAGGTACAGTCACCTACAGCCGATATAAAGGTACAGTCACCTACAGCCGATATATAGGTACAGTCACCTACAGCTGATATAAAGGTACAGTCACCTACAACTGATATATAGGTACAGTCACCTACAACTGATATAAAGGTACAGTCACCTACAACTGATATAAAGGTACAGTCACCTACAACTGATATAAAGGTACAGTCACCTACAGCCGATATATAGGTACAGTCACCTACAGCTGATATATAGGTACAGTCACCTACAGCTGATATAAAGGTACAGTCACCTACAACTGATATATAGGTACAGTCACCTACAACTGATATATAGGTACATTTACCTACGGCTGATATATAGGTACAATCACCTACAACTGATATAAAGGTACAGTCACCTACAACTGATATATAGGTACAGTCACCTACAACTGATATATAGGTACAGTCACCTACAACTGATATATAGGTACAGTCACCTACAACTGATATATAGGTACATTTACCTACGGCTGATATATAGGTACAATCACCTACAACTGATATATAGGTACAGTCACCTACAACTGATATATAGGTACAGTCACCTACAACTGATATATAGGTACAGTCACCTACAACTGATATAAAGGTACAGTCACCTACAACTGATATATAGGTACATTTACCTACGGCTGATATATAGGTACAATCACCTACAACTGATATAAAGGTACAGTCACCTACAACTGATATATAGGTACAGTCACCTACAACTGATATATAGGTACATTTACCTACGGCTGATATATAGGTACAATCACCTACAACTGATATATAGGTACAGTCACCTACAACTGATATATAGGTACATTTACCTACGGCTGATATATAGGTACAATCACCTACAACTGATATATAGGTACAGTCACCTACAACTGATATAAAGGTACAGTCACCTACAACTGATATAAAGGTACAGTCACCTACAACTGATATAAAGGTACAGTCACCTACAGCTGATATATAGGTACAGTCCGGTACATTTGATGCAAGTAACGGAGTTCTCTCCAAGTTCTACCAATAAGTGTACTAATCTTCTTTTGAGGCCTCGGACAGTAATAATAAAAACTGAGATGATCCATATATTATCCTAGTGGAGAAACGCCGAACTAAACTACTCCTGGCAACGTGGAGATGTCGTCATTTATTCGAGAGAAGGTTCAGAGAGAACCTTAATACACAGAAAGAGAAGAGGAACCTTTTATCTGCTATTAAGTTCGAAACATTTCTGGCAGAAACTTTTGTCGGGGAACTATTGAAGAGAGTTCGGGAGAAGGGGGGGAAGAAGATAAAGGAAGGAGTTAAAATTTGCATTTCATTTTGCAAAGTGGTGAGGGGTGAGTTGGCCATGAAGAACAGCAAGTAATGTATTTCCTAGCATCTCCTGCAGTCTGTCGGCAACTTTATGAACTTTAATACCATTTTCTTGCCTTATAAAGATATACTGTATTTTGTTTAGTTTACAACTTTTACTCCAACCACAAAAAGAAAAAGATAAGGGAAGAACAGTTTCTCCTCAAAAGTAAAGGAAATTATATTTCCTGCATCATTTTATAAGCCTCTCTCCCCCCTCCTTCGAACAGAATCCACCCCTCCACCTATTAATTAACTATTTACTGGTAGATATCACAAAGCTCTTCGTTCTGGGTCTTTTGTTCTACTTATTGCGTTCTTAGGGCGTAACGTCAAGGAAAAAAACTTTCTGTTCTCTTCTATTTGATACCTCGACATTTTATTTCTTATTGGCTCTAGTTAAACAAGATTGATTCTTTAAAACACACAGAAATAATTTCACAAAGAACAAAGGAAGTATTTTACCTTAATGAAAAGGAAACTAAAATTAGCGACTGCAGGGAAATTATGTTTTTTAATTACTGGGAGCTTTGTTTGCGACCATGTCGTGGCCAAGAGCCACAAGAGCTCTATGAGCCAGCCTGAATATTACATAAAAACATGTATAAAGAAAAATTTCATAGGAAAGCAATAGCTAGAACTATATAAAAAATGAACTGGAGACACAAAGTTGATACAGAAAAGTATAATGAATATTTCATAATAGAATTCAAATGGGGCAAATCTAGGGCTGGCGCCACCAACATAACAGCCCACAGGTCTCACCTTGTAAGAGTTACTGTCAATGTTCAAGGTCAAATTTACAAGAAATATTGCTATTCAATTATTCAAAACAAAAACAAATATAATATTTGGTTTTAAACTTGACAAGCTGTTGGTGCTGGCGTCTAAATGACACGTTACACAGTTGGCTGACATGTGTGCTGGTGGCTAAATGACACGTTACACAGTTAGCTGACATGTGTTCTGGCGGCTAAATGACACGTTACACCGTTAGCTGACATGTGTTCTGGCGTCTAAATGACACATTACACAGTTAGTTGACATGTGTTCTGGCGGCTAAATGACACGTTACACAGTTAGCTGGTCGTTGGTCTCAATAATCCCACTTTTTTAGTGGAAGTCACGCTTGGTTCAGGCTGCGTTACCGATATATGCGTTATCCGTGGGGTGTGAGCTGTATTACCTGCCTAATACATGTGTTATCCGTGGGGTGATACAAGCTCTTAAGGGGACAATCTACGGCAGCTGCGTTGCAAACATCAAGAAATCTACCGTTATTTAAGAAGTGATTTATAATTTCAAAATGTAGCTCACTCTATAAAGGACGTTAATAGAATAAATATGTCGCTTTATGTTTTAGTTTGATATGTTTGAAATATATAGCTTATAAGCTACACCATAGTAAAACGAAGGAAGGTAAGCAGTCTTACCTTGACTGATTACACTATGGTTCTATCTTGTAAGCTACACCACAGTGGAACCAAGGAAGGCTGCAGTCACTAATCCCACCTATCAACACTTACATTACTCTAGTCCAAGGGAACAGTTACACTCCTGGAAGTGAGTTATGCCATTCAACCCACGCAATAAACGACAGTTCGTCAATGTCCATACAAACTCAAGTACAGGAGCTCAGCAATGAACACCCCAACTCATCTGCACGCCTTCATTGCCTTCTGAGAAGCAAGATAGACTATTTATCTTCTAAATGTCGATATTAGGTCGAATATTATCGACCCAGCAGTCGACGCTGTATCAGTCGGGTAAAGTGAACGTCACTTTTCTCGGGAGATAGTTTGGTTCACGGGTTGATCTCCTTGTATCTATAAGTGTTATGAAATACACTCTTAAAGAGGTTCATAAATACTTGTACGGAGCAGAAATAACCGACAGAAGTAATATCCTTCTTTCTTAGCTTGGTCGGGAGAGCTTGGGACAGACTGCATGGTAACCATTTCGTAATGAACCTATCAACCTGTCCTACTATCCTGGAGACATGAAGGTGTTCATAGTCCTTGTTCTGGACATGAAGTGTTCATAGTCTTTGTTCAGGTCACTGGTCTGGCCCTGTTCCCTCCTGCGCGCCCATCATCTGCCCCTCCTTGGAGGTAGACGACCCGCATCTCAGCCTTGTGGAGCACAACACGAGCTACGGGGGCCGCGCGGTGTTCCGGTGCTCCTGGGGCTATAAACTGAATGGGCCTCCAGGTCTGGAGTGCGAGGTGGACGGGACTTGGTCCGGACAACCACCATCATGTCAGGGTGAGTTGCCCTTCGCGGCAAGGTGAGTTGCTCCAGTCATGTCAGGGTGAGTTGCTCAGTCATGTCAAGGTGAGTTGCTCCAGTCATGTAACGATGAGTTGCTCCATCATGTCAAGGTGAGTTGCTCCATCATGTCAAGGTGAGTTGCTCCATCATGTCAAGGTGTAAGTTGCTCCAATCCTGTCAAGGTGAGTTGCTCTCCAATCTTGTCAAGGTGAGTTGCTCCAGTCATGTCAAGGTGAGTTGCTCCAATCCTGTCAAGGTGAGTTGCTCCAATCTTGACAAGATGAGTTGCTCCAGTCATGTCAGGGTGAGTTGCCTTTCACGTCAAGGTGAGTTGCTCCGTCATGTCAAGGTGAGTTGCTCCAATCTTGTCAAGGTGAGTTGCTCCAGTCATGTCAAGGTGAGTTGCTCCATCATGTCAAGTGAATTGCTCCATCTTGTCAAGATGAGTTGCTCCAGTCATGTCAAGGTGAGTTGCTCCAGTCATGTCACGGTGAGTTGCTCCAATCCTGTCAAGGTGAGTTGCTCCAATATTGTTAAGGTGAGTTGCTCCAGTTCTGTCAAGGTGAGTTGCCCTTCACGTCAAGGTGAGTTGTCCTTGTAGTTGATACCACTCTCTCAACATGAACGTCATCAACCAGCCGAGTATCGGGTAAACATCCGGCAACTTGTGACTCGTACTGTACATGTTCAATTACACTCCAGCCTTGACATCTCGGACTTTTTAAACGGATATTTCCCCTCCTAGTGGCAACACTCGCTATCTCCTTTAAACTAAAATAAATATAACAACTCAATTATGAATCAAGGTTTTTATTATATATTTAATCAGCGGGGCTAAAGAGTAAGTCTAAAGATGCGCACAGCACATCATTTGTGAAGAGATATAGCCATTAGGAGTGAATCAGTTCCGTTCGTAGTTTCTTGGTGTTGTTTATAAACAATTACTTAAACCAAACTTGAGAACATTTTTTTGGTGAATACAGACCTAGATAATTATGTTTTAAGTGGACTGATCAGGGACGTAATCATTGACAATGTGGTTGAAATGGCCTCAAGATTAAATTTAATTGCTTCACTTCCCCACTGAAGCTTAGAGCGAAACATTGGAGTCTGCCAGTCCAGCCGTGGGTAAGTTGTGAATTATATTATAATTTATTACAGACTGCACGTCTACTCCATGAGAGAATCTATCAATGGATATCTAGGTTCAGTTACATATCTCTGGATGTGAGATACAACTTGTGTCTAAGGCCAAGCCATCACAGAGATACGCCGTAGGTGCATGGAGATAATGAAATACTGAGACGTATTTCAGACGTCCATAAATCCCACGTTTTTCAAAAATAGATTTGTTATTTCTTAATATTACTCACATCAAAATGAGGATGAAGGGCATTTCCACATGTCCCTTTAGGATTAAAAAACTTACCATTTACAATTTTATGGTTAAAACAACTCATGGTAAGGGGAAATTAGTTGATTTCAAAGGATATTTCAAGTAAAATGTCACCATTTTGAGACAAAAAATAACATGTTATAAACATAGATCTAGTCTTGTCATTTTTAACAGGGTCACAACAGAACATTCTGAGATAGTTGAGGATTGTTTTAGTGGTTTGGAAGCCTCAGAACTGACATTACCATAAGAAATACAGCAGTGTGACCCGGTCACAACAAAACATTCTGAGAAAGTTGAGGATTGTTTTAGTGGTTTGGAAATTTCAGAACTGACATTACCATAAGAAATATAGCAGTGTGAGGGTCACAACAAAACATTCTGAGAAAGTTGAGGATTGTTTTAGTGGTTTGGAAGCTTCAGATCTGTCATTACCATAGAATCGTGTGGCAAAAAATTCGAAAAGTTGAGATTGTTTAGTGGTTTGATCGACGTCATTACAAGAATATAGCAGTGAGGGTCACAACAAAACGAATATTTCTGATGAAAAGTATGAGGATTGAGTTTTTTTAGTGGTTTGGAAGCTTCAGATCTGTCATTACCATAAGAAATATAGCAGTGTGAGGGTCACAACAGAACATTCCGAGATAGTTGAGGATTGCTTTAGTGGTTTGGAAGCTTCAGAACTGACATTACCATAAGAAATATAGCAGTGTGAGGGTCACAACAAAACATTCTGAGAAAGTTGAGGATTGTTTAGTGGTTTGGAAGCTTCAGATCTGTCATTACCATAAGAAATATATCAGTGTGAGGGTCACAACAGAACATTCCGAGATAGTTGAGGATTGCTTTAGTGGTTTGGAAATTTCAGAACTGACATTACCATAAGAAATATATCAGTATGAGGGTCACAACAGAAATTTCCGAGATAGTTGAGGATTGCTTTAGTGGTTAGGAAATTTCAGAACTGACATTACCATAAGAAATACAGCAGTGTGAGGGTCACAATAAAACATTCTGAGAAAGTTGAGGATTGCTTTAGTGGTTTGGAAGCTTCAGAACTGACATTACCATAAGAAGAACAGTAGTGTGATGGTATCTACCTTAAAGTACGTGGCGAAAATACCACCTTGGCTTAGGCAGAAGAGCCCCTGGGATTATTAAAAATACCGCAATATTCAAAGGTATGTCCATGTATTAATATTATCTGAAATATATATATTAATGGTATATATTTATTTGTATGTTTTGTTTGATAAACCCTTGTGAGAACTAATCGAGATTCACTATGATCTAGTTATATAAGAAAATAGGGTAAAAATGACTCTTTAGATGACAATTGAAATCAACAAAGGTCTTCATGATCTTTACCTCCTTTTCAACAACAGAAATATGGGCACACCTTCACCGAGGAAATGCCGGTACTTTATTTACCTTGTTTACAAAATGTTAGTTTTAAATTACACGTCCTAACCTCCATTAAAAATGTAATGGGTTTTTTTTTAGGGTCAAATTAAATTAATGTTTCATCTCCTCCTCCTGACCTGCAAATAGCGTTTGTAAATTTTGTTTTAACGTCAAGTTTTAGGCATGAGTTTGGTTGTAAGGAACCGCTTCTGGCACAAAGTGATGTAAACTACTTAGAAACAAATGAGAGTAGAATGTCGTACATTTAGGCAACTAGTGCGCGTGGTTACAACAAATGTCTACCAATTACAGTAGCTTATGAGGCAACTTCTGGTACAGGGTGATGTGTCCATTAAATGTAGACAAGGCCGGTCCATCCGTTACTCGAACCTAGGCTGCGCAAAGCTCCCGGGGTGATGACATCTAGTAAAAACACCATTTTACCCTGACTACAGCTAGTCATGGTAACAACCCATCAGATGTCAGCCTTTATTTACCAGCCACAACCAGCGCTGATCTGTTTGTGTGTGTTCTAAGCTCAACTACATCTTACATCACTGCTGGTGATTTCAGCGTCCATCAAATGTCTGATTTGTACTACTAGTTTTTTTAACACCGCGGCTTACTACCCATTCAGGTTATATAACACGGTACTAATTACACTAAAGTGTTTATAGATTAGGAAGGTTAATAGAGGAAGTGTACCCTTATTTGCTAGAAGGGAGAGAGAAAAACCATTTAGGAAAATCCACCCTCAGTATTCTCGACCGGGATTGAACTCTGATCTTCAGTAGTCAAGTCTAGTGCGAGAGTAACGCCTTAGATCACGCAGCCACCGAAGTGGGTGTCAGTCTATCAACTTTATTATCATTTTATTTTCAGTGGCGTAGCTGAATCTAGGGGTGGCAGCGTACGACTCAATTTCACGTGCCCTAGAATTGGCAATTTCATTTTTTTAATTGGTTTATTCTTTCAATTATTTTTTAAACAAAAACATATAAATTGAGTGATTTCTAATTTTAATTGTTACTAAAAGTGTGAGTAGTTAAATGTGGCTAGATAGTCTGAAGGAAGGTAGAATACAATGGACCTTGAGTCAGCTCTAAGTCTCTTCTGGGACCCTTGAGTCAGCTCTAAGTCTCTTCTGGGACCCTTGAGTCACTCTAAGTCACTTCTGGACCCTTGAGTCAGCTATAAGTCTCTTCTGGGACCCTTGAGTCAGCTATAAGTCTCTTCTGGACCCTTGAGTCAACTCTAAGTTTCTTCTGGGACCCTTGAGTCAGCTCTAAGTCTCTTATGCGACCCTTGAGTCAGCTCTAAGTCTCTTATGCGACCCTTGAGTCAGCTATAAGTCTCTTCTGGGACCCTTGAGTAAGCTATAATTCTTTGGGACCCTTGAGTCAGCTATAAGTCTCTTCTGGACCCTTGAGTAAGCTATAAGTCTCTTCTGGGACCCTTGAGTCAGCTCTAAGTTTCTTCTGGGACCCTTGAGTCAGCTCTAAGTCTCTTCTGCGACCCTTGAGTCAGCTCTAAGTCTCTTCTGGACCTTGAGTCGACTCTAAGTCTCTTCTGCAACCTTGAGTCAGCTATAAGTAAGTCTCTTCTGGGACCCTGAGTCAGCTCTAAGTCTCTTCTGAGACCCTTGAGTAAGCCCTAGATATTGATAACTATACCTTCTCGTAGCTATGTTGTGTGTTTAGTTTATTGTAAGTTACTTCTGACCTGAACTAGGCTAGTTTGTAAGTTGTGGACTGTGGTCATATAGTGATTACAAGCTGCGGGTTAGTTTGCTCTGCTTCACTCGTTTCAAAGACCAAAGACAAATCAGTCCAAACTTCCAACAACCGACAAAACAAGTGAATGACTATTATTATAAAATGTCCAATAAAAACGGCAACATTGTCGAGGAAACCACAGGACGTAACAAATCGAGAGAAAGGACAAAGAAAGGGGAAGTCACCAACTCGCTTGGTTTTGATTGATTATTACAACTCGTCCTAACAATTTGTCTCAAAGTTAACAAAACATTGTAATCCCCCCACCTACTTGGCGAACAGGGAGGGACGAAACTTCTCTAGGCGAACCAGGCGTGCCAACCATCGGCAAAACATTCCCTTCTCGTTCCGTCTGAGAAATGACGCGACATTAAAGATGCTATTTTTATACCGAGCTGGCGGCCAACAAGGAACAAAGGAAATGAAATATTACGGGTGAAGGGAACATTTTTATACCCCTTTTATCATCCGTTGGGGGAAGGGGATATCCCCGTCATTTGTAGGTGTGATGGTGGGAGGAGGGGGAGAAATGAATTAATCAACCTCTCAGACTGGAATTTGGAGATAAGGAACAGCCACCGAGCCAACCCTCCGTGCAAAGTTTCACTCAAATCATTGCAAGCTGTTATTTGTCTAGGACTGGGGCACATGTTGTGTCTTGTTTGTAGGACTGGAGCACATGTTGTGTCTTGTTTGTAGGACTGGAGCACATGTTGTGTCTTGTTTGTAGGACTGGAGCACATGTGTCTTGTTTGTAGGACTGGAGCACATGTTGTGTCTTGTTTGTAGGATTGGAGCACATGTTGTGTCTTGTTTGTAGGATTGGAGCACATGTTGTGTCTTGTTTGTAGGACTATAGCACATGTTATGTCTTGTTTGTAGGACTATAACACATGTTATGCCTTGTTTGTGTAGGACTATAGCACATGTGTCTTGTTTGTAGGACTGGAGCACATGTTGTGTCTTGTTTGTAGGACTATAACACATGCTATGCCTTGTTTGTGTAGGACTATAGCACATGTTGTGTCTTGTTTGTAGGACTGGAGCACATGTTGTGTCTTGTTTGTAGGACTGGAGCACATGTGTCTTGTTTGTAGGACTGGAGCACATGTTGTGTCTTGTTTGTAGGACTATAGCACATGTGTCTTGTTTGTAGGACTGGAGCACATGTTGTGTCTTGTTTGTAGGACTATAGCACATGTTGTGTCTTGTTTGTAGGACTGGAGCACATGTTGTGTCTTGTTTGTAGGACTGGAGCACATGTTGTGTCTTGTTTGTAGGACTGGAGCACATGTGTCTTGTTTGTAGGACTGGAGCACATGTTGTGTCTTGTTTGTAGGACTGGAGCACATGTGTCTTGTTTGTAGGACTGGAGCACATGTTGTGTCTGGTTTGTAGGATTGGAGCACATGTTGTGTCTTGTTTGTAGGACTATAGCACATGTTATGTCTTGTTTGTAGGACTATAACACATGCTATGCCTTGTTTGTGTAGGACTATAGCACATGTGTCTTGTTTGTGTAGGACTGGAAGCAGGGTTAGTGTTCCTGACTCTAGTCTAGGTCTGTTCTACTCTCCACACGCGAATGTTCCAGGTTGATATCTCTTAAGGGCTAATCATAGTTGTTAGCCCGCAATATTAAGGAAGACTGTGCTGTGAGGACATGTAAACATGTTTCGGAAGACAGAACGTGAAGGCCAGAGAGACAGCTTGTTACCAAACTTTCACCCAAACAGGAAAGTAAGGAAAGAGACGCGGCTACTGTGTTTCAGCTTATTCCCTGGTGTCATCTCTTGGGAAGATCCTTTGAGTGGTTTTTTTTTAGAAAACTCAATAAAATAAATGGTACGGAACTCCGCACGAACTTTCTAGCTCTATTTTTAAGAAATGGAGATGTTTACTCAAAATTCGTAATATAATATACACTAGCAAACCCGAGAACAAATTGCGCTCGATATACGTAAAACACTTTTTATTCATATGTTTAAATTTCATAATTTTATTTTTAAAGAATTAACTTCCTCATTTGTATATTTGGATCAATACAAAATATTGATATTGGGTCCCCAGGGGCCAACATTTCGTATTAAAATTTTGACTTCCGGTTAAAATTTTCGTCATTTTACTAGGGGATATCTTATGGTTATTGCATTGCTATTAAATTTTTCTTATATCAATTTTGACTAATTAAATAGTTAATTGACTATTGAGATTAAAATGAGAGAGATAGAAATGTTATAACTGATTTTGAGAAAATAGAATTTCTCTCTTTTCATCCTTTAGTAAACTGCTATTAATTTTAGGGCTAGATAGACGGCGTTGTAAAAAACACTTTTTAAAGTTCGGTGGGTCATGAAACTTTGACATCCATCAACATCTCGGGCTAGATTTTTTTTGACGGTCGTAATACCTTACCTTAAAGTGTTGTCAAAGTTTAAAGAAATATATATTTGTGTATAGCTTGAAAACCTTTGTTTTATAAAAATATATTTCAAGTAAAATATTTGTATTATAAATATCCATACATATTTGTAATGATAAGTAATTTCATATCTCAAATAGTTTCGGAGATATGATAAAAAAAATAGAATTTACGCGTCAGACCGGAACCCTTAAAGTCATTTTTCCGAACTATTGAGAGTAGCCATTTTGTTTGGAATAGTTATAAATGTTTAGAAATTAAATTTAATCAAAATCGTTAGAGCCGCTATTGATAAAATCGAATTTTCTCTTTCCGCCCTTAATTTTAGGGTTAGATATCCAATTCCGAAAACCCGTCTGGGCAACCCTATGAAAGCCCTCAATACCAAGTTTTAGCCCGATAGGTAAAATAGTTTAGACTTTAGTTGGAGGTAGACAGACAGACAGACAGACAGACAGAAGGAAATTCAAGAATAACTTTTTCTGATTCGAGGGGTCATGAAACGTCGAGATTCATCAAAATCTCGGGTTTAATTTTTTTGACGGTCACAATACTTTCTCTACTTGTAAGATAGCGAGAAAGTAAAAGGCAGATACGCTAACTAGTTTGCGGTTCAGAGCGCAATTTGCTGAGAACTATATTCACGTAATGGAAAGATAAACAGACGTATTCTTTGGAAGTAGTGCCGTGTTATGGGGTCTACTGCTCTCCTTCTGGTGGAGTTGTGGGGTCTACTGTCCTCCTTCTGGGGGAGTTGTGGGGTCTACTGCCCTCCTTCTGGTGGAGTTGTGGGGTCTACTGTACTTCTGGTGGAGTTGTGGGGTCTACTGCCCTCCTTCTGGTGGAGTTGTGGGGTCTACTGTCCTTCTGGTGGAGTTGTGGGGTCTAATGCCCTCCTTCTGGTGGAGTTGTGGGTCTACTGCCCTCCTTCTGGTGGAGTTGTGGGGTCTACTGCCCTCCTTCTGGTGGAGTTGTGGGATCTAATGCCCTCCTTCTGGTGGAGTTGTGGGGTCTACTGCCCTCCTTCTGGTGGAGTTGTGGGGTCTACTGTCCTTCTGGTGGAGTTGTGGGGTCTACTGTCCTCCTTATGGTGGAGTTGTGGGGTCTAATGCCCTCCTTCTGGTGGAGTTGTGGGGTCTACTGCCCTCCTTCTGGTGGAGTTGTGGGGTCTACTGCCCTCCTTCTGGTGGAGTTGTGGGGTCTACTGCCCTCCTTCTGGTGGAGTTGTGGGGTCTACTGTCCTTCTGGTGGAGTTGTGGGGTCTAATGCCCTCCTTCTGGTGGAGTTGTGGGGTCTACTGCCCTCCTTCTGGTGGAGTTGTGGGGTCTACTGTCCTTCTGGTGGAGTTGTGGGGTCTACTGTCCTCCTTCTGGTGGAGTTGTGAGGTCTACTGCCCTCCTTCTGGTGGAGTTGTGGGGTCTACTGCCCTCTTTCTGGTGGAGTTGTGGGGTCTAATTCCCTCCTTCTGGTGGAGTTGTGGGGTCTACTGCCCTCCTTCTGGTGGAGTTGTGGGGTCTAATGCCCTCCTTCTGGTGGAGTTGTGGGGTCTACTGTCCTCCTTCTGGTGGAGTTGTGAGGTCTACTGTCCTCCTTCTGGTGGAGTTGTGGGGTCTACTGCCCTCTTTCTGGTGGAGTTGTGGGGTCTACTGCCCTCCTTCTGGTGGAGTTGTGGGGTCTACTGTCCTCCTTCTGGTGGAGTTGTGGGGTCTACTGCCCTCCTTCTGGTGGAGTTGTGGGGTCTACTGTCCTCTTTCTGGTAGAGCTGTGAGGTCTACTGTCCTCCTTCTGGTGGAGTTGTGGGGTCTACTGCCCTCCTTCTGGTGGAGTTGTGGAGTCTACTGTCCTCCTTCTGGTGGAGTTGTGGAGTCTACTGTCCTCCTTCTGGTAGAGCTGTGAGGTCCTATCCCCTCCTTTTAGTGGATATAGGAATGCTCCCTCCTGCTTAGAGACCAATAATATATCATCAGACATCCTATCAGCGTGACTGCATATCTCTATCTCTCGCCCCAGCTATCCTCACAGTTACTCTATAGGCGATAAGGATGAGTAAGATGGAGGCTCTCTCTGACTCGTGACCCTCCGACATTTGTAATACTAAACTAACCTTCACCCTCACCACAGTAAAAAGTTACGATTACAATACTCTCACTGTATGATAAAGTAAAACCTTTGAATATTAATAACAGTTGTAAACAGTATCCGGTGTTTTATTTTGACAAAAAGCTGATTTTAGGGGATGAACTGTTTTTAGTTTTAGGTTTTGTTCGCCCTGGAAGTATGAATAATAATACAGATTGTGACGTACATCAAGTTGGCCCGCCACTTTCTCCAAATGAATTGAAATTACTACAGTCCTTTGTGCTACGTTTGTGCTCATATGTGCCCGAAGCACGGCGTTTGTGCTATTTAATTACTCGAATTACTACGATTTTAGTGTGGCGGGCCAACTTGATTTCAAGCTGGCCCGCCACATTTTCGAAATCTAAATTTTCTTATGCCATTCGTTAGTGGGGCGTTTGTGCTCATATGTGCCCGAAAGTCAGCTTTGGTGCTATTAAATTACGCCCGTGGCAATGTTTTTAGTGTGGCGGGCCAGCTTGATGTTCAAGTTGGCCCGCCACATTTTCGAAATCAAAATTTTCTCATACCATTCGTTAGTGGTGCGTTTGTGCTCATATGTGCCCGAAAGTCAGCTTTGGTGCTATTAAATTACGCCCGTGGCAATGTTTTTAGTGTGGCGGGCCAGCTTGATGTTCAAGTTGGCCCGCCACATTTTCGAAATCAAAATTTTCTTATGCCATTCGTTAGTGGTGCGTTTGTGCTCATATGTGCCCGAAATTCAGCTTTGGTGCTATTAAATTACGCCCGTGGCAATGTTTTTAGTGTGGCGGGCCAGCTTGATGTTCAAGTTGGCCCGCCACATTTTCGAAATCAAAATTTTCTTATGCCATTCGTTAGTGGTGCGTTTGTGCTCATATGTGCCCGAAATTCACCTTTGGTGCTATTAAATTATGCTTGTTACAACGATTTTAATTCTGCTGTCCACTGTTGTGAGGCGAAGTCAGGTGGGGCGGATTGCTTGGTAGGATACTGATGGGAAGATACCTTTTGCGTCCTTTGGAGTGAAGCGGGAAAGCTAACACTTCACAACTGGAGCACAATAATTGACTGTGTAAGCCTACAATTGAACTTTTTTGTAGAGTGACGTTGTCAACATGCAAAACGTGTTTTACAATACTATAAACAACTCTAAAAAGCTTTGTCAATATTTGGTCTAGAATGGGGGGGTTGTATGTATAAAGACATGCAAGCCTTGAAACAAGCGGTTGTATGCATGGCTTGTTGTGAAGGGTATTGGTCTTATTAAGGCTCCGTCAAGTAAACATTTAATCATTTTTATTAATAAAGACTTTAATTTATAATAATTTTACAAGTTTATCAAAATAGTTTTAACTTATTATAATATTAAAGAGAAGAATAGTGAAATAAAACTTAATTTCGAATAGCAAAAATGTAGTTTTAATGCAAACAAAATAAAACCAAAAACAATAAGCCCGTACATAGGCGTAAAATATTTTACTATGAATTTAAAAAATAGGTTTGCATTATAATGCATGGTTATCATACTAAACTTAATAAAATTCTACTTTAAAGCCCACTTGCTTTTCTGCAAATTATAGCTAGGGTGAAAGAGTTATTGGTTAGGTCATGTAGGAGATAGAGCAAGGGATAAGAGTATTTTTTTTGTACAATATTAAGGTATTGGAAATATTTTTGATGATTTTCAATGTGTTGTGGAGGTTGGATTTCCCTCCTACGCCATTGGATCTGCTACTGCCTTGAAATTAGTTATCTAAAGAAATAATAAAAAAATAATTTAAAAGTAAGGCCAGACTGAGCGAGCGCGCAAGCGACTAAAATATAAAATAGAACACATTGGTTGTAATGAGAAGTGGCCAGACTCGAGCGAGCGCTTGAGAGATAGAACTGGTTCTATTTTTCAAGCGCGCGCGTTCGACCCAGTACAGTCTAGTTTACAGGCACTAGCCAATATTATTGTGTGTTGGTTCAATGAGTGCTAGGAAAACTTCTCATTTTGACATTTTTATTACTATCAATAGGTTTAGCACACTTGCTACTAACGGCCTAATTTAATTGGTAAGATAGTAAGTAATATACTGTATGTATGTATGTATGTATGTAAAACTGATGTGTTAAAATACTTCAATACTATTATAATCAAAGTAAGACATTTACAAATAAGAATCACCATTAGAATTAATATAGGATGGGAAAACCACAAAAATTATATATATATTTGAACATGAACATTATTTTGTGCTGTGGAAATAGGCCTTTTAGATAACATTTAATGTGGCTGGCCAACTTGAGCTCAAGCTAGAACACCACATATTGAAAAACATAACATAGCATAACATAACAAAACTATATTTACGTAACTCCGTTGTGCTCGGTTCGCTCTCATATGTGCCCAAAAATGAACATTTGTGCTCTAAAAATTTGCAATATAAAGAACATTTAATGGGGTGGGCTAACTTGAGGCTTTCCTATACTGTAATCTGTAGAAAACTTGAGTACAGGCTGGCCCACAACATTTTGAAAAAATCACTATAGCAAAATTCTGTTTGTACCATTTGTTTGGGCTCATCTGTGCTGTGAAACTAGGCCTTTTAAATAACATTTAATGTAGTGGGTCAATTTGAGCTCAAGCTAGCTTGCGTCATTAAATACCTCTCTTAAAGGTATAATTTTAAAGCACAAACTAATACCAAATGAATGTTGCAAACAATTTTTTGCTACGGTGATCTTTTTTCAAAATGTGGCTAGCTTGAACTAAAATTTTCTACGTGTTACGGTATAAGGATATGTGGCTTGTTAGCTTGATCTCTGAGCTTGAGCACAAATGTTCATGTTTGGGCACATATTAGCACAAACTAAGCACAAACGAATGGTGAAAACAAAATTTTGCTACAGTGATTTTTGTTAATGTGGTGGGTAAGCTTGAACTCATTTTTTCTACAGGTTACGGCATAGGGTTCGAGTTAGCCCACCACATTAAATGTTCAATAGAATGTCAAATTTTAAAGCATAAATGTTTATGTTCGGACACATATGAGCACAAACGGAGCACAATGGAGTGACGTAAATAGAATTTTGCTATGTTGTAGTTTTCAATATGTGGCGGGCTAGCTATCACAAACGATTGAACATAAAAGAAAAATTAACTTTCGGCAATGTGGTGGGCTAACTTGAGAAACGTCATTTTAACATCAAAATTCCCTGAAATTGAACATTTTAATTTTTAATGTGATGACTTGAATAAACTTATTTTCTACCAGACTTTTTTGCAGCAGAAAGAAAGGGGAGGGGGTGTGATAAAGGGGATACTTCCAAGTACAAGGCCGAGAGCTCGGGTCTGTGTTGCGGCAAGTAAAGGTAGATAGGCTTATTTGCTATTACAAGTGACTAAGACAACCGACTAGCACAGTGAGTGACAGATTGTGGCCATTTACCCATTGTCTTCACTAATCCCTTTCTTTGAGAGGATGTTTGAAACTTGAAACACACCTTAAGTGTTAAGCTCTTTGTAGATGGGGAGGTGGGGGTTTGTACCCTAGCTGGGTATACCGAGAGTGCTTATTCCTAAATTGTTACCCAAATTCACTCAATGCACATTCCATTGAATTTGCTCTAAATTCTATCTTTCTCATCTCTACCTAAATCTACCAACCCTTTGAGGAATATATTATCGAATATATTAAAAACAAATACCGTAGTAACAATTAGTAAAACTTTAAAATTACATACACACTAAAATGGTTCCTATTTTTATTTAATTTAATCAGTTGAGGTACCAAAAACCTCGATGGATGTAATTAAAAAATCTATTACTTTGCTAAACAAAAGGGATTTGTATATTTATTTTGTTAAAATCGTAAACTAATCAAATCTATCGTAAAATCGTAAAAGTTATTTGTTCGTACATTTTACGGATTATTTGGGAATTTTTTTAGCTATGCCTAACCACCCCATTAGCGTAGTAATATTTGGAGAGCCAGGACAGGTAGTAAGAAGCAGTGTATTGTAATAATAATATTATAGTGAGATTGCCCGATATTTGTATATATACTGAATTTAGACATCTCTTGACCAATTTTTTTATTTTTTTATTCAGCACCGCGTCTTACTACCCGTTCGGGTTATACGCTTGTACTAATTATGCTGATGGATTCGGAATTGGGAAGATTGAATTTAGAGGAAGTGTGCCCGCATTTGTGTGGAGGATGAGTGAAAAACCATTTGGGGAAAACCACCCCAGTTCACCCAACCTAGATTTGAGCCTCGATCTCCCCGTCCTCGGTGGTCTAGCTCAACACGACAAGCGCATTAGCCAACTACGCCACCGAGACGGGTTATAACCACTATTGATGAACCAAATTTAGTTTATACAAGAGACACCTTTTATTTGATCAAAATAATTGATCATATTGGACCAAAAACAGCCTGTTTGGTCGAGTCACTTTAAATGTACCATATGTATATAATTTATACTCCGATCAATAGGCATGTGGACTAAATATCGGGTTCTGGTTTTCTGGTGACAGTGAGGTCAAGGTTCGAATTCCAGATAGGTGCGATGAGAGTGTTTCCTAAATTGTTTCCCACTTTCCCTTCACACAAATGTAAGTACAATTAATTTAAATTTCACCTTTATCTCCAGCTACTCAATTAGCGATATTAAATCCGGATAACCTGAGCGGGTGTTATCTAGGTGTTTTGTACACTTTAAAATGTACATGACTTTTTTAGATCTTTGCTTAGCACAATGTCTTACTACCCGCCCGGGTTATACACATTATGTAATAATTACGCTAGTGTTAGGTATGAGGAAGGTTGAATATGGATGAAGTGACCAGCATTTGCGCTAAGGGAAAGTTGGAAACTACTTGAGAAAATACACCCTCAGTATAGCCATTCAAGAATTCAAGCCCCGTTCTCTCCGTCATTGGCGGTGTAGTATGTTGTTACCCTTAGACCTTTCGATGACCGAATTGGGTTAGGGTAGTTTGAGTGCATTGTAATAGGGATGGAGTGAGAGGTTTATGGAAATATAACAGTAAAATTTGCAGGATGATAATTATTCCCAGCGCAACTTGCTAGGTTTTGAACCTTGACCTTTTTGTTAACGCTGATCAATTATAAACCAAGACTGATGTATTAGATCTCACGGGGATAATATTTACTGTGTTGTTTTTAACTTCAAATTCAGGCTTTTGGCATAGTACGAGTACATTCTATTGTGGTTTTGTCTTGACTTGTAAATCTGAACGTTCTGGAACCTTAAAGTCATTGATTAACATTATGGCCTAATACAAAAAAATATATTGTGTGTTATGATTATTTTATATTTATTTAATAAATTCAGGATAAAAATAAATTTTTTAAACCTAATCCAGTCTATTTTACATTGTATTATGTCACCATCCCTTGCCACCCACATTATTTTCGCGACCAAAATTGACAAATATTGTATTATAAACTATCATTAATGTTATTTAATAAGTATTGATAATATCTATTAAAGTCGACAGCTATAGGTCACGTGACCTGACGGATGCATACATGAAAGTAGATCTATTTATTTTTATAGTGCCTTCTTATGAAAACTTGACTCTACTATCCACTGATTTTAGAGGAATTACATCTAGAAGGCCTTTTTTCGTACTACATACCACTATATAGTAGAATTCTTGATAGGAAAAGTGGCCTCTCAGACAATAATTCCTACAAAACTCGGTGGAGCGCTTTAGTTTACATTGAGAATTTCATACTACAACCGAAACCTCTAAGAAATTAAACGTTTTTTTAAAATGTTATGTTGTTTATTAATATAAATTGAGAAGATGTGGATCTTACATTTTTTAAACTTTGGCCACCATTTTCACTAGAGCATATGACTTTTCCGGCTAAAATATTAGCATATCTAATATTATAAATCAAGAATAAATAATTATTGTTGTTCATTGTTTTAACTGAGGTTGACTCAGATATAAATTTAACTGATTTCATATTATTACGATCATTGATGTATTATTTTCCGAATCAATGTAATGATTGGTTTAAAAAACAAATGTGAATGGTTATTACTATTAATCATAATAACTAAAATTTCTCTTGGATTATATGAGATTCGATAAAATGTAATATAATATAATTCACATTATGGATTATACACCGGTTACGAAATACCTCAGACTTGGAACATACACTGTACACAATTAAAGTATACTAATTATCAGGAGGACAAAGGTGTCGGTTCCGTCTTGCCTGAGCTATAGCTCAGAGGTACAGCAGTCTTTTCACCATAGGAGTGAGTGGTGGTAATTGACCTCTATAAGAAGTTTTATTTTACCGCAAACATTGAGTGAAAGTCACTCATATTAATTAACCTATGTGGAAATATTTATTATTTGCTTAATAATTGATGATAAAGTAGTTTTATAAGACTCTTCCAATTAATACTTCCCTTGGAATTACTGAATTAAAAAACTACTGCTAGCTATCATTTACCACTCTTCCTACGTTGAGTCGACTGTATCAGGAATGTCAATACTCGAATCCTAGTCTGATTTAGCAAGTGTGGGTATCTGGCATTGTACCCCACAAACTCTCCCTCCTTCCGAATGCTAGTACCCTTCCTTTAAATTCTATCTTTCCTAAATTATAACCACGCCATTTGTGAAAGAAACAGATAAATATAAATTTTATTTCCTAAATGGCTCTCTACGAAAATGTGGGTACACTTCCTCAAATAATAACCATCCTCATCCTTGACCCAACAGAGTATTTAGTACATATGCGTACAACCCAAACGGGTAGTCATACCCGGTGTTAATAAATAAAATAAATATAAAGAGTAGTTGGGTGCGTATCATATGATAAGTAAATAGGTAAAAACTATGTTGCCTAAGCAACTTAAATAAAAACACAAATGTTATGTGACATATATTATATTAAAGTCCAATATGTTTAAATTTACTTTTAGATAGTTTAATTTTTTTAATTACGTCATTTAAGTTGGGTTTTTAAAAATGGAAATATCAAAATGTCAAAGAATAACTAGATGGCATAGATTAGAATGCTAGGTATTTTAAAATTTTCTATAAATCTGTAGGATTGTTGCATGTGTTTCCACTCCTAGGAAGAAATATGCCTTGGTTTGACCCTCAATATAGTTCAGTTAGGGAAGATATCATTTACAAACAATGCATATTTCTACCCTTTCGGAATACCCGCACATGCATATAGAATAGGGATGAGAAAGATAGAATTTAGAGAAAGTGTACTTGAATTTGTGTAGAGGAAGAGTGGGAAATCATTTATGACTAGCTACCTCAGTACAACCGCTGGGATTCAAAACCCATCCTCTCTGTCACCGGCAAGCCAGCCAAGAGGAGAATGACACTTCTTACCACGCGATAAGTGGTGTGAATTGTAGGGGCTATTCTTAATTGTTTTTAATTTTCTTAAAAATTATTTGCTTGTGTATTTTCTCTTAACTTCCCTCCTCTACGGATATTATCTTTTGAGTTTCTCGACACATTTTAAAATTCAAACCTCTCTGCTTTTTTTGTGATCAGAAGGATGCTTTCTCCCATTCCTTTTCACCATTTTGAAAAAAAAAAAAAAAATCGCAACAAATTATAGTACTACCCATTCCAACCAATACAGCACTAGCACCTGACGAACTTTGTGTCGGTGCTGGCTTGTTAGAAACTTTTCAGGTCCTAAAAGAGTATTGAAAGATAACTGAGCCCTCCCTCTTCTCCCCTTCTGTAACCAACCAAGCGTACTTAATGGGGTTTTGACAAGAAAATAATGTATGTAAAGTGACCTATCTCCAATGTAATATTAAATCGAAAAGGCATGAAAACTCTTTTTTTGGGTTTATTCGGTTTTTTCATATATAAACACCCAATTATAATCGTACTGTTGCAAGCGTAAACTAGTTGCAATAATTAATGCCTAGTTAAAGAATTTAATTTCTTTCTCAATTATTAGTTTAAAGCTCAAACACATTTATTAATTTATAACTAATTTTGTATCTAATTAGTCCATGGTTTTATTAAATTTTGAGTCTGGCATAATCGTTTTGCATATTGATAACTCAAATTTGACACAATAAATATTTTATTATCATTAATGATAGTTGAGATATAATCAGAATAAGAATAACCTTTGGGTAAATGTGTGAAATGCTGGTTGCGGGCTGCCCCTTCAACTGTAAAGCTCTTTCTTAAAAATTTAGAATAAATAAAAAATGTACTTCTTCAACTTAAATGCATAGAAATTGACCCAAGAAAATACGAGAAAAAAATAGCAATGGAGTTCTCAACAAAGGGCTCTTGAACATAATGTATGTACGTATGAGCATTACTTATAATGTGAAAAGAATAGAAATACATAAAAATCTGGGCTCGAGTGCACCCAAAGAAATAAACTTCGAACCTTCAAACAATTTGAGTCCCAACATCCGTGTAAGGGACAGCCAGATTAAATGTGATTCCAATGTTTAATATGTTGTGGAATAAAGTGGATTCCTAAAAGTGCAATAAAGGCGCGCCTAGGTGTATAAACTAAATTTACAACTTAGTTCAAGAGAAATTAATTTGAAAGTTATTTTTAAACTTAAAAACCTATATCAGTACATTATAGGATTGTTTATACTGTGACGAGAAAATACATCAGCCCAAGTGTCTTAGATACAATACAATTTTACCAAGATGAAATATTATATTAGTAAACTGTGATCCTGGCTTGTTGACCACCTAATTCTACAAAAAAGTTCAATTGTAGGCTTACACAGTCAATTATTGTGCTCCAGTTGTGAAGTGTTAGCTTTCCCGCTTCACTCCAATGGACGCAAAAGGTATCTTCCAATCAGTATCCTACCAAGCAATCCGCCCCGCCTGACTTCGCCTCACAACAGTGGACAGCAGAATTAAAATCGTTGTAACAAGCGTAATTTAATAGCACCAAAGCTGAATTTCGGGCACATATGAGCACAAACGCACCACTAACGAATGGCATAAGAAAATTTTGATTTCGAAAATGTGGCGGGCCAACTTGAACATCAAGCTGGCCCGCCACACTAAAAACATTGCCACGGGCGTAATTTAATAGCACCAAAGCTGAATTTCGGGCACATATGAGCACAAACGCACCACTAACGAATGGCATAAGAAAATTTTGATTTCGAAAATGTGGCGGGCCAACTTGAACATCAAGCTGGCCCGCCACACTAAAAACATTGCCACGGGCGTAATTTAATAGCACCAAAGCTGACTTTCGGGCACATATGAGCACAAACGCACCACTAACGAATGGTATGAGAAAATTTTGATTTCGAAAATGTGGCGGGCCAACTTGAACATCAAGCTGGCCCGCCACACTAAAAACATTGCCACGGGCGTAATTTAATAGCACCAAAGCTGAATTTCGGGCACATATGAGCACAAACGCACCACTAACGAATGGCATAAGAAAATTTTGATTTTGAAAATGTGGCGGGCCAGCTTGAAATCAAGTTGGCCCGCCACACTAAAATCGTAGTAATTTGAGTAATTAAATAGCACAAACGCCGTATTTCGGGCACATATGAGCACAAACGTAGCACAAAGGACTGTAGTAATTTCAATTCATTTGGAGAAAGTGGCGGGCCAACTTGATGTACGTCAGATTGTGAGGTGAATTAGGTTGAGTGGAGGAAATGAAATGGCTGACCACGAGTGCAGGGGGAGTGTTAAACCCCCTCGAGGGCGATAAATATAGCACAAGTTGGAGGGGGGACACAGGAACATAGCACCCCCCTGCAATCCATACTCTCCATCCTACACTATCTAACCCTGCGCCCTTCTAAACCTCCTTAACACTTCAACCCTTGACGAACCACCCGTCATCTCTTCATTTCCGGCTCTCGCCACATTCGCCACAATTCTATGCCACCCACATGTTTTATTTTGTGGGGTTTGTCGCGTGGTTAGAAGAATTATCAAAAGCATGAGTTTGCCACGTTTTGATTGGATTTCTAGTGTATTTAACGCGCACTTTCTAAACATATGCATCAACACATTTTTTAACTATCTTAACCTAGGACATCCAACCAATGCTAAGTTGCTCCAAGTGCCACCAGGACCAAGGGTCCTGAAATTGAGTCCTTGTAGTGCTAAGAATGTATAGTTGTGATATTAGTTGTGTTCACTTCAATATTGATGTGTTAAGGTGCTGAGATATGGTGATTGTGTGTCTTTTAGGACCTAGAACTAGACCAAACATGCGGTACAATCCTAGTTAATACCTAGAAGCTACCACGCGTTGTGTATTCACGCCCCAGACTCTGTAATTGTTTATTTTCTAGACATAAAAACATTCAAATAGGACTTCTCTCGCAGCAGTTCGGGAAAACCACGGGTCACGCCGACTGAAAATTAACAGAAGCGGAACAATTATAAAGTCGCATATTTTCATCCAATTAACAGAGCGAAACAAGAAGGGGGTGGGGAAATTAATATTTTTAACAAACTAAACAAAGTGACTTTAATTAACTGTTCAAAACAACACCACAAAGAATTATTAAACGTAGACTTAAAAGGATTTGTTTGAGCTAAATAATGCTTTTTTTAAATTTCTGCTTCAAACAAAGTATATTTATATTTATTTATTTATTTATTCATACACGGATATTTGAATCATTAAAGTGATGAAGTAATTAAACATATTTCTGAAGTGTTTCAATACAAAGTAGAAAAGTTACTTACAAAGGCTTAGCGGGGTCAATCCTTCTACTGAGAAATTAAAAACATCGATATTTTTAGAATAATATAAATTCCAGTTTAAAATTGAAAATGTTTTATCTATTCTGATACCGGCGGACTAATAATATGTTATGTCTGTTGATCCGACTACGAAAGTAAATCTGTCAAAGTAGTAAAGTGCGCCAAGGACAACATCTCCCAACAGACTTAACCTAGTGATGAACATTTATTAATATTGTAGCGAGCTTCAATGTTGTGACAGGGTTTGGGATGTGTCACAAATTAATTGTTTTAAGGTAATTAATGTATTGGCACCATGTTGTACGAGTATATTAATGGGGTAAGTAGAATCTGTGGATAAAAAAGATAGGCGTGCTTACTCTTATTCAGTTTGTAAGTTGTCTCGTCTTCTCTCTCTAAATAAAAAGTTGAGAATATACAAAGCATTAATCCTACCTGTGGCTCCTTAAGGATTACAGGAGAGTGAGAAAGTTAAGTAATGAAGAACTTTATGGATTTGTGTGCATCCTCAAACATATTAAGATTAATCCAGGCGTGCAGGATGAGGTGGAGGCTATGTGGCACGTATTGGTAATAACAGGTGTGTAAACAACATTTTAGTTGGGAAACCTGAAGATACGATAGGGTTGAATGGAAGTATCTCAGGATAGGGTTAAATGGATTGTCTCAGGATAGGGTTGAATGGAGGTATCTCAGGATAGGGTTGGATGGATTGTCTCAGGATAGGGTTGAATGGAGGTATCTCAGGGTAGGGTTGAATGGATTGTCTCAGGATAGGGTTGAATGGAGGTATCTCAGGGTAGGGTTGGATGGATTGTCTCAGGATAGGGTTGAATGGAGGTATCTCAGGATAGGGTTGGATGGAGGTATCTCAAGATAGGGTTGGATGGATTGTCTCAGGATAGGGTTGAATGGAAGTATCTCAGGATAGGGTTGGATGGATTGTCTCAGGATAGGGTTGAATTGATTGTCTCAGGATAGAGTTGAATTGAGGTATCTCAGGATAGGGTTGAATGGATTGTCTCAGGATGGGTTGATTGATATGAGCCGTTGACACATTTATATGAGATGAGAGTGGAGAACTGCCTAAGAACACCGTGTTGGGATTTGAACCCAACGTCTCTGGCAAACAAGACCAGATCAAGTTGTATAAAGTCTTGGAACAAGAAATTATTTTGCATTTGTTTTACTTTTAATCAAGCCAAAATTTAAGGAATCTTTAAATTTAAACAGAACTTGTAAAATTAAGAAGATAACTGACTGACTGTGTTCCTTGTCTCACTATCTGACTGTGTTCCTCGTCACATTAGCTGATTGTGTTCCATATCTTACCAGCTGACTGTGTTCCATGTATTACGACTATCCATAGAAGAAACTAACGGTCATAAGGTTACCGCCTACTTTCAGAGATGATTCGTTCTTATTGGATAGCTCACTGTGCTAGAATATCCTGGCCAGGCTTACCAGGAAGTACCAGCTCACTCTGCTAGAATATTCTGGCCAGGTTTACCAGCAAGTACCAGCGCACATCTCGGAATCTTTGTTCGTCGAGAAAACCAATTTCCGCTCTCATTCCCCTCCTACTGAACCAGCCACGGACTGTCACGTGATTAGCCTCGTGTTGATGTTGAAGTGATTTGTGAGTTGACTATCAACTGTATTTTATAATCAGTCTGTGCAATCAACTAAAGTACCCGGGTTCGATTCCTTAGTAAGGCCGGAAAATTAGGACTTCCCCTTTCACAGTGATAACTGCCAGGGGACCAGGTGGTGTTTGTGATCAAGGATTAAGTCAGTTTGTAAGTCGTGTGTTGATTTCAATCGGTTCAGAAAGTGTACCTTAAATATCCTTAAAACAAGTTTTTTGCACCCATAACTATACTCTTCCGGGCTAATGAGAAGGAAGGAGGGAGATATAAATAAATAAAATGTACCCGAATTCACGAGGAGCTGGGAGGGAAAACCAATAAGTTAATTACGACCTTAGGATAAACAAATGAGGTTTGAATCCTGAACTGCCCATCCTTGCGGGTATTTATTACATTTGACATAAATTTTAGTTTATATGAAATAGTTCGTTAATGGTTTAGCGAGTTCAAATTACTTGAATACTAACTTAACCTAAGTCAACCTTTTACTCAACTAATGCAAAATAAAATATGTCCGTGGATTTTTACCATCAACTTGTATGCAATCAGTAGTGTAGTGTGTGTGTGGTTGTGTGTGTGTGTGTGTGTGTGGTGTGTGTGGGTGGTGTGTGTGTGTGTGGTGGAAGAAGGACCCAACTATCACGCGGTACGGTTCATAGTGACCTTGTTTGTTTCAGCCGTCCAATGCCCGCCCCCCGTGCCGCCCCTCAATGGCCACGTGGTGGAAGAAGGGCCTAACTACAGGGTGGGGACGGCTGTTCAGTTTGCTTGTAACGAGCGTCACCAGCTGGTGGGAGAGTATACCGTGGTCTGTACAGAGACAGGCTTCTGGTCGCACCCTCCACCCTTCTGTGAGTACATCCTTACACCCTCGCATCCTTACACCCACACATACTCATATCCTTACATCCTCACATCCTTACATCCTCACATCCTTACAGTCTCGCATCTTTACACCCTCACATCTTTACACCCTCACATCTTTACACCCTCGCATCTTACACCCTCACACCTATAAACCCTCGCATCCTTACACCCTCCACATCCTTAAACCCTCGCATCCTTACACCCTCATATCCTTAACCCTCATATCCTTACACCCTCACATCCTTACACCCTCACATCCTTACATCCCTACACCCTCACATCCTTACACGCTCACATCCTTACACCCTCGCCACACCTCACATCCTTACATATTCACATCCTTACACTCTCACATCCTTACACCTCGCATCCTTACACCCTCGCATCCTTACACCCTCACATCCTTATACCTTCATATCCTTACACCCTCACATCCTTACACCCTCGCATCCTTATCCCTCAATCCTTACACCCTCAGCATCCTTACACCATCACATCCTCACATCCCTACATCCTTACACCACTTACACCCTCACATCCTTACACCTCGCATCCTTACACCCTCGCATCCTTACATCCTCACATCCTTATACCCTCTCATATCCTTACACCCTCGCATCCTTACACCTCACATCCTTACACCCTCACATCCTTACACCCTCACCATCCTCATACCCTCACATCCTTACACCCTCACATTCTTACACCCTCGCATCCTTACACCATCACATCCTCACATCCTTACATCTTCACACCCTTACACCCTCACATCCTTACACCTCGCATCCTTACATCCTCGCATCCTTACACCCTCACACCCTCACAACCTACACCCTCGCATCCTTACATCCTCGCATCCTTACACCCTCATATCCTCCTATCACGAGCAAACTCGTACCAGTGACCACTAGAATCAAAGTGTGAGTCATACCAGGGACTGTACCGTACATTCCCTGCTTGTATACAGAAGGACCAAGAAATTATAAAACGATTGTAACCACATCACGAGGTCTGTTGGTCGAATGTAGTCTTACCATAACTTATAGAAATGATAAAGTGGGGACACTTGCCGTCACATGCAAAGCAAATGGCGGCGGATTCGAGAAACTCGAGCGCTGTAATCGAACTGGCCGGGTATTGTATTCTTACAGTACCGGTATATTGTATGAGCGTGAGAGTGAGAGTGCTGTATTATTTTGTTTGCTATACATTTGTGTTTGAAACCTCTGTTTTTAAATTCAAGGTGGTTATTTTTGTTATTATTTTAGTAAATAAGTATTCAGTCTATGTAAGTAATTTATATTTATATTATTCTCATACGTAGTTTATGTTTCAATCAAGCCGACATGTTTCATACTGGGATACAAATCAGACTATGACAAATCTTCAAGCGGTAAAATATATTATTTTCAACCTCCTCAAGACAAGAGCGAGTTTGAAAAGTGAAATTGGACAATTCCAAGAAGAGACAGACAGTAATGTTCGAAGTGACTCACATTTTGAAACTTCCTCGATCAAATTGCGTTTGAAACCCAGTTCTATTCCACATATTTTTCCTAACCTGCCAAATATTTTAGTCAAGAAATAAAACAAAGGAATCCTCCTAAAAAACGAACATCTGATGTTCCAAAATGGAGTAAACCAGCGTCCACCAGTTCTGTTTCTCTTCTTGATGACGTAACAAATAATAGAAACGTGACTAGACTTAAAAAATAAATTAGCTACAACAAAGTCCACTGTTGTAAACCTTGACAAAAACTCAAAGAACAAAAACACGATAATTCAAAATTAAATCACTTAAATAATAAAAAAATGTTCATAGTAAACGATTTAAAATCTCAATGCAAAAGCGGGGAAGAAATGAGATTAAACGACGAACTTTAAAACTAATTTCTTTAAATTATCATCTGCCAAATTTAAAATTGTTATAACATGTTTATGGTAATTGGTTGCTTAGTAATTGAGATGTATTTAAATTTTACAAAGCGATTATAATAACTAAAAACACAGGCCCCTCAATATAAAATGCATATTAAAGAATGGGAAAAAAATAAGGAAAAAAGTGCTTTCAGCTATTGTACTACTAATAATAAACATTGTTCGGTTTAAAAGAATGTTGTTAGTATTTTGCACGGTTAAACTACATCTAGCCTACTAATAACAAAGTAGTTTAGTGTAGCCTCTTCTACTCAACTGTGTTGCGGTTTCTACATTATGGTTTTGTTCAGTTGACGGCCAGGGAGCGCTTCAAGCCTGACCCATGTAAACCTAATAGTGTCAACACTTCCGCTATGGTCTTACTTTATATTCTATGATGGCTACGTTGAGTGTGTTACCTTGTTACCTTGTTACCTTGTTACAGGACGTAATTGGTAGACCTCAGTGGTCTTGGGGTAAAGTGCTCGCCCCAGGACCCGATTTTCAGGGGTTCAAACCCAGTCGGGGTTGACGAATACAAATTCCGTAGCACAACTTTCTTTGGAGGGGACGTAGAAAAAATATTAGTGTGTCTTACCAACCCCACTGATGGAACAAAATGAGGGTGGAATTTATAAAATGTACCTGCATTTGCACGAAGGGTGAGTGGACAGATGATAAGGAAAAACCAACCTCAGCCGGGATTCTATCCCCGACCTCCCCATCACTTGCAAACGAGACAGACTTCTTTGTGCACTATCATTGGTGTGCCCGTGGACAGAGGAGTCAGTCTCACTTGGTCTCGTTTTGTAGTTACGGGAAGGTTGGGGTTCAAGCCCATGCTAGTGGACTGAGGGTATGTTTTTATAAATACCTATCTACTCTCCCACCACTAAAATGTGGGTACATTTCCTCAGTAATCCTACCTCCTTTACTTATAGCACATGACTCTGTACTTTCAGTTTTAATGTTTACACTTTTTTTTACATATTTAACTGAATTATACTTTATATGTCACTAATTTTTAGACAGCCTGTAGTTTAGTAAAAAAAAGTATCCAGTGAAGGGATGGCAGCGAGCAAAGTCCAAGTCAGGTATACTGGCTCGTTAGAGAGGATTACAGTTGCCGTAACGTAACTTTGTTTCTGACATTCCTCGTGCTGTGAAGGGGAAAGAATGCAGCGTTGTCAGATAGTGGCCTCAGTACCACGTCTCTGGCGCGCCGTGTCAGTTTGTAAACACAAGTCGACGAGTTGTAAAAATAATGATTCATTTTTCCATTGTTCTTTGAATGAAAGAAGAAACGGATACAAAGTGGCAAGGAAAAGAACAAATGACTAAAACGGAACCCAAAATCAATCAAGGAAATTTCATTTTAAGTTTGTCTCAATAATACGGCGCGTAGAACGGTCTTTTGAAAATGAAATAAGACCAAACATGTCTGTAAATGTCAATGTGATATTAGTACCTGCTGGTATTTCGAGCTCAAACATTTAGCCTCTGACCACCAAGAACATTCTACGAAACTGACCAAAAGATCTGGAGTTGTCTGACGTTCACTTGTTTCCAAAGAACCGGCAACAATGGAGAATGCTCTTTACTTGAAATCTCTAATCAATGGGAGATTGAAGGGTGCTAATCAAACTAATAAGGCAACACAGCTCATTTATAAAACTAATTGTACTATTTTCACAATATTGCTTATTTTTAGCACAGCATCTCACTATCCGTTCGGGTTATACTACTATGTGCTAATTACACTAACGGTTTATGGTATGAGGAAGGTTGTATTTAGATGAAGTGTACCCGTATTTGCATAGAGGGAAAGTGGAAAACCATATTGGAAATACCAACCTCGGTACAGCTGACCGAGATTCGAACCTCGTCCTCACCGTCATAGGCAGTCTAATCTACTGCTAGAGTGACGCCTTGGACCATGTGGCCACCGAGATGGGTTTTTGTAAGTTAGTACTAAATAAGAATCCGGGACATTTCCTTCCCATGACATCATTTTACAGCTCTCCATGAAACTAATGACCGGAATGAAAACTAACAAAGAAGCTACTCATAGAGGACGAAGCTTTTAATTAACTCCTGGATCTGATCTGCCCCTACGAGATATGTTACAAGCGTGGCATATTATTTCCGAGAGTGAACACTACATCTCTTGTAAAGGAGAAGAGCACATTCCTGGAATGAGACAAATTGTGAGGAACACGAACCCTCCCTTTTCAATATTCTTCCAGAGACAATTAGTTCCCCCTCTTTACTCGAGTGTGTTCACTCCTACACATAGTTTTTATTTTATTATTTTCACTTTATTTTATAATAAAAAGATCGTATCAATTGTACTATCTCGATATTTCGTAGCTCGCAAACTTTCACCTGAGATTCACCACATGACAAAATGGCGCGCGGAGAGATAGTACTGGTCTCAAATAAAAGCTCACACCACTTTTGTTACTTTTTTTACTATTATAATCTATAGGAAATTATTTTATAAAGAATATCTATATCCCTACAAAACGTTATTTGGTTACCAAATTATTTGTATATAGAATTTCTATCTTGATTTTTTTTTAATCTGATTTACATTTTTTTAATATGAAGAGGAAGAAAATGTTGAACTAAAAAGTATAGCTCATTCGTCTCCAAACTTTATGAAACAAATTTATATTATTATTATTATTATTTAGCACCACGTCTTACTACCCGTTCGGGTTATACGCTTAAGTACTAATTACACTAATGGATTAGGAATTGGGAAGGTTGAATTTAGAGGAAGTGAACCCGCATTTGCGTGGAGGGAGAGTGGAAAACCATTTAGGAAAAACCACCCCTAGTTCACCCGACCGAGATTCGAACCTCGATCTCCCCGTCCTCAGTGGTTTGGCTCAACACGACTGGCGCGTTAGCCAACTACGCCACGGAGGCGGGTAACAAATTTATAACATGACAAGATAATCAACCAAAAATAACAAAATTTAAATAAATCATATATTTGAAATGATTATTGTACATAAAAGGCCAAAATGATGTTTTTGATACAAAATCACCCAAATATTATGAAAAGGATTTAAAAAAACTTTTGTTTAAAATTGATTTATAGTAATAAAAGATCAGTTTATCAGAACATAATTGCAATAGATTAATATTCTGACAGTAGACAAACGAATAATATAATGTGACCACCCCAGAAGTAGTTTCTGATGTCGTAATAGTTTTGTAAAGTAAATATTGGGGAAGTAGACCATCAACTGTCAGCAACATCAACATTTATCTCCAAACAATAACGTTATTCTAAACAACAAGCACAATGTGTGTAATTAGTTCAGTTCCGAGTAAGCTCGTTATTGCACTTAATAAAACAGTTACTATTGGTGTCGATAGTGTTTAATGATACTGTTTTGGACCCCTCGCAGTTCTTTAAAAATTCCTGGATGAAATGTATTTTTCTTTAAAGAACTGTATGTAAATTTCCCTTTTAATACTTCATCCATGGAGGATCAGGCGTTTTCAGAAGTAATTTCAATATAATACGTTTTAAAACTTTCTTTCTTTCAAATAAACTCCGTTCTATTTCAAAATCAGATGATGAGATGGCTGCGTTTACCCAATGGGAAGCTAGCCTTCACACCATCAAGTTGCCAGGAGTTCTATTAGTTAGTTTTAACACTGGTGGCAAGGGGTAGGTCATATATAAGCAGCTTGTGCCTATAAATCCACACAGAAAACATAATAATATCACACAAATAGAGAAAATATCCCAGCTTGTAACAGCATTAGCTCTGGTTCTCCGCGTCAGTTCGTAAATGAACAAAAAACTGTATTTTAGTATTAAATTTACAATACTGAAGTGCAATTAATAAAATAAATCGTGTACAATGTTAAATATCTGCTAATTTCAACAATAAACCAATAAACGATCCCACAGTAAGAAATACACGTAACATCAGATTGTCATAGCCATATCCTCACATCATCAACTTAAAAACCGGTATCGTTATAAGTAGCTGGGCGTGGCCTAGCACACGGCCACCGTGATTGGTTCTGGGACCGTGCTGTTAGTACCATACTTAGTTCATAGATGGCATAATCTGGCTTCATTGTTAGGTTTTGGCTTCCCCCCCCCCTTTCTACCCCGTACCCTGCCATTTTACTCAACAAGCTTTCAGGCTTGACAAAGTGTTGCTGTATTTTTCTGTTCTTTGTTGTAATTTGTTTTTCTTCTCAGTATGTGTTTAAAGGTAATTGTTATGATATATTATATAGGTTAGTATTTGTTTTATCTTAAATGCCCGATCTATTATAACGTACACTCTTTATTTTGTTAAATATTTAATGATAAGAAACAAAGGGTGTTAAGGTTGTGTTTGTTTTTGTGGATAGTGTAAGGAAGTGAGCTAAACCGGGAAGTTTTTTTTCTGCTGTACGGGGACTGTATTGGGCAGGAGGAAAGTGGACTTCTGGAAAGTGTGAACTAAAGCGAGAGATAATGTAAACTTGCGCAGCCCTCGATACACAAGTTCACCAGTGTTAGTGCTCCAGTGAGTGAGGATGAGGATACACAAGTTCACCAGTGTTAGTGCTCCAGTGAGTGAGGATGAGGATACACAAGTTCACAGGTGTTAGTGCTCCAGTGAGTGAGGATGAGGATACACAAGTTCACAGGTGTTAGTTCTCCAGTGAGTGAGGATGAGGGTACACATGAAAGGACCGGTGATGCACCCCACTGGATTGCAGGCTTGTCAAAATGGCAACATTTTGGAGGGCAATCCCTGATCTGGTGTTAGGCACTCTCTCCATGTTAGGTGCCTTGCTGTGCCTATTACTACCAGATACTCTAAATAAGACTCTTCCAGTCACACTGGAAGATGTGGAGAGCGTTTCGGGAAGAAGGAAGGCATCTGGGAATGTTCGTGCTGTCAGAAGAAAGTGAATTCGTGACTAAAATTGCCATAAATTGTTAACACACACTTTTGTTTCTTTGTTGTACAAATATTGTTATTTAATATTTAAGTATAATTTAAACATAAATATGAATATATTAAAAGGTCATATAGATTTGAAAGGTAAATTTAAATAGGCAGTAATTTGTTTAGTTAAATAATTAAGTATAGAAATCGAAGGGGAGAGAGTTTTTTTTTTCATGGTTGGCGGTGGTGGATGAATTTGTTTTGTTGATTGTTGGGACTAAAAAAAAAAGAAAGGGAAGAAAAATAATCAAGAGATGTAACTGATTGTTGTTTTAATATGTGGAAATTGTCAATTCTTGTTGTTGTGGGGAATTATAAGTGTGTTTTTAAGTGTTTGAAGTGTTTGTTTTGAGACCAATCTTTTATCTTGTTTTTTTTTTTTACTTTATGGTGGAGGGTTGATGAACACGTAGCTTCGTTTGTCTCTCATCCATGATCTCTGTCAGTGAGGAGTCCGGGTACCCAGAAGCCCGAGATTAAGTCCTGGATGTCTCTGCACTGGCGCCAGCCGGGCAGGTATATACATATTGTGCAGAACTGAGGGACCATTACACACAAGTTCACCAGTGTTAGTTCTCCAGTGAGTGAGGATGAGGATACACAAGTTCACCTGTGTTAGTGCTCCAGTGAGTGAGGATGAGGGAAACCTCATTTTCTTGATCCCTATAAAACACCAAGGGACAAGGAAAAGTGCCACGTGGAGGACTAACAACGATCACCCAGTTTTCCCCCTTCAACCGGACCACAGGACTCTGGTTTTTGAGGAAATTCTCCGCCGGTCACACCAGCAAGGCAGGCATTGTGTCTGTAAACTAACTTTCTGTTACATTGTTGGCGAGAGCCGTTTGAATAACAGACACTGTTAATCTACGGACTATGAGCCTATACAAAGTAAATACTGTAACCCCGATCAAAAGGACATTTTAATGTATTTTTTATATCATTACTATTGTTTTTTCTGTGTTATTTAAACGTTCACTATTAATTTAATGACTTTGTTAGTTCTTAAGAGGGTATATTTGTGCTTTCTAGTTTATAGCCACCTCTACTAAAGATGGAAATATAAATGTATTGTTCTATTTAACAGTTGAGTGTGTATTGTTATTCATAGTTTGGAAAATGTTATTGTCGAGGCAGATGCCCCAGAATTGACCGACAGCCCCTTCCTTCATCCGTGGCGAGTTCAGGTACCCAGCAGTCCAACATTAAACCTGGGTGTTTCTTCACTGGCCAGCCGGGCAGGCTTATACATATTGTATAGAAACAGGGATTCGAACCTTGTTAAATGGTGTTGATCAAGGAGGGAGAGGTAGCCCTTGCAATAGGTCGAATAATAGAACGTTTAGGAGCAATAGACTCCCTCCTGGCGGATTAATACGTCATACGTCGGTCTTTTGTCGAGATCGGGAGTTCAGAAGTTCGGTGTCGTTACGCTTTAGGATCTATTGGAGGAAGCCAGATTTCGTATAAGTAACGTAGAGAAACACGACCAGTAGTGGAATTAACTGACACACATAAGTACCAGTAGTAGAGTTAACTGACACACATAAGTACCAGTAGTAGAGTTAACTGACACATAAGTACCAGTAGTAGAGTTAACTGACACACATAAGTACCAGTAGTAGAGTTAACTGACACACATAAGTACCAGTAGTAGAGTTAACTGACACATAAGTACCAGTAGTAGAGTTAACTGACACACATAAGTACCAGTAGTAGAGTTAACTGACACACATAAGTGCCAGTAGTAGAGTTAACTGACACACATGAGTACCAGTAGTAGAGTTAACTAACACACATAAGTACCAGTAGTAGAGTTAATTGACACACATGAGTACCAGTAGTAGAGTTAACTGACACACATGAGTACCAGTAGTAGAGTTAACTGACACACATGAGTACCAGTAGTAGAGTTAACTGACACACATATGTACCAGTAGTAGAGTTAACTGACACACATAAGTACCAGTAGTAGAGTTAACTGACACACATAAGCACCAGTAGTAGAGTTAACTGACACACATAAGTACCAGTAGTAGAGTTAACTGACACACATAAGCACCAGTAGTAGAGTTAACTGATACACATAAGCACCAGTAGTAGAGTTAACTGACACACATGAGTACCAGTAGTAGAGTTAACTGACACACATAAGCACCAGTAGTAAAGTTAACTGACACACATAAGTACCAGTAGTAGAGTTAACTGACACACATAAGTACCAGTAGTAGAGTTAACTGACACATATAAGTACCAGTAGTAGAGTTAACTGACACATATAAGTACCAGTAGTAGAGTTAACTGACACATATAAGTACCAGTAGTAGAGTTAACTGACACATATAAGTACCAGTAGTAGAGTTAACTGACACACATAAGCACCAGTAGTAGAGTTAACTGACACACATAAGTACCAGTAGTAGAGTTAACTGACACACATATGTACCAGTAGTGGAATTAACTGACACACATGAGTACCAGTAGTAGATTTAACTGACACACATGAGTACCAGTAGTAGAGTTAACTGACACACATAAGTACCAGTAGTAGAGTTAACTGACACATAAGTACCAGTAGTAGAGTTAACTAACACACATAAGTACCAGTAGTAGAGTTAACTGACACACATGAGTACCAGTAGTAGAGTTAACTGACACACATAAGCACCAGTAGTAGAGTTAACTGACACACATGAGTACCAGTAGTAGAGTTAACTGACACACATGAGTACCAGTAGTAGAGTTAACTGACACACATAAGCACCAGTAGTAGAGTTAACTGACACATAAGTACCAGTAGTAGAGTTAACTGACACACATAAGCACCGTGTATGCCATGGCCTGGCCATATATTATGTCTGCTCGTACATGAAATATAAACTTGTATGTGGTTAGCAAGAGAAAGTTGAGCTTATTGTGTTGACTTACATCGGCAGAACGCACTGAGTGAGAACTGAGCTCATCTAGAACAATTATGTTGATGCTTGTGTTAGGACTTATTCGTTAAAAAATTTTTTTAAATAAACGTTTGCAGCTTTTAGCTTTCTAAGACGACCCTATAAAAAGATTTTTTTTAAAAATTGGGATATTCAAAGCGGTCTTAAAAGTGAAATTTTTTTAAGCAAACACAAACAAAAAATATAAATGGATTAGGATAATATTGGATTAGGATAATATCAAACGTATGTTTATTTATAAATAAGAGTAACTTAATTACGCTCTGTGCATGGGATGTATTATAGTATACCAAAAATAATATGTTTAGTAAAATGAAGATAAAAATAACCATTCTATTTTAAGGATCCAGTGGATAACTCTGTATTATTCTAATCTATTAACACAGGATAGCTAGGATTTTCTAGACCTGTAGTCAGTCAGTTTCTCTTACCACTCAGCCACGGAGAATGGCCAACAAACTTCTCGAAGGAATGTTTCATTTCCCCTAAATACTATCCGCGCTACCTCACCCTGACATCAGCAGCCAAGAGCTAGGGTCGCTATTCACCGCCAGGTAGCAGTGGCGTCATTTAATTCCTGTCCCTCCTCCCCCCCCCCCTCCCTTTCTCTTTAACAGCGAGTTGGCAACAACCCAAATTAGTTCCCCGAGCTGTACCTGAGCCTGGCGGGCTGTCTACGTGGTCGGAACATATAGGAGTCTTGGATAGTGATATAGAGCATGTTAGAGCCGGGTTTTTATCATAATCAGCGCTATCTAGAGTACGTAAGAGCCGGATTGTTAACATAGTCGGCTCTATCTAGAGCATGTTAGAGCTGGGTTGTTAACATAGTTGGCTCTATCTAGAGCATGTTAGAGCTGGGTTGTTAACATAGTTGGCTCTATCTAGAGCATGTTAGAGCTGGGTTGTTAACATAGTCGGCTCTATCTAGAGCATGTTAGAGCCGGGTTGTTAACATAGTTGGCTCTATCTAGAGCACGTAAGAGCTGGGTCAGATCCCAGGCTGAGTTTGTAGCAAACATGTTCCCCAGAATGTTCAACTGTCCCTAGTGTGTTATGTTATCTGCCCCTGGTGTGTTATGTTACCTGCCACTGGTGTGTTATGTTACCTGCCACTGGTGTGTTATGTTACCTGCCACTGGTGTGTTATGTTACCTGCCACTAGTGTGTTATGTTACCTGCCACTGGTGTGTTATGTTACCTGCCCCTGGTGTGTTATGTTACCTGCCACTAGTGTGTTATGTTACTTGCCCCTGGTATGTTATGTTACCTGCCCCTGTTGTGTTATGCTACCTGCCCCTGGTATGTTATGTTACCTGCCACTAGTGTGTTATGTTACCTGCCACTAGTGTGTTATGTTACCTGCCCCTGGTGTGTTATGTTACCTGCCACTAGTGTGTTATGTTACTTGCCCCTGGTATGTTATGTTACCTGCCCCTGTTGTGTTATGCTACCTGCCCCTGGTATGTTATGTTACCTGCCCCTGTTGTGTTATGCTACCTGCCCCTGGTGTGTTATGTTACCTGCCACTAGTGTGTTATGTTACCTGCCACTAGTGTGTTATGTTACCTGCCACTAGTGGGTTATGTTACCTGCCACTAGTGTGTTATGTTACCTGCCACTAGTGTGTTATGTTACCTGCCACTGGTGTGTTATGTTACCTGCCACTGGTGTATTATGTTACCTGCCACTAGTGTGTTATGTTACTTGCTCCTGGTGTGTTATGTTACCTGCCACTAGTGTGTTATGTTACTTGCTCCTGGTGTGTTATGTTACCTGCCCCAGGTGTGTTATGTTACCTGCCCCTGGTATGTTATGTTACCTGCCCCTGTTGTGTTATGCTACCTGCTCTCAGGAGACTTGTGCCCTTGTTGCAGGCAAGCCTCGCTGTCCATATCCCGGGGACCCGCCCCATGGCAGAATACACCCCGTCAAGTTCTCCTACGAGCCCGGAGACCACCTCAAGGTGACCTGCGCCGCGGGGTACGTGGTTCGACTCGAGGCGAGACCACTTTGTAGAGGGGACGGAACATGGTCCCAAGAACTACCGGAGTGTCGCAGCTATAGCGACGTCTGAGCTTCCAGGCGTCCCGACGTCTCAACTAGCTGGGAGGACGTCTGATCTTCCAGGCGTCACGACGTCTAAACTAGCTAATAGGACGTCTGAGCTTCCAGGCGTCCCAACGTCTCAACTAGCTGGGAGGACGTCTGATCTTCCAGGCGTCACGACGTCTAAACTAGCTAATAGGACGTCTGAGCTTCCAGGCATCCCGACGTCTCAACTAGCTAATATGACGTCTCAACTAGCTAAGAGGACGTCTGATCTTCCAGGCGTCAAGACGTCTCAACTAGCTAATATGACGTCTCAACTAGCTAAGAGGGCGTCTCAGATACTTTCAATCGCAGCTACACCTGATTCACTTGATTGTGTGGGAGTGTACGAACAACAGGGTTCTCTCTGGATATTAAATACAATTAGTGGTGAGTTACGTCTTCACTGGTGAGTGATATGTCTGAGCTGGTGAGCGATATGTCTGAGCTGGTGAGCGATATGTCTGAGCTGTTAGAACTACATCCGAGAGAATCGTTATATGACTGTGACGCTGTCTTCAGGAGCAGATACGTTTTATTCTGAATAACATCCCAAGTAATATCGCTAAGAGTACAAGTAACATATCAAGTAATATCGCTAAGAGGACGAGTAACATACCAAGTAATATCGCTAAGAGTACAAGTAACATACCTCGTGTTGTGGTCAGTGAGTGTCCAATCACAGCTCAGTTGGATCCAGTAACAGTCAACAGTTGATGAGCACCACGAGAAACAAAAGGTAAACAATTGCAAGACGAAATTACGCCATCAAACGGTAACAGGATCAATCCATCACACAGGTAATAGGATCACCATCACACAGTAATAGGATCGAGCCATCCACAGGTAATAGGATCGAGCCATCACACAGTAATAGGATCAAGCATCACAGGAATAGATCGAGCCATCACACGGGCAATTGGATCGAGCCATCACACAGGCAACAGAAACGAACCATACAAGAGCAGAACATTCAGACAACGCTTCAAATGTTTGAAGTTCCATATCTCGTTACAGGGACATCACCAACCATGATCCACTTGTACCAATATAGTCGTTATAACATCTCCCACCATGATCCACTTGTACCAATATAGTAGTTATAACACCATCTCCCACCATGAGCCTCTTGTACCAACATAGTCGTTATAACACCATCTCCCACCATGAGCCCTTGTACCAATATAGTCGTTATAACACCATCTCCCACCATTTCAGTTTGGCACGATCAGTCTATATTATCTTTCATGTTAGTTTAATCCGCCAAGGTAAAATTTTTCTACAAGCCAATCAAACCTCTCCTTGCTTGTTTCTACTATGGTGGTAATAGTGTAACTGGTCAAGGTAAGATCGACCAAGTTCACCGGACTCTACATTACGCTGTTGTCTGTGTCCGAAACAGGTTGGAATAGTCAGCTTGCTCGGACCTTGTTGATTTCTCGGAAGATTATCCTTGCACAAAATTGTTTTGACAAACTTTGAGGTATTCAACCAGAACAAACTCTGTGGTAGCTAACAGAACAAACTCTGAAGTAGGTAACATTACTTTCCAGATACAATGTTGAGATTGATTTTCTTTCAGAATATAAACTCTTTATAAATATAAGAAATATAATATAGATGTGCATTTATATAATAAAGTACTATAATGTTTAAAGATAAAATGTTATTTGACATTTAATTAATGTCCAGAAAAAACCACACCAACCTTAGACAGACATTAAAAGTTTTATAATATGAATGATTGCCCCGTAGTCTGTTCTGCAACACTTTTACATGCATAGTCAAATAAATATTGTTAGTTTAAAAGTTGAACATTCCATGTGGGTCTGAACGAAGCCTAGTGAACTTACAAACACATGTGACGTGGTTAGATCGTACAACCTCTCCTTGCTGGGAACGAGAACGTACTCTAACTTTTGGACTCCAAGAAAAGAATTTAATGTTGAAAACGAGGGCAGTTGCTTTGAACGGAAACTATACTTGAAAAACAAACCATGTGGAGCTATTTATTTGATTTGTATATGGCTACTAACATTTAAATATAACAATATATACTGTGTAAATTACGAATATCCACAGTCACTAATAAGAATGTTATCCGAAAAGAAGTGTTTGTTTTATTTATAAAAATAATTAGACCCACGTGTTTAATGAACGCACTATGTGACAAAATGTGTTGTACCATACTTTTATAATTATTATACATGTGTTGTGATTGTTAAATAATAGGCTGGCTGAGAGAAATATCGCCATTGTTATCCCTCTCTGGCCATTATCACGTGTCCTGGGCAGACGGATCGTGAATAATGTTCAATATTTGTAAATAAAAACCATATTAATAAAAAAAATGTGTGACTAAAGTGATCATGTATTAATTAGTTAAGGTTCCCAACTAGTATCTTCGATACGTCAAATGTTTAAGATGGTTAATCTTAACCATTAAATAACTTTAAAATAGAGACATAAATATTATACTTGACTATGTGACTTTAATAATTGTTTATGTGTCATTCATTGAGTTCAGACCTAACTGTCACTTTCCCTGATAAACAATCAAGTGGGGACTTAACAAAGGGGAGATGTTGGAAACATAGAGTGTTAGGTAGGTCAATCAGGAGGTCAGAGTGTTAGGTAGGTCAATCAGGAGGTCAGAGTGTTAGGTAAGTCAATCAGGAGGTCAGAGTGTTAGGTAGGTCAATCAGGAGGTCAGAGTGTTAGGTAGGCCAATCAGGAGGTCAGAGTGTTAGGTAGGTCAATCAGGAGGTCAGAGTGTTAGGTAAGTCAATCAGGAGGTCAGAGTGTTAGGTAGGTCAATCAGGAGGTCAGAGTGTTTAGGTAGGCCAATCAGGAGGTCAGAGTGTTAGGCAAGACAATCAGGAGGTCAGAGTGTTAGGTAGGTCAATCAGGAGGTCAGAGTGTTAGGTAGGTCAATCAGGAGGTCAGAGTGTTAGGTAAGTCAATCAGGAGGTCAGAGTGTTAGTAGGTCAATCAGGAGGTCAGTAGTGTTAGGTAGGCCAATCAGGAGGTCAGAGTGTTAGGTAGGCCAATCAGGAGGTCAGAGTGTTAGGCAAGACAATCAGGAGGTCAGAGTGTTAGGTAGGTCAATCAGGAGGTCAGAGTGTTAGGTAGGCCAATCAGGAGGTCAGAGTGTTAGGCAAGACAATCAGGAGGTCAGAGTGTTAGATAGGCCAATCAGGTCAGAGTGTTAGGTAGGACAATCAGGAGGTCAGAGTGTTAGGCAAGACAATCAGGAGGTCAGAGTGTTAGGTAGGTCAATCAGATCAGAATGTTAGACAAGCCAATCAGGAGGTCAGAGTGTTAGGCAAGTCAATCAGGTCAGAGTGTTAGGCAAGCCAATCAGGAGGTCAGAGTGTTAGGCAAGTCAATCAGGTCAGAGTGTTAGGCAAGCCAATCAGGAGGTCAGAGTGTTAGACAAGCCAATCAGGAAGATGTGTTTTGCTACATGTCCAGAAGATGAACTACCTCCAGACAATAAACACAGTTATCCAAGTAATATGATTGCTAGGAGATATTCTAACTAGGCCCATCTACGTCAAGTGTACTTTCAGATTACCCACCAAATCTGTTTGCTCCCTGTTGTTTTTATCTATTTCTATATTTCCATGCCAGGCTACGTTGCGTCCGCCATCTTGTATTCTTCTAATAAAGATGGCCTCTCCCTAAGCGTTCCTACCAGATGTCATCTCTCCAGTCTACCAGTAAGTGGGAGAAAACACAGACATTCAGAAACTGCATGTAGTTTATATAATATGTGGACTGTAATAGCAGTCACATATATTTAGTACAAAACACGTCACTGGATGTCATCATTGCGTTTGGTTGATCCTTGATTTGTATCGGCTGAACGTTTGCACTTTGTACAGTCTTATCAAAGTAGATACCAAGTTTTCTAAAGCTGTGTCTCAATGTTAAAGTTAGTTGACGTGTAACCAGTTTGGCTCCACATTATTTCCACTATACACGTTCAACTGTTCACACGATCAACTGTTCACACTGTCAACTGGTCACACGATCAACTGTTCACACGATCAACTGGTCACCCGGTCAACTGTTCACATGATCAACTGTTCACACGGTCAACTGTTCATATGATCAATGCTTTTTTAATTACTTGTTTTGGATATTAATACATTTCTAATTGCATCAGTGATTTTTACAGGTGATTAGCAATCCACCTGCAGGTGTATTAAGCACCTGGGACCTACTGGTTGTAGTGGAGTGGAAGTTTCTAGTGATAGAATATGGACACTCTAGCTCTGCAAACAAACACATATATTAAAAATTAATTATTGTAAATGATAAAATTATAAATGTAAAACTATAACGAGCCGATAAACATACCTGAAGAACCTTCTCCTACAGCTACGTGCCTTGTCTTCTTCTCTAGCTACGTGCCTTACCTTCTCCTCTAGCTACGTGCCTTATCTTCTTCTCTAGCTACGTGCTTACCTTCTCTAGCTACGTGTCTTACATTCTCTCTAGCTACGTGCCTTACCTTCTTCTCTAGCTACGTGTCTTACCTTCTCCAGAGCTACGTGTCTTACCTTCTCCAGAGCTACGTGTCTTACCTTCTCCCCTAGCTACGTGCCTTACCTTCTCCTCTAGCTACGTGCCTTACCTTCTTCTCTAGCTACGTGTCTTACCTTCTCCCAGAGCTACGTGTCTTACCTTCTCCTCTAGCTACGTGTCTTACCTTCTCCTCTAGCTACGTGCCTTACCTTCTCCTCAAGCTACGTATCTTACCTTCTCCTCTAGCTACGTGCCTTACCTTCTCTAGTACGTGCCTTACCTTCTCCTCTAGCTACGGCCTTACCTTCTCCTCTAGCTACGTGCTTAAACCCTTCTTCTCTAGCTACGTGTCTTACCTTCTCCGCTAGCTACGTGTCTTACCTTCTCCTCTAGCTACGTGTCTTACCTTCTCCCGAGCTACGTGTCTTACCTTCTCCGCTAGCTACGTGTCTTACCTTCTCCTCTAGCTACGTGTCTTACCTTCTCCTCGAGCTACGTGTCTTACCTTCTCATCAAGCTACGTGCCTTACCTTCTCCTCTAGCTACGTGCCTTACTACTCGTCCTGGCTGTACACATAGTAAAGGGACGAGGAAAGGAGAGGTTTCAGAGAAAACGTACCAACATGTACGTGGAGCGAGATGGAAAAACCACCGTCGATCCTCCACCCAATCCCAGTTGCAGGTTGACAGCTATCAAGCCTGAATGAGTGCAGCGTGCTGACCGCTCGTCTACCCCTGACGTTCCGGCATTACTAACTCACCCCCTGATAAAAGGATGCAATAAAGGGGTGGAAGAAAGAGGGGGATGGTTGGTATCAACAACGTCTATTAACTCCCCTGCCAGTCGGAAATTGTTATTATTTTTAATATAAATAATAATGTTCGATGACATATTCACATAAATCTGCATTTCCCTGTTCCCAAAATTATTTATTGCCCTTCCGCGTCCTGCCCTCCCCCCTCCGTCTACATCTCCCTCAACTTTTGTTCAAGTTTTTACCTCCCCCCCTCCCCAAAGTTCAGATCGATCTTCGTTTCCAAACACACATTTTTATAAATGTTCTCTTTTTGTTTTCTTTAAAAAGCTGTGGGTTGTTTTCAGACCAGTTCTGCGTATGAGGGTGGATTGGGGTGGATCGGGGTGGATAGGGTGGATGGAGGGCGGTATTACATCATTGTTGCGACAGATGGCAGCATTGTTCCTCTTTTCTTGCTGCTCATTCCATGTCGCGTTTGTTTTTTGTAGTCAGTTAATCACTGGGCTGGAATTGTTTGTTTTTTAAAAACTCCTGTAAAAGTAATTCTAGTTGTTCGAGTACAGTCCTGTCCATAAGAACTGAGACATGCATGTCGTGCTGGGGTCACGAACAACTCAACCCGAACGTAATGTAACAATCGCTAAGGGCTTACGTAACGTAAAGAAACAATGTAATGAACGAAAGCACGCGAACAAAAACACATTCGATGAATCTGTACTGTTTGAAATTAAACTAGAACTCCAGTAGTTAAGAGCCCTTCTCACTTAGCTAAATAACACAGCTGAAACCTCATGTCACGTGGTCTGGACTGCTGCTGAAGGAAAGGTCGAGGGTTCAAATCTAGACAGGGCCACTCAAGTTTCTTTTACCACTCTAAAATGTGGACACACTTCCTATAATTTGTACCTTCTCCATCCACATCCCATGAGTGTAAGTGTGGAAAGTCCCGGATATAGTCCAGTTTCCTATTAACCATGTAGTAGGCCTACTTTCTATAATAGCATTGGACGTTGTGAAGACAAAGTTCTGGTCTAGTTCTCTTAGGCCGGTGTTACACTGACATATTTCTAAAATATTGTAAAACACTACCTTTTGACAACGTGTGTGTTATTATTACATCACACATATTCTTCAAAGTTTGAACAATAAACGTGATTACAAGAATAGGCGTCAATCATGTCAAAATATTTACTAATGGAGCAAGACATTTAAAGAATGTTGTCAGCTAATTTGATTTAGGAACTAAAGAAAATGCTATTTTACTCTCCAGTCTAGGGGTGTATTTGTGCCTTTATCACTTTCACATCTCACCATTTTACTCTCCAGTCTAGGGGTGTATTTGTGCCTTGAACACTTTCACATCTCACCATTTTACTCTCCAGTCTAGGGGTGTATTTGTGCCTTTATCACTTTCACATCTCACCATTTTACTCTCCAGTCTAGGGGTGTATTTGTGCCTTTATCACTTTCACATCTCACCATTTTACTCTCCAGTCTAGGGGTGTATTTGTGCCTTGAACACTTTCACATCTCACCATTTTACTCTCCAGTCTAGGGTGTATTTGTGCCTTTATCACTTTCACATCTCACCATTTTACTCTCCAGTCTAGGGGTGTATTTGTGCCTTTATCACTTTCACATCTCACCATTTTACTCTCCAGTCTAGGGGTGTATTTTGTGCCTTGAACACTTTCACATCTCACCATTTTACTCTCCAGTCTAGGGGTGTATTTGTGCCTTGAACACTTTCACATCTCACCATTTTACTCTCCAGTCTAGGGGTGTATTTGTGCCTTGAACACTTTCACTTCTCACCATTTTACTCTCCAGTCTAGGGGTGTATTTGTGCCTTGAACACTTTCACATCTCACCATTTTACTCTCCAGTCTAGGGGTGTATTTGTGCCTTTATCACTTTCACATCTCACCATTTTACTCTCCAGTCTAGGGGTGTATTTGTGCCTTTATCACTTTCACATCTCACCATTTTACTCTCCAGTCTAGGGGTGTATTTGTGCCTTTATCACTTTCACATCTCACCATTTTACTCTCCAGTCTAGGGTGTATTTGTGCCTTGAACACTTTCACATCTCACCATTTTACTCTCCAGTCTAAGGTTGTATTTTGTGCCTTGAACACTTTCACTTCTCACCATTTTACTCTCCAGTCTAGGGGTGTATTAGTGCTGTGAACACTTTCACATCTCACCATTTTACTCTCCAGTCTAGGGGTGTATTTGTGCCTTTATCACTTTCACATCTCACCATTTTACTCTCCAGTCTAGGGTGTATTTTGTGCCTTGAACACTTTCACATCTCACCATTTTACTCTCCAGTCTAGGGGTGTATTTGTGCCTTGAACACTTTCACATCTCACCATTTTACTCTCCAGTCTAGGGGTGTATTTGTGCTTTGAACACTTTCACATCTCACCATTTTACTCTCCAGTCTAGGGGTGTATTTGTGCCTTGAACACTTTCACATCTCACCATTTTACTCTCCAGTCTAGGGGTGTATTTGTGCCTTGAACACTTTCACATCTCACCATTCTACTCTCCAGTCTAGGGGTGTATTTGTGCCTTGAACACTTTCACATCTCACCATTTTACTCTCCAGTCTAGGGGTGTATTTGTGCCTTGAACACTTTCACATCTCACCATTTTACTCTCCAGTCTAAGGTTGTATTTTGTGCCTTGAACACTTTCACATCTCACCATTTTACTCTCCAGTCTAGGGGTGTCTTTGTGCCTTGAACACTTTCACATCTCACCACTTTACTCTCCAGTCTAAGGTTGTATTTTGTGCCTTGAACACTTTCACTTCTCACCATTTTACTCTCCAGTCTAGGGGTGTATTTGTGCTTTGAACACTTTCACATCTCACCATTTTACTCTCCAGTCTAGGGGTGTATTTGTGCCTTGAACACTTTCACATCTCACCATTTTACTCTCCAGTCTAGGGGTGTATTTGTGCCTTGAACACTTTCACTTCTCACCATTTTACTCTCCAGTCTAGGGTGTATTTGTGCCTTTATCACTTTCACATCTCACCATTTTACTCTCCAGTCTAGGGGTGTATTTGTGCTTTGAACACTTTCATATCTCACCATTTTGTTGACAAAACCACAGAGTGTGTTCTATAAAGTATGAAGTATTTGTAAAATATATTATTTTATAAAAGATGTTTAAAGAACAGTCAAGGTTATATCGTATTTCTCTTACTATTGTTATTTAATTAAAGAAATATATCAGAGTAATACCGGCTTAAAGAAAGATGTTGAGCTGCAGATTTGTACAAAAATAGCCAAACATCGAACTTGACTATCACAAGCAAAAAGATTGACCTTATTTAAAAAAGGGAGTGATTCCCATCTCATTGTCTTTCCTCCTGATAGTTTAGTTAATTAGCTGATAGAGTAGGTACATTCATTAATAATCCTTCCAAAAAACATAATAAGATATAGTGTTTCTCCTGTTTTACAACGATTATTCGAAAGTTAATCATAGTTTCCTCTAAACAGGATATTTTAGGATAAATGACGCTCACGTGTCTGGACCGATATCTCAAGGATTGGCTCAGCAATATACACACGTGACCACAGGTAGCTGCGCCAAGGTCACACAGCGTATCTTGCATGATTGGCTCAGCATATACACACGTGACCACAGGTAGCTGCGCCAAGGTCACACAGCGGTATCTTGCATGATTGGCTCAGCAATATACACACGTGACCACAGGTAGCTGCGCCAAGGTCACACAGCGGTATCTTGCATGATTGGCTCAGCATTATACACACGTGACCACAGGTAGCTGCGCCAAGGTCACACAGCGGTATCTTGCATGATTGGCTCAGCAATATACACACGTGACCACAGGTAGCTCCGCCAAGTTCACACAGCGGTATCTTGCATGATTGGCTCAGCATTATACACACGTGACCACAGGTAGCTGCGCCAAGGTCACACAGCGGTATCTTGCATGATTGGCTCAGCATTATACACACGTGACCACAGGTAGCTGCGCCAAGGTCACACAGCGGTATCTTGCATGATTGGCTCAGCATTGTACACACGTGACCACAGGTAGCTGCGCCAAGGTCACACAGCGGTATCTTGCATGATTGGCTCAGCATTATACACACGTGACCACAGGTAGCTGCGCCAAGGTCACACAGCGGTATCTTGCATGATTGGCTCAGCATTATACACACGTGACCACAGGTAGCTGCGCCAAGGTCACACAGCGGTATCTTGCATGATTGGCTCAGCAATATACACATGTGACCACAGGTAGCTGCGCCAAGGTCACACAGCGGAATCTTGCATGATTGGCTCAGCAATATACACACGTGACCACAGGTAGCTGCGCCAAGGTCACACAGCGGTATCTTGTATGATTGGCTCAGCAATATACACACGTGACCACAGGTAGCTGCGCCAAGGTCACACAGCGGTATCTTGCATGATTGGCTCAGCAATATACACACGTGACCACAGGTAGCTGCGCCAAGGTCACACAGCGGTATCTTGCATGATTGGCTCAGCAATATACACACGTGACCACAGGTAGCTGCGCCAAGGTCACACAGTGGTATCTTGCATGATTGGCTCAGCAATATACACACGTGACCACAGGTAGCTGCGCCAAGGTCACACAGCGGTATCTTTCATGATTGGCTCAGCAATATACACACGTGACCGCAGGTAGCTAGCTGCGCCAAGGTCACACAGCGGTATCTTTCATGATTGGCTCAGCAATATACACACGTGACCGCAGGTAGCTAGCTGCGCCAAGGTCACACAGCGGTATCTTGCATGATTGGCTATTTCCAGTCCAAGCCGGATATTATTAGCATGAGATTTCAAATGTGTTATATTCTTCCTCTACCGCCGCCTGATACTTGAAGCACAAAGAGTTGTGAATATAAGGAGGGGAAGGTGTTCTTACCTTGTTTCTCTACCAGTGGTTACGTCACATCCTGTTGTTCCCACGCAAGAACATGAAACATGGCGGACTATTACACAGTTATCAAAGTGCTCGGCTCCTCAAGAATCTCCAAGGGAAGAATTAGCGAAGATAAAGCGTGAGATGGTTTCACCTGAAACACTTTTCTCTGAGATATTCATTTTACTTTACTAAATTACATCATAGCGTGTATTACCTGTGTAATGATGCTCTCCCACCTGAGCTATACCACACCTGAGCTACACCACACCTGAGAAGTGAACAACAAGTACAAGAAAGAAGTCTAACGTTTTAATTAAAGTCTCAGTGTTAAGAGTTGGTGAGCGGCGAACACACCTGACTCAGCGTGATCGTGGGGTTTATGGCGTTAGTCTTGCAATGGACTGGATTGCTGGTGAATTGGATGTTGGGGTTCTAATCCTGGCCAGGTAGACTGAGGGCTGTTTTCCCACCCTCTCTCCAAATTAAATATATCTCATTTTCTTTATACTTCCTTCTTCATCCTTACCCACTAAATTAAGAAGTAAATAATTATGGCTCCATCCAAATTTGTTAAAATTAATTTAGAAAAATTGCTTTTATTCAACGCGTCTTGTCAATCATCCAGGCTAGTATTACCAACAATCTGCGCCAGTATTACCAACAATCTGCGCTAGTATTAACAACAATCTGCTACTTTTACATCAAACATCTGCGTCAGTATTACCAACAATCTGCGCTGAGTATTAACAACAATCTGTGTTTAGTATTTACAACAATCTGCGCCATTTATTACCACACGATCTGCGGTGTATTTACCAACAATCTGCGCTAGTATTAACAAAAATCTGCGCTATATTACCAGTAATCTGCGCTGTATTACCAACCTATCTGCCTATATTAACAATAATCTGCGCTAGAATTAACAGCTTTGTCTAGTATTACCAACAATCTGCTAGTATAACAATCTGCGCTGTATAAATACCATTGGGTTAGTATTACAACAATCTGCGCTGTTTACCACAACTGCGCTTGTCATACCAAAATCTGCGTAGTATTAACAAAATCTGCGCTAGTATTACCAATAATTGCGCTAGTATTACCAACAATCTGCGCTAGTATTAACAAACATCTGCGCTAGTATTAACAGCCATTCGGTCTAGTATTACCAACAATCTGCGCTAGTATACATCTCGCTAGTATAATAGCCATTCGGGCTAGTATTACCAACAATCTGCGCTAGTATTAACAAAAATCTGCGCTAGTATTACCAAAATTGCGCTAGTATTACAACAATCTGCGCTAGTATTAACAAACATCTGCGCTAGTATTAACAGCCATTCGGGCTATTATTACCAACAATCTGCGCTAGTATTAACAGCCATTCGGCTAGGATTACCATCGCATATCAGGCTATGGGCATTCTAATTACGCTAGTGGGTCGGGATGAGGCTGGCAGATCCATGAGAAAGTGTACCCAAATTTATGTGGAGAGAGAATCGGAAACTATTTAGGTAAAGCCATTCTGAGTAGGCCTGCTCGGAATTCAAACCCCAACCTCCCTGTCAGTACGAAACAAGACCATATTATGTTGACGTCTTAGTCCACGCGATGTGAAAGTGGTTCTGAATGTGACCGACGTACGTTGTGTTTACTGGGCAGACCACCAGGGGCGGGATTTAGGGTTGGGGGGTAGTGTCATCAGAAGTCCTAAACAAACACAAGGATCCCGTCTGCAGATATTGTAGACAAAGAAAGAGGGGTAGTCGGAGGTTTGGGATTATCAAAAGGGTCGAATAATGGTGAGGGTGGACACCCCTTCTTGGAGCGAGTGTTTGACTTGTTAATGTACGTGTATAAGTCAGCCCAAAACCTTCTTAATCCAGCAGAGAGAGAAACAGAGCTGATATCGGACCCAAACCACGCTGTTAACTCAACACGGAGATACATTGATATTTCCTGATTACAATCGTAGTTACAGAGCGCTGTGAGGGTTGAGGAGAACTATATACATACCACTATGAGGGTTGAGAGAACTATATACAGACCACTGTGAGGTTGAGGAGAACTATATACATAACCCCTGTGAGGTTGAGGAGAACTATATACAGACCACTGTGAGGGTTGAGGAGAACTATATACAGACCACTGTGAGGGTTGAGGAGAACTATATACAGACCACTGTAAGGTTGAGGAGAACTATATACAGAACACTGTGAGGGTTGAGGAGAACTATATACAGACCACTGTGAGGGTTGAGGAGAACTATATACAGACCCTGTGAGGGTTGAGGAGAACTATACACATACCACTGTGAAGGTTGAGGAGAACTATATACAGACCACTCTGAGATTTGAGGAGAACTATATACAGACCACTGTGAGGTTGAGGAAACTAAACAGACATCTGAATTGATGAACATATACACCATATGAGGGTTGAGGAGAACTATATACAGACCACTGTGAGGTTGAGGAGAACTATATACAGAACCACTGTGAGGGTTGAGGAGAACTATATACAGACCACTGTGAGAGTTGAGGAGAACTATATACAGACCACTGTGAGGGTTGAGGATAACTATATACAGACCACTCTGAGATTTGAGGAGAACTATATACAAAACACTGAGAGGTTTGAGGAGAACTATATACAGACCATTGTGAGGGTTGAGGAGAACTATATACAGCCACTGTGAGAGTTGAGGAGAACTATATACAGACCACTGTGAGGGTTGAGGAGAACTATATACAGACCACTGTAAGGGTTGAGGAGAACTATATACAGACCACTGTGAGGGTTGAGGAGAACTATATACATAACACTGTGAGGGTTGAGGAGAATATATACAGACCACTGTGAGAGTTGAGGAGAACTATATACAGACCACTGTGAGGGTTGAGGATAACTATATACAGACCACTGTGAGGGTTGAGGAGAACTAATCGACCACTGTGAGAGTTGAGGAGAACTATTACATAACCACTGTGAGGGTTGAGGAGAACTATATACAAACACTGTGAGGGTTGAGAGAAACTACATACAGGCCACTGTTAGGGTTGAGGAGAACTATATACATACCACTGTGAGGGTTGAGGAGAACTATATACAGACCACTGTGAGGGTTGAGGAGAACTAATACAGACACTGTGAGGGTTGAGGATAACTATATACAGACCACTGTGAGGATTGAGGAGAACTATATACATAACACTGTGAGGGTTGAAGGGGAACTATATACTGGCTGAGATGTCTGAACACCTACCACTGTACTATATGATCAGCTTGTAACGCCGTGAGATAAAAAGACTCGGAAACCCGCTTAACACTGCTATGCGGGTTGCGGAACACTCCATTAAAGGCGATTTTGCTTAAAAAGTCGTGATTTCACTCCAGTTCTCGACGCAACCACTGGAGAATGTAAACACGAGTTATAAAAGCAGGCAATAATATCTTTCAAGACAAAAATATCACCATTAGTGGGCAAATGAATTAAAATCGTCAGTTTCACCTGGTTTGTTTTGCTATCTGCCGGCAGTTCAGTGCTCGAATCCCATTCGGGTGTAGTGAGATTTATTTTTTTCAAAGGTTTTCCACTTATCTTTGTACATGTGGGTGCATTTAATATAAACTCTATATTTACCTTGCCTATTATTCTAAATTATATATGTGGATAGCCCAGACGGGTGGTAAGACATGGAGGACGGAAAGTTAAAACATAAACACAGGGAAAAAAATTATTCGTACTATTTGTCCGTGCTAGTCTTACCACCCATCCGTGCTAGTCTTACTACCCGTTCGTGCTATCCGCATTTAGTTACAATAAGGTGAAGGAATGAGTGGGGTAAAGTTTATAGAAAATGTACCTACTTCGTGTTGAGGGAGAATAGGACACCAATGAGTAAACAAATCCCCTCAGTACACTCGACTATAATTGAGCCACAACCTTCCAGTATGGATGAGCCTGACGTTAAGTCAGCGTGACCACCGCTATGGAGCTCGTCTAACAGAGCTCTGAGACTCATTTCAGGAATCTACTAATATTCAAGAAGGGTTAGTTCATCTCAAAATATAGTTCACACCAAGATGGAGGGGGAATAGATCAACACGTACTTACATTTCAGGTTTAATGAGATGAAAACGTGAAATTATCTGGTTTCAAGGTCACAACAGAACATTCTGAGATAGTTGAGGGTTGTTTTAGTGATTTGTAAGATTCAGAACTGTCATTAACATAAGAAATATGGGAGGATATTTCCCATCAAAGGGTTCCATCTAAAGTAATTTTAATTGAGCGTTTATGCAATACTTAGCGTCTTACCAAATTCAACATCTTCAGTTAAATTTTAGAGTTTATCAAATAAAACTCAGTACAGAATAACCTGAGTGATTATGACGTCAGAAGACGGTGGAAACCCAGGTGCAGTAACATAACAAACTACGACGGTAATATTAACTCGGGTAAAAAAGTAACAGCCTTCGTAAGATAATTTCATCAAGGCAGGTAATTATAAGGACGATCGGGCGATGGCAAGGACCTTCATTTTAACAGGTTTATTTTCCAGACACGGCAGTTCCTACTTTATCTCCTCGGTTAGGGCCCTGGCGCGCGGCAATTTGCCACAGTCGCAGGGGCAGGCCGGGAGGAATGAAGCGTCATTAAAACCACTTAACATTTCACTCCCTCTTAGCCCCACGGCTCCCCTTTCCTCTAGAGTACCCTGACTTACGTTTCATGTAGTTAGGCTCCTGGAGGGGGAACCTAGCGAAAATACACAAGAACAAAAGTTTGAACATATAAAAGTGAGGCAGTCTTCAACCTGAATTTTTTACTTTAGAGCCCCCTTCCCCTGTTAGTGACTGCCCCCCCCCTCCCCGAGTTGTTTCAGAAGCTGCATTCTCCAAAGAGCACTTAAGGGGGAGAGACCGCAGTATGAAGCTGGGCGCTTTGTGAAGGTCTGGTATTTAAAAAGTAAATATTTACTGTGTGACAGAGAAAGAAGATTCTGTCACAACATTAGCTTGTAGCTCAGTGATAGTTCTATCACTATACTAGCTTGTAGTAGTTGGATGGTAGTTCTATCAACACCAGCCTGTAGTAGTTCACTGATAGTTCTGTCACAACATCAGTCTGTAGTAGTTCAGTGATAGTTCTGTCACAACATCAGTCTGTAGTAGTTCAGTGATAATTCTGTCACAACACCAGTCTGAAGTAGTTCAGTGATAGTTCTGTCACAACACCAGTCTGTAGTAGTTCAGTGATAGTTCTGTCACAACACCCGCCTGTAGTAGTTCAGTGATAGTTCTGTCACAACACCAGTCTGTAGTAGTTCAGTGATAGTTCTGTCACAACACCCGCCTGTAGTAGTTCAGTGATAGTTCTGTCACAACACCAGTCTGTAGTAGTTCAGTGATAGTTCTGTCACAACACCAGCCTGTAGTAGTTCAGTGATAGTTCTGTCACAACACCAGCCTGTAGTAGTTCAGTGCTAGTTCTATCACACCACCAGTCTGTAGTAGTTCAGTGATAGTTCTGTCACAATACCAGCCTGTAATTGTTCATTGACAGCTCTGCACAAGCCATGTATCCAGAACTGTCTGTGGTGGAACTATATGAGGTCCTTAGGCCCTCCCTTCTCGAACACATCCCTTCTCACCCTTCAAGAGTGCTCAAAGGAAGGGTGAAGGGACACTCGGGTGAAGGTTGGTAATATCGCCACGAACACGTGCACAAACTTTCTCTTTTCGTCAAGTTGGTATTTACCCTCGAGAGCCCAACCATTGACTCAGCAAATAAACCCTTCCGCCCTTTTTTTTAGATTAATTGCAATACATTTGGATGACTTCATTTTGCATCAGTTGCTCTCAAAGAGAATAACAAGAGGCTAATTAGAACTATTATTGAGATGTACTAATTAATACGACATATTGAACTAGCTCATGTGTTGGTTTGGAAACGTAGGGACTTTATTGAAAAGGAACATGGTAATTTTAGTTCAATGTGTGAGCAGGAAAACTTCAATAAATATGAGAGAATCAAGGAATGTTGGGGAATAATCACAGGATCAACCAGGGAATGTTGGGGAATATCACAGGATCAACCAGAGAATGTTGGAGAATATCACAGGATCAACCAGGGAATGTTGGGGAATATCACAGGATCGACCAGGGAATGTTGGGGAATATAACAGGATCAACCAGGGAATACTGGGGAATATCACAGGATCAACCCGGGAATGCTGGGGAATATCACAGGATCAACCAGGGAATGTTGGGGAATATCACAGGATCAACCAGAGAATGTTGGGGAATATCACAGGATCAACCAGGGAATGTTGGGGAATATCACAGGATCAACCAGGGAATGATGGGGAATATCACAGGATCAACCAAGGAATGCTGGGGAATATCACAGGATCAACCAGAGAATGTTGGAGAATATCACAGGATTAACCAGAGAATGTTGGGGAATATCACAGGATCAACCAGGGAATGCTGGGGAATATCACAGGATCAACCAGGGAATGCTGGGGAATATCACAAGATCAACCAGGGAATGTTGGGGAATATCACAGGACCAACCAGGGAATGTTGGGGAATATCACAGGATCAACCAGGGAATACTGGGGAATATCACAGGATCAACCAGGGAATGTTGGGGAATATCACAGGATCAACCAGGGAATACTGGGTAATACTGCCCGATAAAAGACTATTTGCGGGTGGCTCAGTGTAATGAGTTGTCAGGTGAGGTGGGCCCTATAACCTGCCAGGGGCAGGAAATCAGAGTTCAGGGTGATTAGTTCGTAAATTGAAATTGAAAACTTTGTTGTTTGTTTAGTTTGGAGCAACTTGAGGAGGAAAAGGAAAGCAATGTAATAAAGATTGATGATAGAGAGACGTGAATTGAGGTCTGATCTTATAAACAAGACCTTAACTACCAGTCACTGTCCCTCCGTGGTTCATTAGGTTGAGACAGTCTAGAACTGTATTTTATTGCTCTACTTACAACATCCTGTGCTCAGTCATAGAGCTATGATCAAATAAATACTATCTTCCATTAAATAAATCAGAGTGATAATAATCTTATCCAGATGTTTGCTATATATTTCCTAGAGAGAAATATTCCTCGTTTATAGTTGGAAAATATCAGAGTATAATGTCCTTGCAGCTTCCGGAGAGGGATCCACGCAGAGTTGACACCCCTTCTCCTTCCCAACCCCGTCACATTTCTTGTTTCACTTGTTTGTTAGTCGCTGTTGACCTGTGTTCAAACCCGGACCCCTCCTCTGAGGACTGGCAGGATGTTTCTGAGTGGTCAGGGACACACTATCCTCCAAGGTCATCATGCATCTGGTTTGATTCCAGGCTGGGGACATTAAGAACAGGTCTCAGCTTACATTGTCGTGGTCCCCAGTTTAACGACCTAGAAGGGCTGAAAGATAGATCTTTTGTGAACATAATTAAGTTAAAATGGTGGTTCTAATTAAATGTCACTATAAATTATCTTATTTAGCCGAACAGTAAGAGGATTGAGGATATCATAGGGACAATATGAGTATTTGTCTGGAGAGAGGTTGTAAAACCACACTTTGTAAGGGAGGTTATTGATAAGGTGGAGCTAACCACTAGCCTGGTCCCGAAAGTAAATTAAGGGGGAGATGTTTTCTAGCCGGAAGCCATATTGTAGTCTCTGCTGTTACCGAGAGTTTCTGAACCAGGCTTAATGTGGTAATACTGTGGGAAACAGCGGGCTATGTGACCAGACTATCTGTACTGGGTATGTAAGACCACTCAAACAATGTACCCAGGGTAGTTAGACCTGTACCCAGTCTCCCTGACCACTCAGAGAATGGACCCAAGGTAGTTAGACCTGTACCCAGTCTCTCTGACCACTCAGAGAATGGACCCAAGGTAGTTAGACCTGTACCCAGTCTCCCTGACCACTCAGAGAATGGACCCAAGGTAGTTAGACCTCTACCCAGACTCCCAGACCACTGAATCACAAGAATGTTATTCGTCAGGAATTGTTTACATTTATTAAAGTTGAGTGGTTGTAATTATTTCTCTGTCCAGCTCTTAGCTCATCGCACCAAACCTTACAGGAAATCTGGTCAGGTCTTTATCTGAGCAGTCGCTACCCCCTCGTCCGATGTTGCAGCCTGCTTGACACAACATACCTTCTTCTCTGTATGATCAATGTGCATTCCTACAACCTTACACGTCATTTATTTCCCCCGTCCTGGCATTTCATTGGCCGGTTCACCAGAGAGCTACATCAGCAAACAAAACACTCAGCCTCAGTACAGCAATAGAGACAAATTCGAATCTGAATTTAAACTTAAGAGTCCATCTCACCCCCAAACTTAGGTAAGTAACACAGCACGTGATCTGTCTTGTTCTTTAGAAAACAGTGGAAATGAAACCAGCTCGACTCTGAGATGGGCTGCTATTTGGGGAAGGGGGTGAATATATGCCTGCTGGCGGGTATATTCCCAACTTGGTGGCCATGTAGAGACAAACGTTGATCCGGGAGAAGGCAACTTTTCAAAATAGAACATGTGTTTTGAGATTCAGAAAGAGGCCACTAGAAAAACTACAAGTTTCGTTCTAAAATATGTACAATACTGTACTACCTCTAAGGTGAGAATAACCCTTAGATATGGGTACGTTTACACAAATTGTTAGGAAACGTTAATCTGAAAATGTGTATTGTGTAATGAATATGTTAGTTATTTTATTTTCAATGATGAATCAGGTTAATGAAGGCTACGACACAGTTGTAAATACTTAATCACACGGTCTTTTATAGTTTGTTGGCGTCTTACTACCCGTTCGGTTTATACTCTTATGTACTGTTTACTCTTATGGTTTTAGGAATTAGGAAGCTATATTTAGAATAAGTGTACCCGCATCTGCATGGAGAGAAAGTGGAAAACAATTTGGTAAAAACCATCCTCAATACACCCGATTGAGATTCGAACCTCAATCTCCCCGTCATCGGCAGTCTAGTCTGCTGTTAGAGTAGCGCCTTAGACCATGTGGCCACAGAAGTAGGACACCAAAAAACCATTGGTAACCATATTAAACTCTTCAGATACACATTTGGAACAATATTACTATGGTATATTTTTAAAAATTACAAATTTTCAAAAATCATTCATTAGTATATTATTCTAAGCATTTTTTAAAAAACGATCATAAATTCTTATTTTCATGTAAAACACTCCACAAACACCCATTTTAAGCCAAAACCTTAAAAATATTTTAAAACATTTAAATACCAGCCATTATTAAACTATTCTTAAATACATTCAGCCCCTAAAAAATATCTACAGTTTTAGTTGTCATGTCAAACACACTCGGTATCCATTTTAAAAGAATTGTTTATTACCATTTTAGAAAAGTTTGAATTAAAAAGATAGCTTATCAATAAACTATCCTTAACCTGAGGGCCAAAATTAATGTTAAAACCCCCGCGAGGTATGCCCCTGCCTTCCAACCCGGGGCGGAAGTTCAAGCCGACCCTCTCTAGGGGATAGCTCTCAGGTGCTGGCTGGAATGGAACCAGGGTCCTTAGACCTCAAGTCGTCCATTTGGACCACTGAGCCATCAGCTCACAATATTTCAAAAGTTGAGTTTTTCACTAACGGTTTTCAATAAATTGAATCAATAAAATGTCGTCTTCTTCCATCAAACCAAAATATCGACTTTTATGATTATGATTATTATTATTACGATTGTAATAATTACGTCCGTTAATAAATTATGTTAATTGATGACAGTCCACCGGTCTTTGCAACCATTCGCTACGTCAGAAATAACCGTTATTCATTTAATTAGTATCGGTGTTTTGATGTATTGACGGAAAATTAAAATGACAGAAATTTAGTCACCCCCACAATGGGCTAAATGATAAGTATCTTCTAATTAGTAATTCCATCAGGGGTGGGGGAGGGGGTGGAGATCATTGGAGCCTCACATGGACCAAGGGTGACAGAGTAAGAAGGGCCTAAGTGTAACAGGGATGTTATTAACTACTTTGGCCTCCTACAGGAAGTTACAAAGTTTTTCAAAAATATTTCATCCGGTTAACACATCCCAATCTCAAAATTTGGTTGGAAGAAAATATAATAACCGTGAAATTATTATTTTAATACCTATAGCCCAATTTGTGTAGGTATGGTCTTTTATAAACCGTATGGTCTTTTATAAACCACAGACATATTACTCTGCAAGTTGATACTATTGTTGTTGATAACATGTAGTAGCTGCAGATAACATGATTTGACGTTTGAATACTTGGAAGTAGATATTGTAACCGTAATATCCGTCAGATTCCAATGAAAATGGAACTATATTAAAAAAAGTAAGTTTATTTTCGGTATAATAAGGAGGGAGAAGCAGGACTGACTATTTCTATTCTTGTTATTTCGCAACCACAATGTTACCATTTCACCAGAGACGTCGCTAACACACAACTATTGGAGACATAACTTCACCTGGAACAAAGAGCCTGGAGACAGTCAGTCTCTAATCATCTTATCAACCACAATGTGTTTGACATGACAAATAACAGTGTATGATTGTCTTTCGTGGAAAAACTAATTTTAGGACAGTTCACTGATAACATATTTTTGCAAGTTTGAAATTTTTCTGAAATGGCTTTAACGTGTTTTTTTTTCAAAATGGTTAGATGGAGAGTGTTTAAAATTATGAATAAGAATGTGTGTTCCTTTTACTAAAAACTAAACAATATATAAGGGTAGTCTATTTATGAGCTATTTTTGAAAATTTACAAATTTTTTTAAAATTTTCGCATTGGCCCGAATATAGTATGGCCATGCATTTAATAAAACCATAAAAATGTGAAGGTGTTTGTTCTACATGATCAATACGTACTATAGCAATTTCCATCAAAATATCTGTTTGAAGAGTCTTTCATAAGATTATCAAAATAGGGTTGGTTCCTCTGAGTAAAAGATACTAAGAGGTAGTTGCTGATGGTAGTTTTGGAAAATGTTATCATAAACCACAAGAGACTATATAAAGACAAGATTGTGTCGTAACATTTAATTTTTTACGTTACTAAGAATGTCCATCATATTGGACAGATTATTTGGAGGGTAAGGGGGTAGCTGCCCCCCTCTGGTCCCCCAACCCTCTAGCAACGCCTGAGCTCTGAAGAACATAAAACGAAGAAACACAAATATATTGTACATAAATAAACACATATGCTTGTTTGAAGGTTTCTAGCAAATTGTTTTCATACATCATAATCTTTTTATTCTAATCAAGTTACATTTCCGAAATAAAAGACGGCAGCATTTCTTCTCACTTGAATCTATTCATAAAGTTTAAATCAGCATTTTAATTGGTAGAAAGAGCCATCGGTGTAAGAAAAGAGAAGAGCAATAATTGAAAATCTCGCCCCCCTTCCCTCTCCATAATTTTCCTGCTACTGATTACTACAGGATGAGGAGATACCACTGTTTACACCAAATATTAATTAAATTATTCCCCCTGAGTGTGATGTATGGGGCTGCGAGCAACAGTGTCTTAACTGACAGTACTAACATGTTCTAAATGCAACATGGCATTAACTGACAGTACTGGCATGCTCTGTATACAACATAGTATTATCTTACAGTACTACCATGCTCTGTATACAACATAGTATTATCTTACAGTACTAGCATGCTCTGTATACAACATTGTATTATCTTACAGTACTAGCATGCTCTGTATACAACATAGTATTATCTTACAGTACTACATGCTCTGTATACAATATAGTATTATCTTACAGTACTACCGTGCTCTGTATACAACATAGTATTATCTTACAGTACTAGCATGCTTGTATACAACATTGTATTATCTTACAGTACTACCATGCTCTGTATACAACATAGTATTATCTTACAGTACTAGCATGCTCTGTATACAACATTGTATTATCTTACAGTACTAGCATGCTCTGTATACAACATAGTATTATCTTACAGTACTAGCATGCTCTGTATACAACATAGTATTATCTTACAGTACTACCATGCTCTGTATACAACATTGTATTATCTTACAGTACTTAGATGCTCTGTATACAACATAGTATTATCTTACAGTACTAGCATGCTCTGTATAAACATAGTATTATCTTACAGAAACTACCATGCTCTGTATACAAACATAGTATTATCTTACAGTACTAGCATGCTTGTATACAACATTGTATTATCTTACAGTACTACCATGCTCTGTATACAACATTGTATTATCTTACAGTACTACCATGCTCTGTATACAACATTGTATTATCTTACAGTACTACCATGCTCTGTATACAACATAGTGTTATCTTACAGTACTACCATGCTCTGTATACAACATTGTATTATCTTACAGTACTACCATGCTCTGTATACAACATTGTATTATCTTACAGTACTACCATGCTCTGTATACAACATAGTATTATCTTACAGTATTACCATGGTAGATATGTAACATAGTATCAACTCACATTAGTGCTAAATAGTGTAATTGTGCACATGACTGCTCTTTAATCCCAATAACTTTGATACAAGTCGATAATAGCCTATGTGTTTATACGTTAAAAAGAGATCTGAAACTAAAACAATAACACTTGTAAGTAAACACCTAGCTCTAGCACCATATAGTTTATTATTGTATTCCCCCTTGAACATGAATAGGGTATCATTGCCCACTCAGCCACGGGGACTCCCTTAATGTAATTGCAACATATATGGATATGTTACAAACATGATTGTTAAATAATGGTACTTAAACAATTACTCCCGAGAAGACATAACCCCTCCTACCCACTTCAACGTTCCCGTCCGACTAAAGATACTTCACCCGTCCTACCCACTTCAACTATCCCGTCCAACTAAGGAGACATAACCCGTCCTACCCACTTCAACGTTCCCGTCCGAATAAAGAGACTTCACCCGTCCTACCCACTTCAACTATCCCGTCCGACTAAGGAGACTTCAACTCCGTCGTCTACCCCCACTTCAACTATCCCGTCCGACTAAGGAGACATAACCCATCCTACCCACTTCAACGTTCCCGTCCGACTAAAGAGACTTCACCCGTCCTACCCACTTCAACGTTCCCGTCCGACTAAAGAGACTTCACCCGTCCTACCCACTTAACTATCCCGTCCGACTATAGGAGACTTCACCCGTCCTACCCACTTCAACGTTCCCGTCCGACTAAAGAGACTTCACCCGTCCTACCCACTTCAACGTTCCCGTCCGAATAAAGAGACTTCACCCGTCCTACCCACTTCAACTATCCCGTCCGACTAAGGAGACTTCACCCGTCTCCCTACCCACTTCAACGTTCCCTCCAGTCCGACTAAAGAGACTTCACCCGTCCTACCCACTTCAACTGTCAAGTTCCCGTTCCGACCTGACAAGAGACTTCACCCGTCCTAACCACTTTCAACGTTCCCGTCCGACTAAGGAAAGTGCTGGTCAGGGTCGGTACGACGAGTCATGCCAGATGACGTCATGAGTTTCACGTCAGAGAAGCTTCGAGACCCCGGTAGAGCACTATGGACGCTTCGAAACCACGGTGAAAGCTTAAAGAGTGCTCCACGAGTAGACTTATCTAGGTGAGCGCCAGTCGCTCCATCGGTCCCACGCATGCGCCCTGTCCCCCTTCCTTTACCAATCACTGCCCTCCTTTGAATTCCCCTCTATCCATTATGGAATCACGTGATGACATTCTAGGACTATAAATTTCATCTTTAGTCTGTGTTGGTACTCATAATAGCACCGTTGACTGCTTAGGTAAGCTAATTACTTCCATTAAGCAGGCTAGCCATTTGCAATCAAAATTATCTTTTGACTTTATCTGTTCTTTGTTAAACTTTTCAAAATTATCCTTTCAGACTACATATTAAATTGTAGTTATTTATTTAAATAAAATATTAAATTTAAAATCATAATTTTGAGGTCATTTTAATACAAAGTTTGTTACTACTTTCATTTTATTGATTGTTGGTGATTCATTTAATGCTTCAATTATGGATTTTTTAAGTCGAGGTCTACCCGGACTTTGTAGGTCCTCCCTTTCCACTACACTCTCTTTCTTGGTTCACTTGTATATGTTTAGATCTAATGTTGTCTATCAATAAATGTTAATTGGAACCCACTTCCTTATTGTTTCTATTTTGGGGTTATTCAGGTTGGGGGTTACAAACTGACGTCCAAACGTCGTGTTCCTCCATGCGTCCTGTTGCTAGGTTGCTTATGATCCTGTCTGTGGATCTGCATCCATTAGAAGCAGGATTGCATCTGATACACGAGGTCGCCTCTGAGGTAATTTCAGAAACAGCTCCAACTAAACAGTGCTGCCTTTATCTTGCGGGCTCTTTAGCCATAGACGTATAGTAGATCCTCTAGGTAATTTCACAAACAGCTTCAATTAAACAATGCCCCTTTATCTTGCGGGGCTCTTTAGCCATAGACGTATAGTAGATCCTCTGAGGTAATTTCACAAACAGCTTCAATTAAACAATGCCACCTTTATCTTGCCGGGCTCTTTAGCCATAGACGTATAGTAGATCCTCTAAGGTAATTTCACAAACAGCTTCAATTAAACAATGCCACCTTTATCTTGCCGGGCTCTTTAGCCATAGACGTATAGTAGATCCTCTGAGGTAATTTCACAAACAGCTTCAATTAAACAATGCCACCTTTATCTTGCCGGGCTCTTTAGCCATAGACGTATAGTAGATCCTCTGAGGTAATTTCACAAACAGCTTCAATTAAACAATGCCACCTTTATCTTGCCGGGTTCTTTAGCCATAGACGTATAGTAGATCCTCTGAGGTAATTTCACAAACAGCTTCAATTAAACAATGCCGCCTTTATCTTGCCGGGCTCTTTAGCCATAGACGTATAGTAGATCCTCTGAGGTAATTTCACAAACAGCTTCAATTAAACAATGCCACCTTTATCTTGCCGGGTTCTTTAGCCATAGAAGTATAGTAGATCCTCTGAGGTAATTTCACAAACAGCTTCAATTAAACAATGCCACCTTTATCTTGCCGGGTTCTTTAGCCATAGACGTATAGTAGATCCTCTGAGGTAATTTCACAAACAGCTTCAATTAAACAATGCCGCCTTTATCTTGCCGGGCTCTTTAGCCATAGACGTATAGTAGATCCTCTGAGGTAATTTCACAAACAGCTTCAATTAAACAATGCCGCCTTTATCTTGCCGGGTTCTTTAGCCATAGACGTATAGTAGATCCTCGAAGCTCGCACCAGCGACTCCGGGGGGACATACAATATATCAACACGTATGTTGTCAACTTTCATTGGAATGAGCGGTGGTCTTAGGGGGAGTTGCCCCCCTGCTAGGGCTGAAACCAACGTCTTTCCGGCCATTGTTTGAAACAATGGATACCGCCAATAGATTTAAAGGTAATTTTATTTATGTTTGGAGCATAACGAACTAATGCAGTTCCCAGGAATGCATATAGAATTTACAAATTAGACCTGACCTAGTCTTGATCTAGACCTGACCTAGTCTTAACCTAGACCCGACCTAGTCGTCCCACTCAGGCTAAAATACAACCAAGTTATCTTTCTAGCATGTCCAAGTCACACCACACTATTGGGATAGAAAATAGAAAGGTAGAATTTAGAGCAAGTGTACCAGCATTTGTGTGGTAAAAACAATCTCACTACACTCTACTGGGACGAGCCAAGATCTCCTCGTTACCGGCAAACCAGACCAGACGAGACTGATGCCTCTATCCATGTTACCACAGTTGCAGATGGTTTTATCTTACCTTTGACCACTGTTATAGGACCGGGGAATATTAACCGCTAGGTCAGGATCCATCCGGACATGTCTGCATACCCATAATGCTTTGCAACACTAACCAAACAGATGAGTATAGACATATGTTACTGTCTTTTGATTTAACAGATCTCTCAGAATAATATCGCGATAGTCGATTTATAATTTCTTGTGATTGGTTCCGAGCTGGCCACGTAGCCACGCCCCTGATCTGCTCTTGTTTGCCGGCAAACATGTGAATTCACATTAACAACCAAAACCCCATACGTCCATACCCCGCCTGTTGTGAACACGGCAGACCAGTTCCCTCGACGCTACGTCTATTGCTTCCTGTATCTGCACACCCACACATCCAGACCAGCCCAGTTCCCTTGACGCTACGTCTATTGCTCCCTGTATCTGCACCCCCACACGTCCAGACCAGCCCAGTTCCCTTGACACTACGTCTATTACTCCCTGTATCTGCACACCCACACGTCCAGACAAGCCCAGTTCCCTTGACGCTACGTCTATTGCTCCCTGTATCTGCACACCCACACGTCCAGACCAGCCCAGTTCCCTTGACGCTACGTCTATTGCTCCCTGTTTCTGCACTCCCTAACACAAGGGTATGAGAAATGGGCCTGTATAAATAAGCTATTTATTTCATTGTACTAGGGAAATTTGTCGGGCCGTGTTGGCTGCACTTCTGATGCAAGGTGAACTCACTTCCCACCATTTTTTAAAACTATAAAAACAACACAGAAATGGGCTCAGCATATAATTTACTTGGTTATTTTTCATATTTTTTTTCCCCTTCTACCTCCATGATTTTGAGGTGTATTATGTTCCTTTTGTTGTCCGTCAGTCAACTTTTTTTTATCACGTGATCTTTGAGAAGTATTGTCAGTAGCCGCGAACAATGGATGTGGCAGTTTGATGTTGGAAACTGGGTTAACTTCAAACTGTTTGTATTTACTTGCTGTGTTTGAAACTGAGTGAGAGAAATGGTTGTATGTGTGAGAGATAGTTGTATGTGTAATACTGTGAGAGATAGTTGTATGTGTAATACTGTGAGAGATAGTTGTATGTGTCATACTGTGAGAGATAGTTGTATATGTAATACTGTAAGAGATAGTTGTATGTGTCATACTGTGAGAGATAGTTGTATGTGTCATACTGTGAGAGATAGTTGTATGTGTAATACTGTGAGAGATAGTTGTATGTGTAATACTGTGAGAGATAGTTGTATGTGTCATACTGTGAGAGATAGTTGTATGTGTCATACTGTGAGAGATAGTTGTATATGTAATACTGTGAGAGATAGTTGTATGTGTAGTACTGTGAGAGATAGTTGTATGTGTAATACTGTGAGAGATAGTTGTATGTGTCATACTGTGATAGATAGTTGTATGTGTCATACTGTGAGAGATAGTTGTATGTGTAATACTGTGAGAGATAGTTGTATGTGTCATACTGTGATAGATAGTTGTATGTGTCATACTGTCATACTGTGAGAGATAGTTGTATGTGTAATACTGTGAGAGATAGTTGTATGTGTCATACTGTGAGATATAGTTGTATGTGTAATACTGTGAGAGATAGTTGTATGTGTCATACTGTGAGAGATAGTTGTATGTGTAATACTGTGAGAGATAGTTGTATGTGTAATACTGTGAGAGATATTTGTATGTGTCATACTGTCTATACATGTGAGAGATAGTTGTATGTGTAATACTGTGAGAGATAGTTGTATGTGTAATACTGTGAGAGATAGTTGTATGTGTAATACTGTGAGAGATAGTTGTATGTAATACTGTAGAGATAGTTGTATGTGTAATACTGTGGGAATAGTTGTATATGTGAATACTGTGAGAGATAGTTGTATGTGTAATACTGTGAAGATAGTTGTATGTGTAATACTGTGAGAGATAGTATGTATATATGTAATTCTGTGAGAGATAGTTGTATGTGTAATACTGTGAGAGATAGTTGTATGTGTAATACTGTGAGAGATAGTTGTATATGTAATACTGTGAGAGATAGTTGTATGTGTAATACTGTGAGAGATAGTTGTATGTGTCATACTGTGAGAGATAGTTGTATGTGTAATACTGTGAGAGATAGTTGTATGTGTAATACTGTGAGAGATAGTTGTATGTGTAATACTGTGAGAGATAGTTGTATGTGTAATACTGTGAGAGATAGTTGTATGTGTAATACTGTGAGAGATAGTTGTATGTGTAATACTGTGAGAGAGTTGTATGTGTAATACTGTGAGAGATAGTTGTATATGTAATACTGTGAGAGATAATTGTATGTGTAATACTGTGAGAGATAGTTGTTATGTGTCATACTGTCATACTGTGAGAGATAGTTGTATGTGTAATACTGTGAGAGATAGTTGTATGTGTCATACTGTCAATACTGTGAGAGATAGTTGTATGTGTAATACTGTGAGAGATAGTTGTATGTGTAATACTGTGAGAGATAGTTGTATGTGTAATACTGTGAGAGATAGTTGTATGTGTATACTGTGAGAGATAGTTTTATATGTAATACTGTGAGAGATAGTTGTATGTGTCATACTGTCATACTGTGAGAGATAGTTGTATGTGTAATACTTTGAGAGATAGTTGTATGTGTAATACTGTGAGAGATAGTTGTATGTGTAATACTGTGAGAGATAGTTGTATGTGTCATACTGTCATACTGTGAGATATAGTTGTATGTGTAATACTGTGAGAGATAGTTGTATGTGTAATACTGTGAGAGATAGTTGTATGTGTAATACTGTGAGAGATAAATGTATATGTAATACTGTAAGAGATAGTTGTATGTGTAATACTGTGAGAGATAGTTGTATATGTAATACTGTGAGAGATAGTTGTATGTGTAATACTGTGAGAGATAGTTGTATGTGTAATACTGTGAGAGATAGTTGTATATGTAATTCTGTGAGAGATAGTTGTATGTGTAATATTGTGAGAGATAGTTGTATGTGTAATACTGTGATAGATAGTTGTATATGTAATACTGTGAGAGATAGTTGTATGTGTAATACTGTGAGAGATAGTTGTATGTGTCATACTGTCATACTGTGAGAGATAGTTGTATGTGTAATACTGTGAGAGATAGTTGTTATGTGTCATACTGTGAGAGATAGTTGTATGTGTAATACTGTGAGAGATAGTTGTATGTGTAATACTGTGAGAGATAGTTGTATGTGTAATACTGTGAGAGATAGTTGTATGTGTAATACTGTGATAGATAGTTGTATGTGTAATACTGTGAGAGATAGTTGTATATGTAATATTGTGAGAGATAGTTGTATGTGTAATACTGTGAGAGATAGTTGTATGTGTCATACTGTCATACTGTGAGAGATAGTTGTATGTGTAATACTGTGAGAGATAGTTGTATGTGTCATACTGTGAGAGATAGTTGTATGTGTAATACTGTGAGAGATAGTTGTATGTGTAATACTGTGAGAGATAGTTGTATGTGTAATACTGTGAGAGATAGTTGTATATGTAATACTGTGAGAGATAGTTGTATGTGTAATACTGTGAGAGATAGTTGTATGTGTCATACTGTCATACTGTGAGAGATAGTTGTATGTGTAATACTGTGAGAGATAGTTGTATGTGTAATACTGTGAGAGATAGTTGTATGTGTAATACTGTGAGAGAGAGTTGTATGTGTAATACTGTGAGAGATAGTTGTTGATGTGTAATACTGTGAGAGATAGTTGTATGTGTAATACTGTGAGAGATAGTTGTATGTGTCATACTGTCATACTGTGAGAGATAGTTGTATGTGTAATACTGTGAGAGATAGTTGTATGTGTAATACTGTAAGAGATAGTTGTATTGTAATACTGTAAGAGATAGTACTAGAGTAACTGTGACAGACCCAATCCACCCCTCTGCCTCCTCTCCATTTCACTTCTCGCCTCTTGATAAGATTCTTGCCGACACATTACTTTTTCCCGCTCACTAAATTTTTCCGACTTTTCCACGCGTCGACCCGAGGTCATATTTTCCAACCAGAATTTCGTTTTGCCGCTTCACTGAGTTCCTCAATTTCACCTTCTCTTTCCCCTACTCGAATACAGCGTTGCCATATCGTGGGTAATAAACACATTTTATGATAATAACTCTGGTAAAATATTATTGTTTGCAGTACAGATGGCGCCGAGTCATTATTAAGTTTTATCAAAGACCTTTCTAGAGCTATCATTGTAGGTAAACCTTAAAACTACAACACTTGTAACAACTTGACAAAAATATACTATGCTAAGGATTTGTTATTCTAGTAAAGCGCATATTCTTTGAGGTGTTTCACACCATTTTTAAATCTATATTTGGTGAGATTTTACTAACGAGCGACTTCCTAAACATAGCTAAACCAAAACAAACTTTTCTATGTCCATGGCCACATTGATATGTTTTATCAATCAACACTCACTGACAAACTCTACTATTTCCATGGCCACCTTGATCGTTTATCAATCAACACTCTCTGACAAACTCTACTATTTCCATGGCCACCTTGATCGGTTATCAATCAACACTCTCTGACATACTCTACTATTTCCATAGCCACCTTGATCTTTTTATCAATCAACACCACTGACAAACACCCTAAATGTATTTTACAAATGAAGAGATGGCTTACATTACGTTTGAATGGTTTTATACTGTACCACGTTTTGCAGTCTGCCAGGGGAAATATATTTCAAATGTAGTAGAGGATAGTGCAGTGAATGTTGGGAGAATCATTTAGTAAGATATGAAAGCCCCCCTCCTCCACTCAGAAATAATAGGCAAGGAGGTAACAAGAGAGTTTTTTATTTAATTAACATAACATATACAACTCGATGAGACAAGTGAGACAGCTCAAACCATTAGGTGATATCAATATTCACACGAAGCTCGAAATTTATTTGAAATGAATATTCCAAAGAAAGACCTAATTTAATAGTTATACAAAGGTTTATGAACCATATAAATAGTTATAGCCAAAACAACTTTATATAATATGAGATATGTAGTGTACAAGTAAGATCGAAAGAAGCAAGTTTGCTTAACTGCCTCGCATCAGTCACAACATCAGATAACTAACATATAATATAAGCAAAAAATCTACTCTCGCCCATAAATGACGGCTCAAAACACATAATAAAATAAATCCTAAATTGGCCTTATTAACTATCTCTATTTATTTTTCTTAAACCAGTCATAATTTAATACACTGGTAAAATCAAACATCCTTGATATTAATAACTAATTGAGGATACACTCTCAAAAATATATAACAGCAATCTAAGTGCTATTATTGGCAGCTCTCAATTTGTTGGAATAATAAATGATATGCTTTCATCAAAATATCGGCCTCCTAAACCTGAACAGGACATAATTTGTAATCATTCACAAAAAATGTCAAACTTTAATTTAACAATGATGCCGCCAAGCGGCCAGCACACAAATTTACTTGCGATCCAAAGATGTTAAAAAACACAACGCAAAGTGGCTGAAAGTTTAACTATCTAAAGCTTTTTAAAGTTCAATGATAGAACATAAACTAGTTACTGGCCCTTCTTTTATCTGGTGGTGGCCGACAAATCAAAGGATAAATAACATATTAAATAGTATTAAGCGCATTCAGGTGGTCTCAAGCCTAACTACACGCAACGTAAATCAGCTACATTTATTAAAGCAATGACTACAGAGGAATCTCGCCGTCTTGGGACCCTATCTCAAACTAACAGACGGTACACTTTAAACTGTATCAACAATATTAAATAATCTATCAACAAATAACAAGATGATTATAACTCTATATGATACTAAAATTAGTGGAGCTGACTAACGAGGCTATCGGTTAACAAACGACAAAACTGTCGATACCAAAAAGGGTTTGAAAAACATCCGTGAGGCGGATATGCTTTTCTTAAATTACGTGAAAGCACAGGGACTAAATGTCCCAAAAAGAAAGCATAGTATCAAGGTTGAAAATACGGTTTTACTCTAACCGTACCAAGAGTTTAACTTTTACCATGACCTTAAGAGTCAAAAATACTAAGTCCATTTAACATGAATTCCATGACAAAAATTAATAAATTTAATATTTATAGAATCTGAAACGATAATTTTGAAAATGTTAAATATAATTTAAGCCAAAAGGGAATTTAGAGTATGAAGATATTAATCAACTTATAATAACGTCGCTCACCTTGAAGCCAGTATTGCAATATGTATCAACAATAAAGAATCCTACCATTATTAGTCCTTGAATCTACCACGTGTTCTCAAGGCGTGGGAATAACAGGAGAAGAGGAGTAAGGGGTAGCATGCTTCTAGAACATCCTGGGTTATACCACGCCTCTCCAGGCGTATGTGGAAAGAAATGGACTACGAGCTTTCCGAACAAAGCCGATAGAGCGCAGTGAACGCTCGTGCATATTGTTCTTTTTTTTCTGGGTGCAGCTTGGTACTCATGACGGGGAATGAACCATGGGCCTTGATTCAGTCAGGTTTTAGACAGTGCCGAGAAGTGTTGTAGAACCGCGGTCTTGCTGAGACGAGTCAACTGGTGCCAGGGTGGTGAGTGATGCAAGTTTTTGTTGTTTACTTGTTGTAACGAGGTTACAGATACATTATTGTTTCAAATAATTCTCGACTATACCTTCACTAATCTAGGGCCACAGGATGAAGAAGGCGAGAATAACACCTCTTAGATAGATATTGCATATCAGCCCCTAACCTAAAGTCTTCATTAGAAAACAGTGGAATTGAAAACAGGCTAAACATGTCACAATATTTATCGGGTCGCCTATTTCACTGTTGGCCAGGGAAGATACTGAAATACGAACTTCCATAACATTTATGCTCCCAGGAGTAATCGTGTATCTGCCCCCTGGTTTAATCATGTATCTGGTTTCCCGGTTAATCGTGTATCTGGTTTCCCGGTTGATTGTGTATCTGGTTTTCCGGTTATTCATGTATCCTGTTTCCCCTTTAAACATGTATCTAGTTTCCCGGTTAATCGTATACCTAGTTAATCGTTTATCTAATTTCTCGCTTAGTCACTTGTAGTTTGCCTTTACAAAGTTAAAGTTTTCCACTATTTTTGATTTAGGTAATTTTAGGCCCCCATTTCACAGAATTTGATTTATAAATTATAATATTTTTCCAACTTATATTGCTACATGGGGTAGTCCTTATGCCAAGTTGGCGGATTGAAATTTTCTACCATGCCAAAAATTAATTTTATAATTATTTTAAAAAGTGTTCAATTTACTCTACCCCTACCCACACTCCACTTCATAAGTTCCCACATTTCCAATTTGAAATTTTTAAGACTTATTTGGTTAACTGGAGTTGTATTTTTACCCGCCTGCCAAGTTTATTTTGTCTACAACATCAAAAAGTACTTTTATACCCTCTTACCCCTAATTCCCGGAGTCTCATAGACTTTTAAAATTTACAGACTTCCATTATTATTTGTAGTGGTATTTTTAGTAATATGCCTAGTTTAAGTTTTTTATCCCGTTGAGAAGTAGTTGTTTCTAATAGTTTTGTAAATTTTGAAACCCTCAACTCCCTTTTTCCAACCAAGTTTGAGAAGTTCCTAATTCTAAGATTAATTTTGTTATTTGGAGTTTTCTCTTTACTTGTCAGATTTTTCTACCTCATCTCAAATTTTTTCTAGCTATAGCTACCCCATCCCAATTTTCCAGAGTTTAATTTAAAAAATTAATTTTCAAGATTTGTATGTTTATTTGGAGTGGTTCCTGACGCCCGACACATTTCAACTTTCTACCGAACTGATAAGTAATTATTGATATTAGTTTATGTTGTTTCGAACGCCCCCTCCCTTTTCTCGAACGCACCTCGGGAACTATCGTGAACACAAATTGCTGTCATGTTCGTATTTTGTGATCCTATCAATCCCCAGATATCAAATTTCATTGAAAAGAGAGGACTTGAGATTTCTCACCCCTTCTGTCCCTCTCAATCCCCTTAAGGAATGAAATTTGAAAACCCTCAAAAAGTTTCACCTAATTTTATAAAGAAACCACCATTTTAAATTACAAAGCTCTATATTCACTGGCTCAAAAGATAAATCAGTGAATTTTGAAAACTTTTACCCCCTCCCCCACTTTTCCGCCTCTTAAAGATCAAATTGTACAAACCCCCGTTTTATCTATAGCCTAGGGCCTAAAAGGAAACTTCCCGCATTGTCAAGTTTCCAGGCCCAGTGATTGGGGAAGTTTCAAGTTTCCAGGCCCTGAGATTGGGGAAGTTTCAAGTTTCCAGGCCCAGGGATTGGGGAAGTTTCAAGTTTCCAGGTCCTGAGATTGAGAAAGTTTCATGTTTCCAGGCCCACGAATTGGGAATGTTTCAAATTTCCAGGCCCAGGGATTGGGGAAGTAGTATGATGAGTGACACTCAGTTGGAGAGGGGGCTTTGTATCTATGTGTCTAGATAAATTTGTATGCAAGAAGAAAAATACATTTGATAAATTGGGCTCAATTTTTAAAAGCATATCATCTAGAATGCACAGGATTTCTCTAATCATTTTTTGAATTCAGGGCCACATAGAACGTCAGGTCCATGATAATATGGAGGGCCACATAGAACGTCAGGTCCATGATAATCTGGAGGGCCACATAGAACGTCAGGTCCATGATAATCTGGAGGGCCACATAGAACGTCAGGTCCATGATAATCTGGAGGGCCACATAGAACGTCAGCTCCATCATAATCTGGAGGGCCACATAGAACGTCAGGTCCATCATAATCTGGAGGGCCACATAGAACGTCAGCTCCATCATAATCTGGAGGGCCACATAGAACGTCAGCTCCATCATAATCTGGAGGGCCACATAGAACGTCAGGTCCATCATAATCTGGAGGGCCACATAGAACGTCAGGTCCATCATAATCTGGAGGGCCACATAGAACGTCAGGTCCATCATATTCTCGAGGACAAGAATGTTTACGTTTTTCAATACTTTCTCTGTACAAGAAACTTAAAAAAGTACTTATGTGAGAAGGCAAACAGTGTTCAAAACAAATGACAGGCAAGTAGGTATCTTTAGGTAAGATATTTTGTTCGCTGACTTATTTCCCCCTCTACCAGCTTTATGCACGAGCCTAGCGCTTTCAGAACAACAAACACCTAACCACCAGTTATAACTTTGCTTCATATATGTAATGTAATTTCAAATCTAATTCTAGGTAAACCTCACTCACTGTATCAGTATTCGCTTGGGGAGAGGATGGAAAACCTATCTTGGTTGCTCCCAGTGAGGATCAAATAATCCCTTCCTCCTCAACGTTAAAGTCACCCCTCCTCCCCCCCCTTTCGACTGCTTATATCCTACACCAACAATATATCTGCTTATATCCTCTATCAACGATATATTCAGTCGAAGAAGTTAAAATAGAACTTGGGGCGAAATGGCGGAGTGAAAATTAAGTTTTATAAATATTCAAATGACGAAAAGCTTCAATTCCCTGCGGCTAGTTAAAATAACATTTCTGATTGGATTCGGTAAAGATAAACAAGAGACCTCAAATTAGTTTAAAACACTTTCAAGTGAAATATCACCCATCTTGTTTAAAAGAGGGCTGTGTGAAAACATGGAACATTGGAACATTGGTGGTATATTCAAGGGGGAATCAAACTAGCCGTGCTGTCTCTTACAGCAAGAGACCAGCATTTACCAGGATATGAGATGTTTTTTCCACCCCACGACTCACAAGCTGTCACCAAATATTCCTCCATTTATAACTTATCTTGGTTTTCCGCGCCATCTTCCCGCCAAGTATTAACACAACAAAAATAGTAGATACGGGAAGTTAGCAGTCATTTGTTTTTAATCCTGAATTATTACCTCAGATTACTTTTCACAAAGTTTATAAAGCGATTTTCACCAAATTTCTTTGGCGACATTTTTATAAGATGTTCAAAAACGCTAACACATAATTTTCCATTAATTATATTCAAGCTTGTGGTGGAAAGTGTCTTGAGATAATTATGTCATCACAGCGTCTAACTACCTGCTCAGGTTATACACAGTCTGGAGATAACTATGATTAACTAGTCTAACTACCTGCTTAGGTTAACACAGTCTGGAGATAACTATGTTTAACACGTCTAACTACCTGCTCAGGCTATACACAGTCTGGAGATAACTATGTTTAACACGTCTAACTACCTGCTCAGGCTATACACAGTCTGGAGATAACTATGTTTAACACGTCTAACTACCTGCTCAGGTTATACACAGTCCGGAGATACTATGTTTAACACGTCTAACTATCTGCTCAGGTTATACACAGTCTTGAGATAACTATGCTTAACACGTCTAACTACCTGCTCAGGTTATACACAGTCTGGAGATAACTATGTTTAACACGTCTAACTACCTGCTCAGGTTATACACAGTCTTGAGATAACTATGTTTAACACGTCTAACTACCTGCTCAGGTTATACACAGTCTTGAGATAACTATGATTAACTCGTCTAACTACCTGCTTAGGTTATACACAGTCTTGAGATAACTATGTTTAACACGTCTAACTACCTGCTCAGGTTATACACAGTCTTGAGATAACTATGTTTAAACACGTCTAACTACCTGCTCAGGTTATACACAGTCTGGAGAGAATGTTTTAGTAAAAAGAGCCCATGAATATTTCCCCCAATTATTTGAGGTACTAAACATTCATATGAATGTGTTGTATGGTTACACCTAGAGGCTAAATCATGATGTTTATTCTAGACTTAAAAATTAACGCTAGTTTACAAATGACTGATTATTTAAAAAATTTCAAATTTCAAATAATACTATAATGATTTTATTCAAAATGTTTATCTATCTACATGATACATCAGGATAATTGTGTGTTTTAAAAAATATATCATTCTATTATAGATTACTGATAACTTATTTTGGAAAATGATATCACGAACTACAATATAGGTTACTATATTTAAAAAGTACGATTGTGTATCATACCAAGTTTATCTAGAGTTTATCTTGAATTTACCAACGACTCCTTCTCGGCTTCATTGCTGCCAACTCTCAACGACTCCTTCTCGGCTACATTGATGCCAACTCTCAACGACGCCTTCTCGGCTAGATTGCTGCCAACTCTCAACGACTCATTCTCGGCTACATTGATGCCAACTCTCAACGACTCCTTCTCGGCTACATTGCTGCCAACTCTCAACGACTCCTTCTCGGCTACATTGATCCCAACTCTCAACGACTCCTTCTCGGCTACATTGATCCCAACTCTCAACGACTCCTTCTCGGCTACATTGATGCCAACTCTCAACGACTCCTTCTCGGCTGCATTGATGCCAACTCTCAACGACTCCGTCTCGGCTACATTGATACCAACTCTCAACGACTCCTTCTCGGCTACATTGATCCCAACTCTCAACGACTCCTTCTCGGCTACATTGATGCCAACTCTCAACGACTCCTTCTCGGTTACATTGATGCCAACTCTCAACGACGCCTTCTCGGCTACATTGATGCCAACTCTCAACGACTCCTTCTCGGCTACATTGATGCCAACTCTCAACGACTCCGTCTCGGCTACATTGATACCAACTCTCAACGACTCCTTCTCGGCTACATTGCTGCCAACTTTCATAAGCCCGTTATTCTCAAACCACTTCTCATTGTAAATGTGTGATAGTTGTCAACATTCGACCAGGACAGCGAAGTTGTGATAACCTAACAATGACACACATTAATAGACAAATAACAATGGCAAACATCAATAGACAAATAATCAGTACCAGTGCGCATGCGGACTAATGCGTCAGTCTCGTACAGTCCAGTTTATCAGTGACGGGTAATCAAACCCCAGCTAGGGATATTTTCAGTACAATTTTCAAAGGAAAAACCTTATCTGACAGATAGAATAGTTATTAGATCTACTTTAATGTATTCATACGTCAAGTCATGTGATCTGCATCTTTAACTGTTGATAATATATTAGCAATAACAGTAAAAATGTCATCAATGTTAGTCGTAAATAGTTTTATGCTTCATAACAGATCTTTCCTATGAAAATTGTTCTCTTCAAGCCTATCTTGAATGGTTTATCAATTCCCCCTCATGCAATTGCTGGTACATTTAATCTAAACTCTATCTTAGTCGTTTCTTCCCCAGCAGTGTCAATAATAGAATAGTACGGATGTGTGGTAAGATTAGAACACAAATATAATAATTTATTAATTTAATTAATTAACTGTGCAAGAGCTAGGAATCGAGTAAGATCACCCAAAACCCCTTACCTTTCACTCCTGTCACCAGTCCCTTGTTGGAACACCGAGTGTTGTGTCACTTGTCTCTTGTTGGAACACCGAGTGATGTATCACCTGTCTCTTGTTGGAACACCGAGTGCTGTATCACCTGTCTCTGGTTGGAACACCGAGTAATATTCCACCTGTCTCTTGTTGGAACACCGAGTGTTGTGTCCCCTGTCTCTTGTTGGAACACCGAGTAATATTCCACCTGTCTCTTGTTGGAACACCGAGTGATGTCACCTGTCTCTTGTTGGAACACCGAGTGCTGTCACCTGTCTCTTGTTGGAACACCGACCCACTGTGCTATGGAAGACTCCTGGGACACCAACAGATTTACTGCCCTTTGGTAAAGATTGCCTCCCCCTCCCTTTCCTGACTCGTGGGACTTGCCCTGCCCTGGACTGTGCTGGACGAGGGCGGAACCAATTAAAACACCAGACAGGCCAGTGGCGTGCGGTGAAATACTGCAGGGGAAGTGTCGGATTGCGAGTAGCGTTAGGCTGGTGTCCTTCTGGATGATCAGGGGTAGGGCAAGTGCACCAGCATTTATCTTATGTAAGGGTAATAGGACCATCTTCGTTGTATCCCTTTCATGCCATTACTACCTTTGTCACGGCCGGACGCCACTGGGATAACCGAATAGGTTTTCTACGAGTCAGAGGATAATACTGGCGCCGTTGTCGCTCCCAGATGGGGAATGGAAATGTAACCATCACTGCCGAACCAATTCCCAACAAGTCAATCCCACCAATCCCACTCCCGGACTCACGTTACGCCATCACCCACAATCGATCATTCCTACTATACCCACCTACCTTATCCCCCGGTGACCTGGTGGTCTAGGGGTAAGGAGTCAAACTTCTGTGCTAGGTCCGGGTTCAATCCTCGGTCCCGGCACAGATTTATCTGATTGCCAAACCCTTCCTTCACCTCTGACAAGACGTGTATTAATCACAATCTTGTGAATGTGAGGAATGCCAGGCCTCCACCGTGGTTCGGATTCCACGTTAAACTGTAGGTCCTCCATTTCATCTCACAATCACCCTATCATTACACATTAGCGTAAGTGCGTATAAGCCGGACGGGTAGTAAGACGCGGTGCTAATAATAATAATACCTTATCCCAAGGAAAAAAAAATCCTTCCAAACACCTAAGTCACAGCGACATCATTCACAATCACCATTATTGCTCTCACAGGTAATTTATATTATTGTATTTTATTACAGCATTATTCAAAGGTTTCACCCATTCATTGTTTCACCCTCATACCATGAGGATAAGGGCTAGCGACTGTAACTCACAAAGCGAAATCAGCCCTTTCTAAGATGATCTAGATTGGCGCTTCTGTCAATTGGGATATTCTTAGTCGGGCAACAGCCGTACGGCGATATCCCGGCTCATTGTATCACTACCTTCAGACGGGGTAAACGACGCCTTTCTAGGGTTCAGAGGTATATCTCTTTTTTTCCAAATTCTTTTTCGACATAATGTTTTTCAAATTTCAAATTATTTGTTTGGGGTGGTTATAATTTATGCTGTTCTAAATTCTAGTTGGTATAATTATTTCCTTTTTTGAAATTATTAATTTGGGCTTATTAAATTTTAATCGCTCACTTTTTGGGTATGTTGGCTAGTATGAAGCCGTGTTGATTATATCCTGTATTGAAGAGAGTGCGTTGTTACCTGTAACAGTGATTATATCCTTGTATTGAAGAGAGTGACGTGTTACCTGTAACAGTGATTATATCCTTGTATTGAAGAGAGTGACTTGTTACCTGTAACAGTGATTATATCCCTGTATTGAAGATAGTGACGTGTTACCTGTAACAGTGATTATATCCCTGTATTGAAGAAGTGACGTGTTACCTGTAACAGTGATTATATCCCTGTATTGAAGATAGTGAAGTGTTACCTGTACAGTGATTATATCCCTGTATTGAAGATAGTGGCGTGTTACCTGTAACAGTGATTATATCCTTGTATTGAAGAGAGTGACGTGTTACCTGTAACAGTGATTATATCCCTGTATTGAAGATAGTGACGTGTTACCTGTAACAGTGATTATATCCTTGTATTGAAGAAGTGACTTGTTACCTGTAACAGTGATTATATCCCTTTTATTGAAGATAGTGACAGTGTTACCTGTAACAGTGATTATATCCCTGTATTGAAGATAGTGACGTGTTACCTGTAACAGTGATTATATCCTTGTATTGAAGATAGTGAACGTGTTACCTGTAGCAGTGATTATATCCTTGTATTGAAGAGAGTGACGTGTTACCTGTAACAGTGATTATATCCCTGTATTGAAGATAGTGAACTTGTTACCTGTACAGTGATTATATCCTTGTATTGAAGAAGTGACGTGTTACCTGTAACAGTGATTATATCCCTGTATTGAAGATAGTGAACGTGTACCTGTAACAGTGATTATATCCTGTATTGAAGATAGTGACTGTTACCTGTACAGTGATTATATCCTTGTATTGAAGATAGTGACGTGTTACCTGTAACAGTGATTATATCCCTGTATTGAAGATAGTGACGTGTTACCTGTAACAGTGATTATATCCTGTATTGAAGATAGTGACGTGTTACCTGTAGCAGTGATTATATCCCTGTATTGGAGAGAGTGACTTGTTACCTGTAACAGTGATTATATCCTGTATTGAAGATAGTGACGTGTTACCTGTAACAGTGATTATATCCCTGTATTGAAGATAGTGACGTGTTACCTGTAACAGTGATTATATCCTTGTATTGAAGATAGTGACGTGTTACCTGTAGCAGTGATTATATCCCTGTATTGGAGAGAGTGACTTGTTACCTGTAACAGTGATTATATCCCTGTATTGAGATAGTGACGTGTTACCTGTTTAGCAGTTATTATATCCTCTGTATGAAGATAGTGACGTGTTACCTGTAACAGTATTATATCCTTGTATTGAAGATAGTGACGTGTTACCTGTAACAGTGATTATATCCTGTATTGAAGATAGTGACGTGTTACTGTAACAGTGATTATATCCCTGTATTGAAGATAGTGACGTGTTACCTGTAACAGTGATTATATCCTTGTATTGAAGATAGTGACGTGTTACCTGTAACAGTGATTATATCCCTGTATGAGAGAGAGTGACTTGTTACCTGTAACAGTGATTATATCCTGTATGAGATAGTGACGTGTTAACTGTACAGTTATTATATCCTGTATGGGAGATAGTGACGTGTTACTGTAACAGTGATTATATCCTGTACTGAAGATAGTGACTGTTACCTGTAACAGTATTATACCTTGTATGAAGATAGTGACGTGTTACCTGTAGCAGTTATTATATCCTTTGTATTGTATGATTAGTAATCTGTATATAATTTAAAAACAGCCAGTGAATGTCCTAGAACCCACATGTACGTTCTCTATTTAGGAGATACGTGCAGATACGTATCTAGGGGGGATGAAGCTCCCCACGTAATATAAGCAAAAATTACAAATTATTTTTAAAATATAAACAATTATAAAATTATCTTGTAATAATGTCTTGTCTTGTAGTAATAAATTCCTAACTAAAATAATACAGTAGTAATTAATTTCAGTTTCAATTTCTTAACCGGACTAAACATGGTGAATAATAAGATGTAATGTACTCAGGGATTCCTCCCCACACGGAAATAAAAATATGTTAACATTTCGTAAACATTATGTATTATAGTATACCTATGCTTGCATACACTAATAATGAATAGGCCTATACTTTTTATGACTTTTAATAGAAAATGTATTAGTTTTTATAAAAATCTATGTTAAATTAGTATATCTTTTATTAAAAGTCATACAAATTATATCAATTATTAGTGAATGCAAGAATGGGTCTACTTCAATAAATTTTTGTAAGAAATTTTGATATATTTTTCTCTCCGTGCAGGTCAGATTCGTCTACCCCCCCTACCCCCGCTGTTTAGTCTTGAGATGATCGTCGTTGTAAAGCAATATTTAAAGAATCAGCCCCTGCCAAAAAAAATTCTGGAAATGTGTTTGAATACATGTAGGTCAAGTATTGGTTCGAGAACAATGGCTTGAGTGACAGTAGGTCAAGTATTGGTTCGAAAACAGTGGCTTGAGTGACAGTAGGTCAAGTATTGGTTAGAGAACAGTTGCTTGAGCGAGAGTAGGTCAAGTATTGGTTCAAGAACAGTAGCTCAAGCGACAGTAGGTCAAGTATTGGTTCGAGAACAGTTTCTCGAGTGACAGTAGGTCAAGTATTGGTTCGAGAACAGTAGCTTGAGTGACAGTAGGTCAAGTATTGGTTTGCCAACAGTCGCTTGAGCGAGAGTAGGTCAAGTATTGGTTCAAGAACAGTAGCTCAAGCGACAGTAGGTCAAGTATTGGTTCGAGAACAGTGGCTCGAGCAACAGTTAGTCAAGTATTGGTTCGAGAACAGTGACTTGAGTGACAGTAGGTCAAGTATTAGTTCGAGAACAGTGGCTTGAGTGACAGTAGGTCAAGTATTGGTTTGCGAACAGTGGCTCGAGTGACAGTAGGTCAAGTATTGGTTAGAGAACAGTGTATTGGGTGACAGTAAGTAGGTCAAGTATTGGTTAGAGAACAGTTGTTTGAGTGACAGTAGGTCAAGTATTTGTTCGAGAATAGTTGCTTGAGTAACAGTAGGTCAAGTATTGGTTCGATAACAGTTGCTTGAGTGACAATAGGTCAAGTATTGGTTCGAGAACAGTAGCTCGAGTGACAGTAGGTCAAGTATTGGTTCGAGAACAGTGTATTGGGTGACAGTTTATCTCTGTTCTAAGTTCTCTTAACGTCGGATACATCTGTTCCAAATGGGTAGGTAATAAGGCGCCAATAAGGACTCCAGCAATTATTATTTTTAATTAATTTAAACACGGCAGAGACCTCTTTTAACCATTATCTAAACGGTATTTGAAAGGTCTCATGATTGTCTAACAGATAGCAGCACTAACTCAACTTGAGTCCCTTTTTATAATATTTAAGTTGCTTGAGCCGACCTTCAATAATAGTAGACAGACCTTGAGCAATTTGGGTACATTTTGCTCATTATTGGCAGCACTGAGCAATGAAACGTTTATTATGAATATGTTAGGGTCTGTCTAAGAAAATTATATGTTGCAGATTTCAATTTAAATTTTGTCAAACATTTTTATTTTCCATAATTAATCACTATAACTCTGAATGTTAATAACTATTGGTTTCACTCAATCTAAATTTTAATATGTTTCCTGAAATGAAAGAGTAAAACTATTAATTTATATAATAGAATGTCACCCAAAATATGGAAATCAATATTTGTGAACTTCATAGAATTTGTTAAACAAACGACTTATGTGTATAACCTAAACTGCTGGTAAGACGCGGTACTTTTTTATTTTTCTTAAAAACTACACTTTAATTCATTGGGTACGTAATTTTTTTTATATTTTTAACAGAATTATAAATGTCAAACATGTCTACAATATCCGAAGAAAATGTAGAGCCGACCTTAGAATCAGACAAAAAGGAAGATCCACAAAATGTGTTGAATAAGTCAGCAATTCCTGAAAAGGCAAAAAATGCTGTTCTTGTCGAAAGTGCACCTTTACCTAAAGGTACACCAACTGTGAAAGGTAAATTTAATTCCTTATATTTAAATAGTCTCATTTAAGTTAAATCAAAATAGATTTGGCTGTATAGCCTATTTGTAGACCTATAGGGTAAACTATTTGGGCGATAGTACGTTTTATCTTTCCCATTTTAATCTAATTTTCTTTGTTATTATCCAATATTCTGATATTTTATTCACATTCTTACACAAAACTTATCTAAAATTGTATGACAACAAGATTTGTACATTTTGAAAACTTAATGAGCCTTATCTAAGCAAAATCAGACAAATCGCTCTAATCACTTTAGGATTCGGAATGTTATTAATGATTAAGTGTAACTTTCCCGTGATGCTTTTGGCTACACAAGTGATCCTGTGCACTAAAAGGACAATAACGTCAGATGATTTGTACCACTCAAGATTTATTATTATGTAAAAATAAATTTAATACTAGTGTATTTTATCAATAATAATTAAAAATTAACTAATTAAATAAGCTAGATTGGGAAAATATGGATAGGCCTAGTAATAATAATTAGATCTATAGACCATGTTGTTTTATTATTATTTTCATGATGTCATAAATATGAATAACACTGACTTTTTTGATAGTTCTTTTGTTCAATCTAAGTGAAATATGCAGCTGTTACAGACAGTTAATGCGAATTTGTGAAGACAATAAATTTATATAAGTGTCCTAAGTTTCACACTGTGGTTTAGAACAATCACTAATAAATGTACCTATTTATTTTGTTGAGCTAGTAGTGTAGGCCCAGCGCTGTGTCTAGTTCTTTTATTATTATTCCTTACAGCATGTGGATGGAAATACGAGAACTCTCTATAGTCTGTTCCATTCTTAGAGTGCAGTACGGAGCGCGCAGGTACCAGATCCTACTGTCTTGAGACAATGACATTTTATATTAGACATTTATCAAGATATACGAAGTTTAGCCTTTACACTTACTGTAATGGCAATACATTTGAAAGTTTGGCTTGTGTTAATAATTGTATCATTCTGTTGTTTATTATTATTTTAAGTTAAACTTGCATAAAACCACCTGCGATGATTAGGTTTGGGTTTGAATTCTAGCATTTCAAACTAAAGATAGCTTTTACAAGTCAGTTAAGTGAACATGTTTTCCCCTCCTCTATCCATGCGAATGTGTGTATTTCTTAAACAATTACCTGACTCATCCATACATGATTAGATTGCTTATAATATAAGTGGTTTATAACCTTATTTTTATGTTTGATAACAATTAAGATTAAATGACCAAACAACATGTACTTGAACAGTCCCCTGCCACACACGTGCTTTTTAGAAATAAACCAAATGTAGACCTATTTCTTGATATTGGAAGAAGAGAGAATGATTCCTCTACCAAATGTGGGATTAGCCAAAGTCGGCTCAACTCTTTTTATTATAAAACTTTGTTTGTCTTCCAGGCTACGACTGGAACAGAGGCGTCAACTACAGCAAATTGTTGGAAACTTTCCGATACTCAGGCTTTCAAGCCACTAATTTTGGATTGGCTGTAGAAGAAATCAAGAAAATGGTGACTAGTTGTACTTCTTTTAGCCATCAGAACCGTCCTAAAGCTATTTTACTTTATTATACGAGGAAGTATTATCATGATGATTTTCTGCCTTCAGATTATGATACATCTTGATATTTTAGGTTGCCCTGAACTTTAAAAAAGTGGGTTTTACTAGCGACATTTGGTGGCCATGGGAGCTCGGCAAGCAGCTGGTTGAGGGGTTGGGGCTAAAAACACACGACTGACATGAAACTGACACTTCGCCAACATTGACCAAGTAGAGCATTCCTGAACATACAACTGACATGAAACTGACACTTCGCCAACATTGACCAAGTAGAGCATTCCTGAACATACAACTGACATGAAACTGACACTGCGCCAACATTGACCAAGTAGAGCATTCCTGAACATACAACTGACATGAAACTGACACTTCGCCAACATTGACCAAGTAGAGCATTCCTGAACATACAACTGACATGAAACTGACACTTTGTCAACATTGACCAAGTAGAGCATTCCTGAACATACAACTAACATGAAAGTGACACTGCGCCAACATTGACCAAGTAGAGCATTCCTGAACATACAACTAACATGAAAGTGACACTGCGCCAACATTGACCAAGTAGAGCATTCCTGAACATACAACTGACATGAAACTGACACTTCGCCAACATTGACCAAGTAGAGCATTCCTGAACATAAAACTGACATGAAACTGACACTTCGCCAACATTGACCAAGTAGAGCATTCCTGAACATACAACTGACATGAAACTGACCACTTCGCCATCATTGACCAAGTAGAGCATTCCTGAACATACAACTGACATGAAAGTGACACTTCGCCAACATTGACCAAGTAGAGCATTCCTGAACATACAACTGACATGAAAGTGACACTTCGGCAACATTGACCAAGTAGAGCATTCCTGAACATACAACTGACATGAAAGTGACACTTCGCCAACATTGACCAAGTAGAGCATTCCTGAACATACAACTGACATGAAACTGACACTGCGCCAACAATGACCAAGAGCAATCAGCTCTATTACTAGTCTATTTTCTTATTGGCGGTTCAATCAAATGTTGCTTTTTTTACCCTCATTGGACATGCATGCGTCTTTCCCTCCCTCCCACACCTCCAACCATTTGAATGTCTTCTAGTTGTTCTCATAGCGGGGACAATCCATATTCACGCTAAACATAAAATAAGGTTTAATTCACTTAACGTAGGCAAGCAGAGCTTTCAATACTTATATGGACCAACTGTGAGGGTTATACACTTCTCTCTGTCTGTCTGTCTGTCTGTCTGTACCCGAGGCCACAGCTGAAACAGATGTATTGTTTCAAGTTGATATTTAGTTACTAAATGATCATAACTCAAGGAGAAATCATTATTTTAATTCTAGCTCTAAAATTAAGAATAGTTTACCGATGGTTGATATTTTAAATTAATTGACAAAAAATAATATAGTCATATTAAAATAAATTAATAAAAAATAATTATGATAGTTCTAAAACCATTGTGCTGTACAATGGTCATTTAATAAAGTGGCATCTACTTTTCTTATTGATATAGTTTTTTGACCGCCATTAAAACTCCTTGATAGTCTCTTGTAACTTCTTTTAGTCCCTTGTAACTTCTTCTTTTAGTCCCTTGTAACTCCATGTAGTCTCTTGTAACTCCTTGTAGTCTCTTGTAACTCCTTGTAGTCCCTTGTAATCCCTTGTAGCCCTCTGGGGGCTACGGCCTAGCCCTGCTTGGTGTGCCTGCTTAGGAATATGAAACTGATAAAATAAAGATAGATATGAACCTTGACGTCACCGCCACAGTTAAAGAAGTTTGAATGTTTTTGTCCTTTTACGGCAGCTTGAATGCCGCCGGGTACCCCTCCTCGAGGATGAAATGGACATTCATGAGGAGGACGAGTTTATACGTCGGAGGAGTAACTGCACCATTTTCTTGGGCTACACGAGCAACATGGTGTCTGCAGGGGTGAGAGACACAATCCGGTTCTTGGTGCAGCACCGCATGGTGAGAGGACTGGATTCTTGGAACTCTTTGAGATATTGGCGGGAGAAGCGTGCATCTCTTTTAGAGACCACAAGAAACTTGAATTGTACAACAAGGTTTGGGAACTAAAACACATTGCAGTCATTATTTTTACACTAGAAAGCCGTTTATCTGAATCGAGTAACTATCCAAAATTCCACTTTATCTAGAATTAAAAAAATGTGGCGGTGTCTCTTCAAGCTGCTTATTTTACAACGGCTTTGCTCACCAAATTTCGAAAAAAAAAAACATTATATACATCCAATTTTTTACATTCATAACAGTGAAACATTGCTAAAATTATGGATTATCAGGTATTTCAATTTTTCGGATTGGGCTTTATCACATAAAACTTTGACACTCTTAGTTTTTGTGTATTATTATATTCTTTTGACTTGCTAGGAATAAGCACACATCATAATGGCAGGATTTAAGGTGCGGCAGAAGGGAGCGCGAGTAATTTTACAGTTTTTAGCGCATTACATTTTTTGACCAAAATTAATAAAATATTTCTCCAATAGCAACGTAGAGTTTAGTTTTCTGCACATGCTAATATCAACAGATCTTGAATATCTGTCAAGGGTGTCCTGGAGCTATGTCAAAACTTTTTCTCTTTATTTAAAAGGTTTTGACAAAGTTCCAGGACACCCTTGACAGATATTCAAGATCTGTTGATGTTAGCACGTGTAGAAAACTAAACTCTATGTTGCTACTGGAGAAATATTGGATTTATTTTGGCCAAAAAATTTAAATTCTATAAAAACTGTAAAAATACTTTCGCTCCCTTCGGCCGCACCTTAACTGGGCACTGTAATTAATAACATAATCATAGGGATCACAACAAAACACATATTTAAAATAAGTTAAAATAGTAACCAATTTTGTAAAAAAAAATTTTAAAAATTGACATGATTTGCAAATAATAAAACTAAAAGCCTTGGAAATATTTATCTATGGATAAACAAGAAATTATATAAATATAAAATTAAGTAGGTAATCTAAAATGAGGAAGGCCTAATTATAACAATGGTAAATTGTATGTTGTTAAAACAATAACATGTAGTTCTCTTTCATCATACTTCAATAAATTCAACTAAAAACCTTAATGTGATGTGGCCATAATTACAAATATTTTTTAATCTACTGACAAACATCACACAAAATAACCTAAGCTTAACTTTTTAATGCATGTAGCCATATTTTAATAAAATTTCCAAGAGCACGGCTTTTTTCTATTAGGTTTTGTGCATTCAATCTACTTATTGCAAAAATTGACAAGAAAGTGACTTTCAGTCACGCTTTATTTAAAAAATTTGAAGGTGGTACAGGAAACAATGAACACAATATACTTAGGAGTGTTCTATCATGCTTTACCAATTTCCTTTTTCTCCCTTTTGTGTGTTTTGGTTTCCTCTTTAAGGAAGTTGCGTCGCGTATTTCACACTCCTTTCTGAGGAGTTCTGATAGAATGAAACCCAGGTCAAGGGATTGTCTTCAAAAAGCAGCCATTACCTGTTTGTCCAGTGTCAGCAGTGTGAAGTGTAGACTGTGCTGTTCTATTGTAAAAGTGTTTGTTAGATACCGTTTTCTATCTCCCTTTCCTGTACCTTATAAATATAACAAAATACCTCAGTAAGTGAAGGTGGTTTTCCTTGTATCAAGAGCTACTAGCTCTCCCTGTAACAATAGCTACTTGCTCTCCCTGTAACAAGATCTACTTGCTCTTCTTGTAACAAGAGCTACTAGCTCTCCCTGTAACAAGATCTAGTTGCTCTCCTTGTCATGAACACAAACAATTGTTTATAATCCAGCCTAGCTATGAAACAGTTGTCAGAATGAAAGCACTGGCTGGATTATGGTTACAAATAAGAGATATAACCAGCTCACTACTTTAATTGTTGGTTCACCCTAACTTCTGTGGAAGAGATATAACCAGCTCACTAATTGTTGGTCCACATTAACATCTGTATTTTCTAAAATTTCACAAAAAAGAACATATATTTTATTTCATTGAGTTTATAAATAGATTTGGTCATAAGTATAGATGTAAGACATGTCTACCATAGCTGATGAAAATGGAGAGCTGTCCTAATAATCAGAAACAAATGGAGATCCACAAAATGTGTTCATAGTTCGTCTTCCTTCCAAAGACAGACGTTTCTCCTAACTTATCATCTGTCAAAAAGCCACAGTTACTGGTAGTAATGGTACAGAGGATTAAATAAAAATAAGTGATGACCAGAGCTGGTTTCTTAACATTATCCTGGTCTGTGTGTGTGGTGTGGTCGTAGTATAGAGAACTTTGATCACCCCTGTATTTGCTTCATGTCGCATCCAGGGGCCATACACACTCTTGATAAGACAGTAACATGTCCAGGAACGAGTTGTACGGTAGACTCAACTAACACTCGTTGGTTAAGGAGAGTCAGAGTTTATTGGAAATGTTTGGGAATTGATTAGTTCAAGTCTTGGACCAAGTGATTGATAGATACTACTTGTAAACTAGCGAGCAAGTTAGCTAGTCATTCAACTCTGATGAAGTTCACACACTGTGAGTAGTGTCCAAACAACCTGTTACATTGTAAATTGCGATCCTTGTTGTGTGATAAACTACAGTTATGTCCCCTCTTCAAACCAGGGGACACTTGTGTAACACTGTTTGTTTGTCTGTTTTGTGTCAGGTGGATTGCATAGTGACAACGGCAGGGGGCGTCGAGGAAGACCTCATCAAGTGCCTTGCTCCGACGTACATAGGGGACTTCAACTTGGACGGCCGCAAACTTCGAGAGAGAGGTATCAACAGGATTGGCAACTTGCTGGTGCCTAACAACAACTACTGTTTGTTTGAGGACTGGGTGATGCCCATACTGGACAACATGTTAGCAGAACAGAAACAAAAGGTACTGGAGTAGCCTGCAACTTGGACCTACTGACACTCTTACTTGGTAACATTCTAGGTTAGCACTTAGGTGCTCTTACTCTAGGAGACTACTTCTGAAACACTGGCTGGGGACTCCAGGTGGAGCGCTCTCAGGCAAGTAACTGGTGTGTTTGCCCCCAGGGCACTTTTTGGACCCCCTCAAGAATGGTGGCCAGACTAGGGAAGGAGATCAACAACCCGGATTCCATCTATTACTGGGCATCCCGCAACAACATCCCTGTGTTCAGCCCAGCGCTCACCGACGGCAGTCTTGGGGACATGATGTACTTCCACTCGTATCGCAACCCCGGACTTGTGCTGGATATCATCCAAGGTCAGTGCACTTTCTTGCACTCTTTGTCGGATTATTTAGTACTTTATGAGAGAAGTTGCGTGAAAAGGAAGACCACGGTTCAAACTTTACCCTGCTGCCACTGGACAGAGGTAATTGTTGACTCCTGAAGAAAATTGATTGTTACCGCCCAAACCTTCAACTTAGGTTTCATTCTATTGAAACTCATCAGGAGGGAGTGTAAAACGCAACTTCCTAAATAAAAAGAGGAAACAAAAAAAGACACATAAGGGAGAAAAAGAACATTTTAAATGATAGGAACAAGTACAAGAGGTTTTCCTTAAACGATTAAAATATTTGTCTAGGAATGTAAAAATGTTAAGTTAAAATGTTATTTAATTTACCCGAGGAAGACAGGAAACCACACTCTTACGCAACTGGACCTAGTTTCTGAGTTACTTTATATCTGAGGGATGGTATTATATCCATTTACAAACAGGATTTAATTAAATATATAATTTCATAAATAATATGGTGTGGTAGATTTGAATAGAAAGCAAAAATTTAAATTTTATTTCAACTGTGATGTTGATCACCTTAAAATAGATTTGATGCTATTTTTCAAGCACTTGTATCATTTTCAACCTTACTTTAGTTATGTCCATTAATTGTTTGAAGGCAGTCGATGGCAGAGGATCATTACTCGGCAGTCCAAAGACTAACTAGGGGCTATCTGCCTGATCCTGTACCTCTAAGCCTACGAATATGGTTCTTTGGTAATTGCAGACATTCGCAGACTAAACACAATTGCAGTGAAAGCGCTCAAAAGCGGGATGTTGATTGTCGGAGGAGGAGTCGTCAAACATCACATTTGTAACGCAAACTTGATGGTGAGCTTCCTTCGTGATGCCAAGATTGTGTTATTTGACTTAGTCATAGAAATTAGCGACATTCATAATTAATCATGTGCTTTTTTATGTCTAAATATGAAGTTTTGTGACTTTATTCTTGGTTAAAAATTTAACTTATTATTCAATTTGGATTTGATTGGAAAAATTTTTCAAATCATGAATATCAATTAAAGTTAGTAAGCAAAGATTTCTATTTGATTTGAAGTTTAAAAATTAATTTGGATTTGAATAAGCTTGATTTTAACTAATTAATATTCATAGTGAATAACAAACGGTTGCTAAAAAAAATTCATTTTTGAATTTCCATAATATTACTTCATTTAGATTTAGTTTGATTTAGATATAAATGTAGTATATGGGCATAGCTTGTAGCGTTACCAGGCTGTGCAGATCTTGTAAAAACTTGACTCACTCTGTCCCCATTTGACCAATCTTACAAAGTCTCTACTCTAAATACCTCTCATGGGGTTGATATCTGACTAATGAAAATACTAGCTCTGGTTATCCTGGTTCCATGCCACTAGTAAGTCGGTTAGTTGCTCACATAAGTTTTCAGGTGTTTACTGTGAGCTTCACCCCCGAGGAAGGGGTGGTCTGACTAAACTCTCGTTCCCCACAGAGGAACGGTGCAGACTTCTCGGTGTTCATCAACACGGCGTGCGAGTTTGACGGCAGTGACAGTGGAGCGAGACCAGACGAAGCCGTGTCATGGGGGAAAATAAGAAAGGAAGCCACACCTGTCAAGGTGACACTTAATATTATATTCATAACTAAAATAAATACGTTTTACATTAGAACTTAAACTATTTAAAGATGGGTTGACTATTTTCAAGTACTATTATATGTTTCCAAAATAATTTGTATCGTTACATTTAGATTCTTAAGATGACCAGAAATCATAAGTTGTCACAGTAAATGGAAAACGCATTATTAATGGAAGAATAACACTAATTATTAACTAACCACAATGGTTATTTCATTTGTGGAAAAGAAGAAAGTTCTTGCAGATATAGAATAACTTTCTTTGCCATTGTATCTACTACCCATCCAAGAGTTTTAATTAAGCTAGTGGAATAGGAATGAAAGAGGAAAATTTATAGAAAATGCTTGAAAAAAATTTTTTTTTTAATTTAAGAATAGGAATCGGATTGAAAATCGAGGTTGAACTTAAGAATTGGAATAAAAAAAACAGGTTATAATGACATATTTACTTATTGTGATAAAATATCCCATTTTAATACAAGGACTACTAAGATATTTTGAGATATCGGCAAACCACGTCCTCACAAGTTAAGTTCCCAACACAGGGTGATGCCGTTCTTCTTTGTCAGGACTTCACCGTCATGAACAAAGGAGGTCGATATGGATTTTGAAACAGGCACAGATTTGTTTGAAATCCTCTACTGAATAAGAGTATAAACCCTTTCCTCTATTAATGGAAATAATATAAATTCATGTTTTTTTTTTCAGAACTTGTTGAATGGATTCTTTATAATTAAAAAACTGGAAGGCATTTTTTAATCTTATTTTGAGGAAGTAAGACTGAGATGGGTATGTAATCAAGATGGAAAAAGAGAGGATGCCAAAGAAAATGTTGGCAATGTAGTATGTAGGAAAGAGGCTGCAAAGGAAGCCAAGAAAGAGATGGGAGTAGCAGATAACAGAAACTGTTCAAGTGAGAGGAGAAGAATGGATTAAATTAAAGGAGGAAGGCTAGAGAAAGATAGAGGCATTACTAAACTGACCCGGCCACAGGCTGGGAATAGTTGATAATGATTTAGAAATTCTTAATAATAATAATTATATTACATTGACCATAACATCTCATTCTTGCTTCCTCTACTATCCCATGTACTTCAACATCCTCATTATACGACCATACCATCTTATAAGCTCCCGCAGTCCAACTCCTGCCCAGACATCTTCATTTCTAAGCCTGTTTCTCCTGGTGACCTCTGGATGATGTGTAATAATATTTCCTGTTTTGTTCAGATCTACGCTGAGGCAACCCTGGTCTTCCCTCTTCTGGTGGGGGAAACATTTGCAAAATATTATCACTCCTCTAAAGTGAAGGCAGAATCAGACGTCTGAATGTGATAGGAAACTATGAATAAAACTGCCAACCACAAAATTCTGAGAACTGGGAAGAGCTTTCATTGACAAAAGTGAGAAGATTGTTTTCTCCCAAAAATCACCAACTACATAATATCCTTCTCAATATCAATTTGTTTATAAAATTCAACTTCTAAAGAAAATCTTTCTCAAACTAAGATTCATACAAGAATCTAAATAGATATATTTGACAAATAAGATTTAATATATTTTCTAGTGGAATGCTGGAGTTTTTTAGTTTAAACTTCTCTTGCTCAGATAATGGTCACTCATGGCATCTGGGTAGTGATGCATAGAAAGGACAATATTGTATTTTGCAGCTACATAGGATGTTGGTCAAAAACTTGAAGAAACACTTTTAAAAAAATCAAGCAGTTGACACTATATTTTCAATTGACAATCTTGGTACTTTGCATGAATATTATACTCTAATGATACTTTGCAAAAACTAAAGTTTTTTTTAAATTTAATATTTAAACTTTTTAAATACATAACAGCCGTGTATAGTTAAATAACTGAATCTTATTGTGTGTTTTATGGATAAAAACAAGATTAAAATTGTAAATGTTAAGGAATCTGGAATCTAAAGATCATGTTACAAATTTCAAAAACTATTTTTGTGTTAAGAGTCAAGGTTTCATTCAGCTGTACGCCACAGGCTAGTTCATTGTCAATGTTTAAATTTTAAAACAGTAAAATTTTGTTTCAAGACTTCCATTGTAAATATTTCAACTAAACACAGACTGTAATTTCAAAAGTTTCATACATTTGGGTTATACGAAGCTTTGAATTGTCTAAGTCCTTTTGCCTGGATTCAAAACCCACAATAGTCTTCGCATATTTGAAATATTTTGAAGTAAGAAGAAAACTTATAATATATAACTTAAAATATACTATGGACATATTAGAGATATACCACCAAATATGATATATTTTAACATACAATAGTTAAAGCAGTTCTAAACACTTTTTTAACACAGACTGAATGGGTTCAGCAATGTCTGCATAAAATAATTTAGTGTGCTTTGTGTTTTAATAGAGCTCAGGCGCTCTAATCCTATGGTCTCGAGAGCTTCAAAATTTATAAAATAGATGGCAGGCTGTAGAAATAAGATTTCTGAGAGTTATTGAAAATGTTATAAGAGACGTTGAAGCGGAAAAGAATGCTGTGCTTTAGTATTGTAAATAAAATGGTAGTAGCGCAAGTTTGCTGTGATCAGAATTTATATTTAAAAATACTGGTTTAGATTAGGAAGGATAGCCAGCACACTTACCTTGGTGATACTTTAGTAGAAATTGTTTAGATAGAACAATAAAACACACACAAACACAATACACTTACCTTGGGATACTGGAGTAGAAATTGTTTAGATAGAACACTAAAAAAACAAACACAATACACTTACCTTGGTGATACTGGAGTAGAAATTGTTTAGATAGAACACTAAAAAAACAAACACAATACACTTACCTTGGTGATACTGGAGTAGAAATTGTTTAGATAGAACACTAAAAAAAAAAAAACATTTTAAGGACAAGCTTTCACAGACAGCTTCATCAGGTCAGGAGAGTAGACTGATGCTCTTGGTTGAACTGCAAGGTTGACTGTCCACAGCTGACTGTTTTTCAGTTATGATATCACTGTATAGATGGCAGCACTTTGAATAAATAGATGTATAGATTGACAGAAAAACTAATAAGCGTGCTCGTAGGAAGGAGAGGAATTACCTAAGGTTGAGGTTAGGGGCTTGTCTGTATTTGGTGATATATTGATGGGCCAGTTCCTATATCCTTAGTTGTGAAGGGTTGCATGTTTATTTGTTCAGGGATTTGACCTCCTTGGTTGTGTAGCAGTGATTAAAGTCCAGATTGTGGGTTTCAGCATGTGATGCTACAGGCAACCATTCACAACTAAGGATATAGGAACTGGCCCATCAATATATCACCAAATACAGACAAGCCCCTAACCTCAACCTTAGATAATTCCTCTTCTTCCTACTAGCACACTTATTACATTCAATGTCACAATACTAATAATAATAACAGTATATAACACAATTTTTAGTTTTTCTGTCAATCTATGTATCTTTTTATCCAAAGTGCTGCCATCTATACAGTGATATCATAACTGAAAAACAGTCAGCTTTGGACAGTCAACCTTGCAGTGAAACCAAGAGCATTTGTAATAATATAGAGTGCCTAATAACTCTTACATAAACCAGGTATAAAATGTTAAATGTGTAGGGACGCAAAGTTGTATGTTTAGTATATTTACTAATTTTGAGGATATTTAACACATTGTACACCAGCATGAAATTACATGGTGAACTGTCAGATACTGGACAAATTTATGATATTTTGAACTTTTACTGTGAGAATAATTTTTGACATATAATACTTTTTTGGTGTGTTTATTATAGTCATTTATGATCTTTTATATTTTATATGGACATCATTTTGTTTTATAGAAGAAACATTTTCAAAAAATATACTTTGTGTGATAGGTTTTGTACTTAAAACTTTCTTTTTTTTTTCCTAATTTATTAGACAAATAAAAAATTTGTACACATTTTATTATAAAGTAGAAAAAATTATCATAAATGAATTACAAATTAAATTAAAACATTACAGTGAGGCCTAATAATAACACAGGCCTGCGATGAAAAAAATACAAGGGAATTGATAGCTGAACTTTATGTATTTTTTGGTGCTGATTTAAAAAAGAATAATGAAAAATTTCTATCACGTCACGTTTTATTGAAAAATTCAATTTTACTTGAATTTTTATGAATGTTTATCATAAAAAAAAATTCGGCATTGAATTTCTTCCCTCCCTGCATGACCATCATTCTACCGTGGTGAAACCTACAGAATACCCCTCTGTGACACCTCCCAGTCGCAACATCTCTCTACCAATAGCGTCGCGCAAATCCTTATCTCAGTTCTTTATCCTGGTTCGCAGACCTCGCTGAAATGTTCGCTAAGCGAGCGTAATCGGCAGTCACCTTCTATTTTTTCGAGCTTTATCTGGATTGATCCTGAACGTGTTATCTTTCTTAAGACTGAATTCTCTCGACTTTTCTGGAGTCATCAGAAAAGATATAAAAGAGATGTCCTCATGAGGGACTCAGTTTATCTCTCTTTAACCCAGAAGATCGAGTACTTAGCATGTTCGTAGTAAGATAAAAGACGTGGAAATTTTTTAGTTCGTCTCAATTTTTATTTCATTTGTAGTGTCGTGCGTGCGCTGATACAGTGACAAGTGGAAACCTCATCACAGAAACAATTTTAACTGTTGCTTTTCTCTGTGGGTTTCGTGAAACATGGCTTCGAGTTCGAGACGTGAAAATTTGCCAAATGATTTTTGTTACATATGTGGCGAATATAATGTTATTAAAAATAGCATGAGGAGCATTAAAGACTATGCAAGACAACTTTATATTGCGTATTTTGGCATGTAACTCTGAGACCAGGACAAATTGTGGGCTCCTCATAAAGTTTGGGTGCAGTGTCTCAATGAGCTACACTTATGGCTCAAAGGAAAGAAGACTGCTTCACGATTTGGAATTCCTATGACATGAAGGAAGCCGAAAAACCACTCTGATGATGGTTAATTTTGTTCCTGCCATGTCCGTGGGTATAACCGCAAAAATCAAAAGCTAATCTCTTATCCTGATAACATTCCATCGGCCATACGTCTCGTTCCTCATGGACCTGATGTGCCAGCCTTTGCCTCCAACTGAATTGCCAGTCATCTATTCAGAGTCTTCAGACTAGGAACATCCAGAAGTTCAAGGCTTCGATACCGAATATAAGCCCTCTGGAGGCGATTCACCTCAGCCCTTCTCTCAGGTTGAACTTAATGAGCTGACTAGAGATCTGGGCCTTTCGAAAGAGGCAGCTGAATTTTTAGGCTCCAGATTGAAAGAAAAAAACTTATTGGCCAAAGGAACCTCTTTTTATTGGTACAGGAATTGAGAAAAGGAATTTGTTAAGTACTTTGAGGAAGAAGAGAACTTGTTCTGATGTTCCCGGATTGATGAGCAAATTTAATATCACATACGATAAAAATGAATGGAGGCTGTTTATAGATTCATCGAAAAGGAGCCTTAAAGCTGTCCTTATTCATCACGGAAGCCAGTATGCATCTGTACCAGTTGGACACTCGGTGCATTTAAAAGAACGCTATGAAAACCTGGCTCTCGTCCTCAACAAAATAAAATATGCCGACCACGGTTGGACCATTTACGGTGATTTGAAAGTTAGCTCCATGCTTCTTGGTCAACAAGGCTGATATACAAAGTTCCCATGTTTCATTTGTGAGTGGGACAGCCGTGATAAGACTCAACATTGGGTCAAAAAATAATGGCCGATAAGACAAAATCTTGAACCAGGCACCAAGAATGTGATTCGGAACAGCTTAGTTGATCAAAAAAAAAAAGTATTGTTACTCCCTCTGCATATAAAATTAGGTGTAATGAAGCAGTTTGTCAAGGCTATTCCAAAAGATGGTGATTGTTTCAAATACCTGTGCAAAAAGTTTCCAGGTCTATCCGAAGCCAAGTTGAAAGAGGGAATCTTTGTTGGTCCAGATATCCACAAGCTTATTAAGGATAAAGAATTTGATACTAGCATGACAACAAAGGAAAAAGAAGCTTGGGTTGCCTTCAAAGATGTGATCAGTAAATTTCTGGGTAATTACAAGGATCCTGACTATAAAGCACACAATGCTACATTGCAGTTTTCACAAAACCATATAGTGCTGTCACCTAGTATTTTTTTTATGAACTAAGACAGTCTAGGAAACATTTATAGAACACGCTACATGAGCATATGTCGAGCCACTGTGTTTGTAGACAATTAAAAGAGGATAGAGTGTAGCTCGTGCAAGGTTACAATAGACATTTACACTAGCCTGAGTGTAGCTAAGGTGTGGTGTTCAATGTGTTAAAGCTCCTTTCTTCTTTATTTGTTTAGTCTTACCCCCTCCATGTATAATACATTTACCTTCTCCCTGAGCCCACTTGGAGCACCCTTTTTCTTTACTTATTTTCATAACCTTGGTCCTGCACCCTTCTTGACTTGTCTTTTTAACTTGGGTCTCTCTATGTTTAATACATTCACCTCCTCCTTGAGCCTTTTCGGAGCACCCTTTTTCTTGGCATGTCTTTTTAACCTGGGTCCCTCCGTGTTTAATACATTCACCTCCTCCTTGAGCCTTTTCAGAGCACTCTTTTTCTTGGCATGCCTTTTTAACCTTGGTCCCTCAGTGTATAATACATTTACCTCTCCTCTGAGCCTTTTTAAAGCACTCTTCTGCTTTACATCTCCTCTTTTCATAAGTTATTCCATGTGTCAAATGTTTACCTCCTCTCTCAGGATAATTAGAAAACTTGTCTTCTTGTGTGGCTCTATTTATTTTATTTTGTAGAAAATTTGATACCACTCCCTTGTATTTAGTTTGAGAGGTCCCATATCTTCCAAGTATACTGGACAAGTTTCCTGGGTGTTTCTGTAACAAAGAGAATTTTTACAATAAGTTTTTACAATAATACAATATTGCAAATATAAGAATAGTTGGAAATATAGAAAACTCGAATAGTATGTTTTTGATCATTATTTAATATAAAATTGCTCTAAAGTTTTGAAACATATCTTTGAGGAAACACAAAATAGGGATTGTTTAAAATAACTCACTATTGCTGCACTTATAAAAGTACACAGCCTATAACTATTCTTTGTTCAATCCCGTCCTCCTCATTACACCCTATCCCTCTCTAGTTATCTCCAGTCAACCTCATTACACCCTATCTCTATCTTGAGCTAGTTATATCCAGTTCCCTCTCATTACACCCTATTTTGAGCTAGTTCCATCCAGTCCCATTCATTACACCCTATCCCTATTTTGAGCTAGTTTTATCCAGTCCCATTCATTACACCCTATCCCTATTTTGAGCTAGTTTTATCCAGTCTACCTCATTACACTCTCAGGCATATTCTAATGTTATCCTCCCAGCTGCGCCCAGGTTTCTCGTTGGGTTTGCCAGTTATTACCCTGAACACGGTTCTCGGTTCTTCTATTCGCTCTTCATGTTCTACCCACCATAATTTATTAAACTTGATTAGACTAACAATGACCTGTATACAGGGTATGTAACACATCATTATGTAACCTTTTCGAACACCCTTAATTTGTTTTTGTCATCCACAGTGAGAGACCATATTTTACACCCATAAAGAACTGGTACACTTATTGTTTTGTATATTCTGAGTTTAACATTCCTGTACAGCAGGCGAGATGCCAAAAACTTACTGAATTGCATGCATCTCCCCATTATATTGTTATTGCTAGTTAAAACTGTTCCTAAATATTTAATCTCATCAACCCTCTCCAACGACATATTGTTTACAGTAATCTTTGAGTTATCGTCCTCAATCTGTGTTCTTTACTTAGTCTTTTAAGCATTCACTGCTAAACCTATTTCCTCACAAGCCTTTAATAACATTTCTGCATTTCTTGCAACAGCTTTCTTACTATTTTCCAACACAACTAAATCAACTGCATATCATAATAGCTGCATTGTACATTTTAATGTCAACCCATCCCTACTCTAAGGCAGGGGTCGGTAAACTACGACCCACGGGCCAAATCCGGTCCGTCACCTCTTTTTGTATGGCCCGCAAGCTAAAAATGGATTCTACATTTTAAAATTATTTAAAATTTCCAATTATGCGCTCTAATGGAACGACCAACTGCCGAGTTGTGAGAAAGACTATGTGTAATGCTCCTATAGCTTGGCATTCACACGGTGTTTGGTGGCCTCTACTGTGACGCCAGTTATATTTCGGCAGAGCTTCCAGTGCCACATTTATCGCTGTTCTGTGACATTTTGTTTCCGTTTTATTACCCTGCATATTCATCATGTCACTCTCAAAATCAGTCAAAAAGAAAGACGTGTCTCTTGAATGTCATGCTTTTAAGGCAGAGTGGAGTGATTTATTATTTTGTTACTGAATTGTATGACAAAGCATTGTGTTTGTTGTGCATTTTAGCTTTACTAAAAGAGTACAACATACGTCATTATCAAACTAAGCACTCGACACAACATTCCCAAATCTCAGGAAAGCAATGATCAGAAAAGTTGGAAACTTTAAAACTGAATATTTCATCACAATGCAATTTCTTCATGAAAATGAAACATGAAAATGAGCCTGCAACTAAAGTAAATTTACGAGTAGCTCATTTGTTAGCCAAGGCAGGAAGGCCGTTTACTAATGGTGAGCTAATTAAATCAGGTTTGATTGTAGCAGCCGAAGTAGTGTGTCAAGGGAAAATGGATTCATTTCAACCCATCAGCCTTTCGGCGAGAACATTTGCTCAAAGAAACAAGAGTTGAGGACATTGAGACCAACATCAAGTTAATTAAATGACGAGGCAAATGATTTAGAGTGGTTTTCCTTGGCTCTTGATGATTCGTCAGGCGTTACTGATACTGCTCAGTTGCTGCTGGTTATTCGATGAGTCAATGATGAGTTTGAAGTGACTGAAGAATTTGCTATTATGTACAGTCTGCATGGAACAACTACAGGCGAAAATATTTTCAAGTAAGTAGAGAAAACGTTAACAAATTACAATTTGAAGTAGAATAATCTAAAATGTGTCATAACTGATGGTGGTAAAAATATGTATGAAACAGGAAAAGGTTTGGTTGGAAACATTTACAAGGCTTGTGAAAATGCAAGGTTTTCAAAGCCTATGTTTAATCATTGCATTATTCACCAGCAGATACTTTGTGGGAAATATTTTAATCCATCATGCGTTTTTAAATGAGTTGTGTCAACGGGGAACTTCATTAGTTCCTGTGGACTTAACCATCATCAGTTCCGTGATTTTTTTGGGGTCAAAAATGGAAGTTTAATATCCTGACTTAACCTAAGATACAGCAGTTTGATGGCTCAGCAGTGGTAAGTTTTATGCTTAGAGGAGAGATTGAAATTTTTCTCATTGAGGAAAACCTCCCTCAACTATTATTTTCGAACACTTAATGGCTTTGTAAATTAGCCTTTGCTGCAGATATCATAAGATGTCTTAATGGATACAACTTAAAATTGTTCATATGTGGTGAAACTTATACATAGGTAAAGTAATTGTGACGACAACTGGCGTCAAGATGCTTTGTGAATTTCCCATGCTGCCAAAAATTAAAAGAAGTGAAATTTTCATTCCCACACAAATTTGCAGCAGATATATTTTCTGAGCTTAAACTACATTTCCAACATCATTTTTCAGATCTTGATGCAAGTGCAGATGAAATTTCCATGTTTCAAAATCCATTTGACTGTACAAATTGAGAAGCTTCCACCAACCCTTCAATTGGAATTGATTAATCTGCAGTGTGATGACATGCTAAAAGGCAAATTTCAAGAAAAGAATCTAACAGAATTTTATAAAATATTTCTTCCAAAAGATGAATAGTCAATTAAGATCATATGCTTGGGGTTTATATCTGTATTTGACAGCACTTACCTTTGTGAAAATACATTTTCAAATATGAAATATGTAAAATCACAATACAGATTGCATTAACAGATGAACATTTGCAACACATTTTTATGATAGGGAGTACTAACTTTGAACCCTTATTTGGTGAAATGTTATCTCAAAAAACGCAATTCCATTCTTCTTATAAATAGAGCTTTATTTCAAACAATTGTATTATTATTATTATTATTATTATTATTATTATTATTATTATTATTATTATTATTATTATTATTATTATTATTATTATTATGTTACATTTTGTCCAGTAAATTTGTAAAAACTTGCTTTTTTATTATTTAAGTAGGTCTACCCACAAAAATATTCTCGAGTTGGCCTCTTGGCCCGCGGAACCTAAAATATTTACCATTTGGCCCTTTACAAAAAATGTTTGCCGACCCGTGCTCTAAGGCTATAAGTGCATCTCCTTGTTTCAACCCATCATGTATTTCTAAAGAGCCTGATGAATGACATCCAACCCATACCCTGTCATGCATATCAGTCAAACATATATATAGTAAATATTAATATGAAGATGTAGGTTCGCCAACTGAGAAGACCATGGTAGCAACAAAGTTAAACTGGAATGAGGAACAGACATCTGTTAGTGCATGGTCGCACCACGAGGTAGGTGCTACAGGATATCAAAGTGTAGGGCGAGATATAATAATGGTGGTGGGTTTACATTGATTGTTAAATAGTGCAACACTGGGAACAGTGAGTTTATTTAAATTATAGGCTTTGAGAGTTTAGTTATATTTTACACATTCGAGTCCATAGTTTGTAATTTTTGTATTGTGTTTTTGGAAAGAGTTAAGTATAAGTTATGTCTTCTTTAAGTTTAAACCCTTTGAAGAAGTGAAGCTGCTAGAAAACTATATAGAAAGATTATATCGTGCTTCTCTAGTTAATAAATCTGAGGAGACAGCTAGAGCTTTGCTGGCTAGGTTTATTTTGTAGCGTCATACCTAGTTACAAGTCAAGAGGTAATATTGAAGCATTACAAAATTAGGGGAATTGTTTATCAACTTACCCAAAATTGTCTCATTTCTTATTCAACTGGACTCAGCTAACCAAACACCTGCCAGACGCAACAGGTTGGTCCCACTCATACCAGCGAACCGAACTGAGCAGCCGAGGTTCGAGTGTCAGCTACTAGTCAGCGCATCGAATGCTAGAACATTCAGGATGTCTGGGAAAGGCCGGAGATTTCGATGACGTATGAGAAACTGAGAAGTACAGAACACCATGGACTAACTGCTCATCACGGTGTATGTGTTTCCCCTCCCACACTACTCCCCATGTCTCCAGGCCCTATAAGAGGGGGCAGCAGGGGGTTACATCGTTACCGGGCCCGGGGTTCTAAAAAGGGCCTGGGATTTTCCTGGGATCCCAGAAACTGTTTGCATATATTAAAGACTAGAATTCACATTTCGACTACTATTAATAATACTAAATTTTTAGTAGAGGTATTATTTTATGGTTTTTTCCTTTTTTAATATATAAAAGTTTAAATTAAATATCTTTTTTGTCTTATTTCTTTTATTTTTTCGTATAGTAGGGCTTATAATTATTCTATTTTTTAGACAGTGTTGAATTTATTACTCAAGTAGTCCAGTTACTTTGTTCCTCTTAAGAACTATCTAGTAGTAAGTTATTTCTGCCTTTTTCACTCTTGTACATGGCGTCAGTGAGGTTACAACGTAGCCTACTTTATTCTGTACCATTTATTAATGTTATACTCTGCATAATTAAATATTAACACATTTAAGTTAGTACGTATGGTTTATTATACCAAATGTTGACAAACAGGATTAATAGAAAATGGAAGGAGGTCTTAAAAAACTTTGTACCCCCTGATTAAATTCCTCTCAGAGGCCCTGCTTGTTTCTCTTGTCCTATTTTCCTTACCACCCCCCTCTTTGGGACCAGCCGTATAAATGGATGTTTTTGAGGCCGTAACCAGCACTTTTGGGGAATTATCTTCCTGGATAAGATAGTAGCATCCGTGCTACAAATTTTTTTATTATGGTGTAAGCAAAATTTGCTTTTCACCTTAATATTTCTTTTATTATTCACTATTCACTTTTAAAAATTCATATTAGGTCGTAATATTTAACTTTTTTAAAATGATAAAATTGTGATAATTTAACTCACTTCAAATAATTATTTTTATATAGCTGTAATATTGGATACAAATAACTCACCCTATTTGTCAAATATTAGTAATATGAGGCGAGGGTCACGATACCTTTATTTTACCATTAGTGCAAATTTCGTATATTTATAATAAAAAATATAGATAAAGTGGTTGTACCTCGTGGTCAGACGTAGCTACTTTTTATGTAATAAATTTGAAAATGTATCGTGTACACTTATTTGTTGAGTATTAATTCTTTGCATGATATGCTATTGACCTAGCGTGTTGAGAAGCAACCTATTCTGTAATAATTTGAAAATGACCAGTGTAAAACTTAATTGGGGAATATTTATTTCTTTGTATAATATGCTATCGACATAGGATGTTGAGAAGTAACTATTATGTAATACTTTTGAAAATATCTTGTGTAAAACTAATTGGGTAGTATTTATTTCTTTGCGTAAAATGTTATTGTCTTAGGATGTTGAAAATAGATGTGATTTTTCTACAGTTCGAGAACTAGTCTTTATATCGGAGTTGCTAGGAAACTGAAAGATAAACCTTACCTTACATACAACATGAGGAAAAGTACTCCATTGAAAGCTAAATTTTCCTTCTTATTATATATGGTTATGTCAAGACCACCAAGCAATATTTAAATATTAATATTGACTGTTGTGTAAGTTGTAGATAGCTGTATACACTAAGATAGCTCGATTGGACGCACGTGCTATAATTGCTGACTTAGCATGTAAGAAGTAACATATTCGAGAGGTTGCAGTAGAGTACTGACAATTCATAACAATGTTTAAACTACCAAGCCCGAAAGGGACCCATATTGTGGTATAAAACAGACCTTTACTTTTTGGAAACAAGGGAGTCACAACTCCATCTATCTCATGGGTGGTCACGCTGCCCGACGCCTTATCGATACAGACGACATCTTCGGATCATCGATAGTACTGGTACTTGTGGGGTACCGTCAGTGCCCAGGGTCCCGGAATCGAGTTCTGTAGAGGCACCGCGTAGTAACAGTCAACTTGGTAGGTCAAAGTATTCAGAAGTTAAGCCAGTTATTCCACGAGCACGGGTGTCCATTCTTCCTACTCTTTATCTTAAAACCAACATCACATTTTATATAATTCTTTAGTATCTATTATTAAACCAAAATTTACCAAACTGCTTATTATTTAGAGCCCACACAACTACCTTTCCTGCAACCTCAACCATTCCGCAAGCTATCCTGACAGAACGAGCCCACGGGCGCTAAGGTCACAACAGTTCAATGTTGATAATACAATGTGTTTTCAATTAATATTACTCAAATTAAAGGCATACTCAATTTTAATTATCCTTAGTAATTCATTGGTTTTGGCCTTACCCTTTTCCTGATGAATATACTAAAGAGTGCGTGTTAACCGAATGGGTAGTAAGACGTGATGTTAATAATAATAATAATAATAATAATATATTATACTAAATTCTTACATGTGGTTAAGGAACACTCATAGGTTAAATATTTTAATATATATATATAATATATATTATATATATATATATATATATATATATATATATATATCCTTTCCTTACTAGGAGGTCGTTAATAACTTCATTGGGCTATTTCCGCAACCGTGCGAGTGGCATGTCCCTGAGGTAGTATATTTTAAATAAGGCGGGCCACCACAAATTATCAAATGCTCCCGAGATGTTCACGAATATCCCTATCGTATATTTAGCCCTGTAGTCGTCTACAAGTCTCGCAAATAGCACCCTCCGTTGATCTATTCATCCTGAAACCATACCATTGTTGGTGTAAGCCCACTACGTCTCTCTGCTTCTGTAGCCTATTACAGATGATTCTTTCCTGTAATTTTCCACATGCGTTCAATAGGCATATGGGTCTATATGATTGCGAGGGTTGTGGATCCTTGTCTTCCTCCTTGCTCAGAACGACTACCTTGCTCTGTTTCCAGACGTTCAGCACTCTTCCTTGTTCGAGGCACTCTTTCATAAGCTGGACTACGTAGGATGCAATCTGTTCCCGGACTTCTTGGAGAACCTCGATCCTGGTTCCATCGGGTCCAGGTGCCTTCCGTCTTCCCATAGAGACTCTGAGTTTTTAACCTCTTCCTGGATCACTGGTTTCATCCTCGAATCCTTGTTATATTGTTCATTCATAATTATCCTTGCTCTTATCAAGTTAATGTCTTTATCTTCCACCTCAGGAGTCGGGATGCAACGTATCCCTCAGAAGGCGTGGTGATTCTTCCCAGCAGGTGGTCATTCTCCCGTCCAGTTTCAGCAGCGTTGAGGTCGTTGCTGTGAGTCTTTCTTATCTTACCTGCCACGAATCCAAACGGTATTCCCCACGTATTTGTTCCCATATTTTATTTTACAAAACTATCCCAGCTTTATCTCTTGACTGCAACCAGACTGGTTTCAAACTCTTCTTTCCTCCTTTTGTGGGTGTTGAGAAGGGTGGCTCTACCTGATGGGCCTATACATATCTTATAACTTCCTCTTGCTTTTCTAGCGTCTTCGCGCAGTCTCTACAGGCAATCGTCCAGCACGGTCCTACTCCTAATAGCATTTAATTGTCAAATGTTGATGACGCTGACGACCTCAGAATTATGCTCCGTGTCGTTCATCATTACGGATAGTATGAATGAACGTAGCATCTAGGCCACGTTTCCTTCGGGTCAAAAGTCATGCGAACATGTGCTCCAGCAAAGTTTTCGTAAGCTTGCTCAATGTTTAGTTTCTCTTGCCTTCTATCGAAGACTCTACAAACATTATTAAGGAAGGCCACTGATCCGGTTGGCAAGATTATATATTTCAACATAATTCTATCTAAGGCCTCTGCGGTGGGACACGTAATGGATGCACCGTTCTCATGATTGGTCCTTACTGTATGTCGTAAAGCCATGTGTAAATTGTGTTGGTCCTCCAACTTCAAGGGTTGGAGGACATCCTTGAAATTAGTGTATAATGTTCTACCATCTCGTTTACTATCCCCCCAGGCTACGCATTGTATCCCTCGATGGTGAAGGAAACTGCAGCGTCCTTATTGGTAGCTTTATTGGTCTTGCCACTTTCTATGTCTTTCGTGGCCAGCTCAACCTTACGTCCCCTGCTCCAGAGTTTCCATTTTTGAGTCCTCCGAGCAACGGCTGGCTTGGGTCCCCCAATCACTGGTTACGTCGCCATTGGTTCGCCCTCACATGGGTCATTACTTTCCACTTCGGTCTGGGTTGAGGTCGTAACGAGCACACCTTTTACCTTGTCCCTGTATTCTGCCACTATTCTCATATTCTCTCGAAGTCTTGAGGTAGATTTGCTCTTATTCTGGTCCTCCATGTTGTTGAAGTACTCAATGTCGCTGTCCTTGTCCGTTTCTGTACTTATTCTGTCTAACAGTTTTCAAATAGTGTACGTCAGTTGTCTTATAGCTCTACTCTTCATAGTTAGTTCTTTGAATTAATATGTCAAGCAGCATTTGGTAGGTTGAGCAATCTCTGCTGTTTGAATGTTTACACCTTTCCTTCCCCCTACTGGAGCATGAAATACACTTTTTAATTTTTTTTCCCTTGTTCTCTCTTAGTTCGTTCCTTTCCTTACCGCAGCTACCACAGACAGACTCCTTCTTTGGACAGTATTTACTGATGTGGCCAAGATCTCTGAACTTGTTGCACCTAGTCACAACACTGTAATCCTTGACGGACACACTGCTGAATTTTATGTAGACCCGACCGCAACGGACTCCACCTCTGCTACAGCCATCTTTCTATCAGGCTGTTGATTAACAAAGAGGTAGATTGGAGGTTTCACACGAAGCAACAGAGTTGCCCTCCCCGTCAACAGTCACTCATAAGTTTCCCAGTATTGGCGATTTGTGGAATAGTTGCCCGTCAGGACAATTATCGCCCACCCAGCACCTGCTTGGTTAATCACGTGTTTATAATTATGATGACATTCACACGAGACAACGATTGCCGGCCAGTATCCCAAGTGGTGCCAATCGCCAAGCACCTGTTGAATTTTATTCTTGTTATGGAAAGTTATCTGGTTATTTACTGTCGGTTTGTTTTTGATTGCATAGTCTTTAATAAATATTTATGATTATCACATACTTCACTCAAAATTTATTTAAGCTAATCATAAGTAATGCAAAGTGATTAGGGATTTTCACCCATACCTTTCGACCCTTTTAAAGAATATTTCCATATTTCCATGTTTTATTATTATTATTATTATTATTATTATTATTATTATTATTATTATTATTATTATTATTATTAAACATCTAGACTCAATTGTTTTATATTGAGGCTTGAAAATGCCATCATTTCTAATGAAAGAACATTCTGATAGTTAATGTGTAGTCAGCCGATACCGTGCCTACCATTAAGTTAAAGAGTCTCTGGTTCGATTCCTGGCATGGATAATAACGTTATAATTGGTGAAATGTGGATGTCCCCTTTCACAATGATGAAATGGCGACTGGGGGCTGGGTGATATGTATGTTCTAGATTTAAGGAGCCATAAAAAAGAACTTCGTCCTCCAAATCCCTAATAACTAACCTATTTTTTCGTGTACTCTGGTTAAGTTGGTACTGATTTTTCTTTTACAGAGCGAAAGTTTACCGGTAATTGTTGCCGGGCGATAGTTTCCTCATGGGAAACACACTTTTTTCCCCGCTTGGAAAACAAATTAAGCGGAGTACTTTAACTCACGCCCTCGCGGCAGTGCATCCCATATAATACATCGTGTTCCCAACATCCACTCTGATAAACTGCAGTCTGAGGTATTTCACGTATGAAAATGAGGCACAGACTTGAATAAACTCTCGTGAGTTATAAGTAAAAGTGTGAGGGAAATATGTCAGCGTTTATGTTGTGTGTGGATTTTTTTTTTTTTTTTTACATTTTAGAATCAAGAAATTGTAATATGATGGAACTTTATCAATAATTATGAAGCTTATATAATATATGCTTACACTGTCACAAGAAAACCAGTTGTTTTCACAAATGTTGATTAGTGAATAATATTTTAAGTGAGAGGTTTGTTCAATTTTATCTTGGCACTCTCTGAAGTGAGCGGTTTCCTTGGTCACAGATTGCTGATAAACACAGAGGGCTCGAGTTCCAAAGCAATTGAGCACAGCAAGATAAATTCAACTATGAGCATTTAAATTTAAAATACTCTTTTATTACAAATTATGCTTCTCTTATATAAAAATGAAATGGAATCCTCTGAATGAGGAATATCATCTGTTGGCACAGAAATGGCGACTTGTTTTGTGGCTATAACTGTATAATTATATTTACAACACTCTTATCCGGAGTTAGTTTGAAACTCTTCACAGACTCCCCTAAACTGTGACGTTTGTACAAAGAGAAATGAATCTATTACGCCACGTGATTGTCATTTGTTTGCTTTTCATTCAATGCCCACTAAATCCGAACAGCAAACTTGTTTATTAAAGTCGCCAACCAATTTTCAACACTTGAATGGAGTTTGACAACTTCTGAAAGTTTCGTCTTCATGGATAAAGTTGTTTTAGCTAAAAGTGCTTTGTTATTTTTAATAATATCTTCAAGTGTTGCTTTTTATTATAATTTGGACGAATTTCACTTCTATGTCACCTACACGTTTGCTAAGTTAGGCCACACTGAAGCTCAGCACATTCTTGGACAACGCTATCTGCAAGGTTAGTCCATTGTAGTGATGGTAGAATAATAACAAGCCGTATTACGTTCGTGATTATAAATGCACCTCGATATTTTCACTATTCTCAATCACAACTTGTTAAATGTTGTATTGTTATTAATATTGTTGTTTCATTGTTTATATTGCGTCCGTTTTCAAATAACAATGGCCGACAGCTTACCTACCGAGTATAAAGTAATTATCTCATTTCAACGTATGTTTTATTCAAAGCCCTTGAAGATACAGTTAAAATTAATATAACTTGATATTGGGTATATCTTTATGGCAATCTTCAGAAATAATCCGATCTATTCTGCACATTTTTTTGTAGAAGAGGGCTGACTGATAGAAGCCGGGTTAGGGCAAAACAACCGAAAATTAGAATCACATCAATATTTCATCTTTTTACTGGAATTATCTTTACCACGGCTCTTACCTGGTTATTGTACATTGTTAATTGCCAGGGGTATTTAACGATTAATATCGCATCACATGGTTAGTTTATTATCTTCACCTACCTTCCAAACGAGGACCCGCTGTTTTATTACACGTCATGGGCTATCATTCTTTCTCCAGGCGTATTTTCAGCTCACGGCTTCATTAGGTAAAATAGTTTAATCCTCTGATACCCACTAACAAGTACTATTCATCCTGTTAGTTCTGTCCCTTTCAGGGGACTGCCAGAGATTGTAGATGAAGTCACTGAGATTTGAGATTATATATTTTCCCCATAACTAAGAAATATGTGTCTCATTCAGGCTCATTCATGGTATCAGACTTGACAAGGGAAATCAAACATAGAAACAGTGAATTGAGTGACCTTCTGGGAAGCAGTGACTGTAAGGAATATATTGCTATCTGTAACAGCAATCAAACTCGCTTTGACGCTGCCAGCAAACTCTAGTTCTGCAGAACCATCGCTTGGTACAGTGGTATTCAACCTGGGGTGCGCGAACAAAAAGGGTTGAATACCACTGGATTAGTACACTTGGGACTGTGAAGACCAGGCCGAGGATTCGGATGAGTCACAGAGGTCACGCCGGCGATAGCGATTTCAAAAACAAGAACTGGTAATAAATCGCTTTGCGTTGCAACCTTGGGGGAAGGCATTTTATTTTCAACAAATGACATTTCAGAGACCGAGTAACTTGATGGATGAATACTAGTGAGAAAGCGAATGACACTGAAACATGAACTTAATTGAACGTTTGGAGAAAATGTTTGTAAAATATCATGACAGAATAGCACTGATATGTTGTTCTTTGTTTGTAATGTGTAATTTAAATATTAGCCTAGTCATAAGAAGACTAATGTACATTTACTTCTTAAGTCAGCTAGTTTTTAGTTCATGCTTGTTACACGCAGGGGAGGATCCAGGGAATTATGTTTTATATTATTGACAACATAAATTTAATTTGCCACAAAATATTCTTAAATATCACTACTCTCAAACTTTAAGAAGAAAAAATTTTCCCGGGGAAAGAGGGGTAACCTCCGAACCCCCAAGTTATAAGTGTGCATCAGCAATTCACTATTATTAATTTGGAAGTTGCAGTGACCTACATTATTTTCTGTGGTCATCCCTGGTCCCCTAGATTAGATAGTTCAATCGTTGACAGCCAGTTTGACGATTACTATCATTTCCAATGATATCGATATCAGTCTCATTACAGAATAGTCGATAGAAGCTCATTCATATAATAAAAGACAACGTAATTATCTGAAACAGGTATAAAATGCCACGATAAATCATACATGGTAACTAATTGATGTATTAATGTGAGTATTCTTTAATTCACTATTATATATCAAACATGTTGGACAAGTCACCACTATACACAACTAGTATGACAAGTCACCACTATATACAACTAACATGACAAGTCACCACTATATACAACTAACATGACAAGTCACCACTATATACAACTAACATGACAAGTCACCACTATACACAAATAACATGACAAGTCACCACTATACACAACTAACATGACAAGTCACCACTATACACAACTAGCATGACAAGTCACCACTATATACAACTAACATGACAAGTCACCACTATACACAAATAACATGACAAGTCACCACTATACACAACTAACATGACAAGTCACCACTATACACAACTAGCATGACAAGTCACCACTATACACACATACCATCACAATTCACCACTATACACAACTAGCATGACAATTCACCACTATACACAACTAATATGACATCACCACTATACACAACTAACATGACAAGTCACCACTATACACAACTAACATGACAAGTCACCACTATACACAACTAGCATGACAAGTCACCATTATACACAACTAACATGACAAGTCACTACTATACACATATAACATGACAAGTCACCACTATATACATATAACATGACAAGCCACCACTATACACAAATAACATGACAAGTCACCACTATACACAAATAACATGACAAGTCACCACTATACACAAATAACATGACAAGTCACCACTATACACAAATAACATGACAAGTCACCACTATATACAACTAACATGACAAGTCACCACTATACACAAATAACATGACAAGTCACCACTATACACAAATAACATGACAAGTCACCACTATACATAGCTAACATGACAAGTCACCACTATACACATATAACATGACAAGTCACCACTATACACAAATAACATGACAAGTCACCACTATACACATATAACATGACATGTCACCACTATACACAAATAACATGACAAGCCACCACTATACACAAATAACATGACAAGTCACCACTATACACAGCTAATATGACAGGTCACCTTTCAGTGTGATACTGTTATCATTCAGGAAAGCTCTAAACCACCTAAATGTTTACAAGAGGTTATATCATGAGCCGGTAGGGATGCAGGTGGTGTACGAGTGTGAGTAGTAAGAAACATCTGAATGTTCGCAGGGGGGATGGATCAACAGCCGGTAGGGGTGCAGGTGGTGTACGAGTGTGAGTAGTAAGAAACATCTGAATGTTCGCAGGGGGGATGGATCAACAGCCGGTAGGGGTGCAGGTGGTGTACGAGTGTGAGTAGTAAGAAACACCTGAATGTTCGCAGGGGGGGATGGATCAACAGCCGGTAGGGGTGCAGGTGATGGACTACCCCATGAAACTGGAGCCGGTGTTCCAGCAACATGCTCTTATCGCCCTAGCTCAGCGACAGAAGATCCCGCGACCTCCCAACGCCTTCATGCTGTTCGCTAACGAGTGGAGAAAGAAGTTTGCGGCCCGGTTCTCCCAGGACAGCAACAAAGAGATCAGCGTCAAGCTCGGCATCAAGTGGAAGACACTTGACCCAGCTGAGAAACAACATTACTTTGCCCTGGCCCGTCAGGCCGACCTGCAGCACAAGATCAAGTTTCCGAACTACGTTTACAACCCTAAGGAGGCCCGCATGAGGAAAGCTCTGAGGGAACAGACCCGAGAAACAAGGGCGCAGATCACCCGTGCCATTAACAGGGAGCGGCAGCAGTACAGACAGGGGCAGGCGATCATCTACCCTATTGGGACTCAAACCGGCATGCAATCGTCGAAAAAAGACCCCTCTGAAACAACACTAAAGCGACCGGAACAAAAGAAGCGTCTTCTTTCGAATCAGAGTTTCATCGTAGGCGAAGAACCTGACATCGCAGCGCTGCTGCAAAACTTCAGCCAGCAAGAGGGACCCAGGGTGATCGTAGCCCCTGCCTTCGCTGACAGTTACCTAGATATAGACCCGGCGTCATTCCATCAGACGGCGCCACTCTCCAACGATGAGGATATCGTCATCGCTGACCTGGATGGGCCCAACTGGTTCCCTTGCAGCTTCTCGTCAGCATCTCAGCAGCAGCCCCTCATGATGGAGAATGTGGTTGGCGTGAACCAGTTTGGACATATCATGAGTATACCAGGAATGGGGATTCCCACGGTCTCATCCGCGTCGTCATTCAGTGAGATGAATATGCAGAACTTCTACACCTTAAGCAGCGTAGCGGCAAGCTCCAACAACATCCTGATCTTGGAAAACATGAGTCCCAACCAAGGTAGAATGGACTTCCCCACAACGGATAATACATCGGGTCCAAACACCGGCATTTCTTCAACGAACAAGTGTTTAGACGTTGAAGGAAAGTCTTTGAACCAGTCTCTGCATGATTTGAGCCCATATGAGTTGACTCAGCAGATGCTGTCAGCCAAACGGGAAACAGCCACCGCAAAGCTGGAGACAATCGACGACCTTGGAATGCCAACGTATAAGGGTGAGGACGATATTCGGTGTAAGCCTCATGGTTCTCAGACATGCGTCATGGGTGTGGATAAATGTCAGCTTAGCGCATACCCCCAATCCAACTATTTTTTTCAAACCAAGAGCACATCAACTAAAAGCGCTTTCGATACCTCGACCAATGGAGAAAAGAGCTACTACTCAGAATCGAACCGGAACCCTGTTTTCACTCCGACCTACAATCTGAGTGATGTGATTCACAATAGAGTCCCCATACTCCCCTCCTTTGACAACGCTTTTGGACCCGTAAGATCCCTTAACTTTTCCAACCAAGGAGTGTTTGGTTTGACTAATGAGATTGGTGAGGACTTGCCTGGATTCAATCCTGGTTCTAGAGACACATTCGGTTCCGTGATGGACAGCGGTCCCTTTGGAGACGAGTCTTCCTTCATCGGGAACTTCCCAAGAGAAGATAGAAATATGTTCCTGAACTACGTCCCACCTCGTTTACCAGCATATCCGGAAGGAGACGCAGTAGATCCAACAGATGACCCTGGTTGGGAAGAAAGTAACAATCATGTGTCAATGCCTAACCAAAAACAGGAAACCGAGAAGATAAATGTGCCAAAAGTAGATGAAATTCTACCTCCCCAGGAAGAGATCAAGGATCCAGTGAATCTGAATCAGCCATGCCAACATGGTTCGAACATCTTGGACACAAAAACCAACACAGTGCTCTTTTCCAACGGTCCACCGCTCATTCTGAGGAGAAGCTTCTATAAGAAGCAGGAAATGGAGAAGAAGCTCTATAAGATAGTTAGCCCAGATAAGGACAGCATGGCTTTGTTGTCAGGGAAGAGCAAGGCGGAGGATTTGACCAAGGACACTCGAAACACTATTACTGAGGTGGTGAACAAGATATCGAAGAAAGAACTTGGTACAGAAGATGATCAGGAGTCCCACGTTAATTTCACAAAGGAAGATAACGTTAAAGAAGAACCGCTCTCATTTGACTGTTCCGATACGAAGATACAAACCTCCCAGGCCAGAGCCACCCTTCAACTGGTGAATAAAGAACCAAACGTGGATAGCACTCATCTTCAATCGGTAAGCACCCCATGCAAGATGACACTGCATCTCAAAAACGAAAGTGAACAAAAGGCTACATTAATAGACGATTCCAAACTATCTTATGTATCTGGGCCGATGGTGAAGATAATTAAACTCAATGATAATTACAAGGTAATTAAGAATGAACCCAATAAAGAACATTGCGTTGGCTCTTTGACACAAGAAGTTGCGTGCGTGCCCAAACGTCACCCTCAAGGCGGTTACGTTCGGGGTCCGAAATTGGAAGACAAGCCTAAATTTCTAAATGAGGCGCCCGAACCACTGACATCTTGGGGAGGCGGACCGTCGCTGTTGAAACGATACTTTGAAAGTCAACGGTTCGATTCTGGTTTTAGTCGAGACGAACCGGGGTCTTCTCTATCCTCTGACAATCTCGAACCCCGGACTAAGATATCGAAGGTTAAAGGAGGTGTGCAGAAGGAAGAGTCGGAGATCAAGGATCAAGCATCAAGATCAATTCCCCCTTACAGTTCTCCAGACCTTGACCCGCTGCACAAACGGAAAGTGTATATGAAACCAGGTCAAGGTTCACCTACTAAAGTGACGCGGAAAAACCCACCCCATCCGCCTTAAGCTCGAGTGAGCAAGTCTCTTGTTAACAATACTGTTGTGGGAGATAGCATGAACCAGATTTACGTCACGAGATTAATCTAAAACTCACATTACAATTATGTTACTTTTGCGTTAGCAAATTTATAAAACAATTTAGTCACATTTATAATGATGACTGCATGATAATTAAATCTACGCTAAATTCTTCCACGAGTTTAACCAAAATAGTCACTGTAAAGACAGATCATGCATAATTTATTTATCAGATAAATAATCGCTAATTTAATATTGTTGTCTAAATATATATTTTTAATCATTGAACTTTTTAATTTGTTAAGTTTATTATTTGACTGTATGCTCAAGAATGTTCCAAGTGATGAAATACAAATTTAAATACTAGGCTGTGATATTTACTTATGTTTGGTTATATTTTCTTGTGATGGTTATGTACTTGTACGTTAACTATGAAAGTTTTTAATAAATGTCAAGTTTAAATTCTGGAATAGTTTGTCCTCATTTGTTTAGGTCTAGTAAGTTATTTGTTAGGCATAATTTAAGGTACGGGGGCTGGGGAATTGTGAAAGGGCTAATATTTTTTGGAGTATTTTTTAAACATATAAAATTGTTGGAGTAGATTAAGGTAAATTATTGTTTAGTTTAAATTTTCTACACACAGAAATATCACGGGCATATTGACATTTGCTGAGAAACTTTTTAAATGCCCGTGACAAATAATCAGGAACTGTTTGTATTTCAATGTGAGGAGAATCAAATTAAACGACGCATCATCAACTCTGAAAGTAATATTTTATTGAATGTACCAAATAGATGTTTACTATTAGTTTTAGTTTGAAAGAATAAAGACTCGTGACGCGAATACACTAAAGGAGCGTTTAGACCAGAGGTCCCCAACCTTTTTGTACCCTAGATCACATTCAAAACTAACGGTAGTGCGGCGGGCACCAATTACTTTTTCAAGGTAAATTTTCAACCCCCCTCCAAGTTGACAAAAAATAAATTTTAAAAATACTGCTTTATTTACAATTTTAACAAGACCTAAATAAAGATGCAAGAAAATATTTAACTACTCACCACCATTTTGGCGCTTAGGTACATTTTTAAAATAAATATTTATTCTGTGTTTATTCAGGCAACAAAGATGGGTAGACCCATGTCAAGATATTTACAAAGGCAATAGGAGGTATTAGCATGGTATTAGTGAGTGTGGAGAGAATGATGGATGGGGGGTAGGTCTTTGAGATTAGGAAAAAGCAAAACCATTTGGTTTTAGTTCCGAGTAAAAGTGCACTGTAAATGAGCCACCAAATAAAGAGGGATGAAAGACAGGGCTTGGAAAGCTGGGGGGCTTTCAATCACCAACTTCTTGAGAGCAGCATACCTAGAACAAACTTGATTTTTGTCGGAAAAGTGACAGATTAAAACGATTAGTCAAGAACTTTTCCAGCTGTGGTCAAAAAGTGGCGGGCAGACGCAAAAGGCTCGGCGGGTGCCATGGCGCCCATGGGCATAGGGTTGGGGACCCCTGGTTTAGACTATGCCTCTTTTCATGCAACTAGGTGCACAGGAGATGCACGTTGAGGCATGCGCAATAGTTCTGATCCCAGCCGCAAGCAGGCGCGAGTGCGCCCCACAATATTTGTGGAGCACGTTGCGACACTCTTGCCTCACAATCCCTTGAAAACGTTTGAAGAGTGTCGTTGGTTTTTATAGTTGGTATGTAGTTGTTTATAGTTATGTTTTCCCTGAATATTTTTGTATATTTTTATTTTTCTCCGTGATGGAGTGGGTTGCCGAAAAACAACTGAATTTATCAATGATTATCAGAGACATCCATTGTTGTGGCGGTCATCACACACCAACTATAAAAATCGCGTTAAACGTAAAGATGTGGTATACACACACATATTAGGTGAAGTGGACCTACGACATGGATTCGAGGCTGTGTTGAACAAAATTAAGAGCCTTCGTTCGTACTTTCACTGGGAATATTTGAACATTAAGAAGGAAAATAATAAAAGTTGATGAGACTGTTAATTCATCTTGGCTTGCATACAAACACCTGCTGTTTATAATCGAAGGAGAAGGGGGAAAGAAGAAAAGATACCTCTCTAAGAACACTGTTGATGGAAAGAGATGCAAAAGTGCATTAGGCGAGACGCATGAGGCAGGCTGCAAGATGTACCTAAAGAGGCATGCCTCTACGCATAAAAGTTGCATGAAATAAAGCATAAGTCTAAATGCACTTTAAGTGTGTTCATCGCTAGAGCGCCAAACTTGTCCAACGAAAGGAAGTGTCCAATTAACGCTGATCCATGAAAACACGCGTTGCTTTACAAAGCGCATTTTGTAAAAGAAGGGGAACATACATGGGTGCCCACAGCATTTGCCCCTCCCCCCCCCCCTCCTCCTGGAATTATGTTTTATTTGACAAGAAAACATTGTTAACATTTTTTAATCTTCTAGTTTGCCTTACAATTTTTTTTTTCTTCCAACATTTCACAACGTTCAGATTTACAATCGTGATATATGATCACAACATCCACTCGACACATTTCCTGCAGTGTTGCCAACTGTACGATCTGGATACTACTTTTGATATAATTTCACCACCTGTACAATCCAATTTTAGGATATTTTCTAAAAGTAATATCCTGTGACCTAGCTATAAAGTAAAACATGTTATATCAATTATTATTTTTTATGAAAATCGGTGGGTTTATCAATATAATGTCAGAAAGTAGTATCCTACCGGTAAAAATACAATCCATTTCAGGTCCATGTACTATCGCTAGAGACGATAGATTTGGCAACACTGATTTCCTGTTTCCCCCAGACGACGACGGGCCGGCAGACTCACGGCAAGTACCAGACCGGGGTGATCCTTGTATAGTTGTATAGTAGTAAATATAAGATACGGGATTATTAAATAATGTCACCAAACTCCCACATTTAAGGTCATATCTATGACACTAGATTATTAATAGAGTAATGAATAGAATAAAATTTCATTTTTTATTTTAAATGTGTCAAATTTTACTTAATAAGTTTACTAGTTGCGCTCAGATTGAAGCAAAAACAATAGATTTTGTAATTTCTATTGTTTTAGTATCTTTACAGTACAATTATAATGCCAGTGCCCACAGAAGTTTTTCCAAATGCGCGCGCACGGGTGTGTCGGTGGAGGAATATACTTTGCCCCCCAAACCCCCTCACCTGAGGGCGCCCATGGAAACAGATAATTGTTTCGTTTATAGAATCAGCGCAAGTTTTTCAATTCTTCCTTGGTATAATGTTAAGGGGACAAAAATAGGTGGTTCGGTTGAAGATTAATATGAGAATCGAGTTTCTCCATCTTCCTCGGAAACAATAAACACTTTTCTGACTGGGTCAGTAGACCGAGGTCACAGAGGAGTAGGAGGTTAGGAAATGCACCAGCAAGACTACAGAGAGGTGATATACTAATATCGATAGTAATTGTCATGTTTTAATAACCTCACGGTAAGAGACAGTCAAGCTCGCTGGCGTAGGGACAATCCTGGGCTTGGATTCAGGAAGGTAGGTCTTAGACGAAATGTACCCGAATTTTCGTGGAGGGAAACAAGGTAACCATTTATGAAAAATTACTTTAGAGCTCTAGATAGAGATTTGAACGTTCATGAGACGAGACGTGAGTGGACGCCTTTGTCACCGTGCCCACCTATGCAGCTATAGATTGTTAAAACATTATAGTTATCACTAATTATTATTATTTATATTTTGGCGATCAGATATTGTAGTCTACAGAAACAGCGGTAGCGCGTCTGCCTTCCGGGCTAAGGGTCTCTGGTTCCATTTCCGACACGAATGAAGAGTTGATTATATGTGTGTAATTAGGGCTTCTTGTTTCCCAGTATTGAGTTAACGGCCGGGGGACTGGCTGTTGTGTCTTTTGTTTGTAAGTATTCAGAGAGGACGAGATGTCGCTCTAAATGTTCCAGGGAAAGGCGTGCGACGAAACAACACCAGAGCTTTCGAATGGTTCCGCCAGGCGGCAGCACAGGGCCACCCCCACGCCTCGTACAACCTGGCCCTTGGACATCTTAAGGGCTACAGGGCGGGTCTGGCGCGAGGGTAAGTTCAACCCAGCCCTTATTGACTCTCAGGCCTCCAAAGGGCTACATGGTAAGGGTAAGTTCAACCCAGCCCTTATTGACTCTCAGACCTCTAAAGGGCTACATGGTAAGGGTAAGTTCAACCCAGCCCTTATTGACTCTCAGACCTCTAAAGGGCTACATGGTAAGGGTAAGTTCAACCCAGCCCTTATTGACTCTCAGGCCTCCAAAGGGCTACATGGTAAGGGTAAGTTCAACCCAGCCCTTATTGACTCTCAGACCTCTAAAGGGCTACATGGTAAGGGTAAGTTCAACCCAGCCCTTATTGACTCTCAGACCTCTAAAGGGCTACATGGTAAGGGTAAGTTCAACCCAGCCCTTATTGACTCTCAGGCCTCCAAAGGGCTACATAGTAAGGGTAAGTTCAACCCAGCCCTTATTGACTCTCAGACCTCTAAAGGGCTACATGGTAAGGGTAAGTTCAACCCAGCCCTTATTGACTCTCAGAACTCTAAAGGGCTACATAGTAAGGGTAAGTTCAACCCAGCCCTTATTGACTCTCAGACCTCTAAAGGGCTACATAGTAAGGGTAAGTTCAACCCAGCCCTTATTGACTCTCAGAACTCTAAAGGGCTACATAGTAAGGGTAAGTTCAACCCAGCCCTTATTGACTCTCAGACCTCTAAAGGGCTACATAGTAAGGGTAAGTTCAACCCAGCCCTTATTGACTCTCAGACCTCTAAAGGGCTACATGGTAAGGGTAAGTTCAACCCAGCCCTTATTGACTCTCAGAACTCTAAAGGGCTACATAGTAAGGGTAAGTTCAACCCAGCCCTTATTGACTCTCAGACCTCTAAAGGGCTACATGGTAAGGGTAAGTTCAACCCAGCCCTTATTGACTCTCAGACCTCTAAAGGGCTACATAGTAAGGGTAAGTTCAACCCAGCACTTATTGACTCTCAGACCTCTAAAGGGCTACATGGTAAGGGTAAGTTCAACCCAGCCCTTATTGACTCTCAGACCTCTAAAGGGCTACATAGTAAGGGTAAGTTCAACCCAGCCCTTATTGACTCTCAGACCTCTAAAGGGCTACATGGTAAGGGTAAGTTCAACACAGCCCTTATTGACTCTCAGACCTCTAAAGGGCTACATGGTAAGGGTAAGTTCAACCCAGCCCTTATTGACTCTCAGAACTCTAAAGGGCTACATAGTAAGGGTAAGTTCAACCCAGCCCTTATTGACTCTCAGACCTCTAAAGGGCTACATGGTAAGGGTAAGTTCAACACAGCCCTTATTGACTCTCAGACCTCTAAAGGGCTACATGGTAAGGGTAAGTTCAACCCAGCCCTTATTGACTCTCAGACCTCTAAAGGGCTACATGGTAAGGGTAAGTTCAACCCAGCCCTTATTGACTCTCAGACCTCTCAAGGGCTACATGGCGAGGGTAAGTTCAGCCCAGCCCTTATTGACTCTCAGACCTCTAAAGGGCTACATGGTGAGGGTAAGTTCAACACAGCCCTTATTGACCCTCAGACCTCTAAAGGGCAACATGGTGAGGGTAAGTTCAACCCAGCCCTTATTGACTCTCAGACCTCTAAAGGGCTACATGGTAAGGGTAAGTTCAACACAGCCCTTATTGACTCTCAGACCTCTAAAGGGCTACATGGTAAGGGTAAGTTCAACACAGCCCTTATTGACTCTCAGACCTCTAAAGGGCTACATGGTAAGGGTAAGTTCAACACAGCCCTTATTGACTCTCAGACCTCTAAAGGGCTACATGGCAAGGGTAAGTTCAACACAGCCCTTATTGACTCTCAGACCTCTAAAGGGCTACATGGTAAGGGTAAGTTCAACCCAGCCCTATTGACATGATACTGGGTGGGCGAACCCAGGGACCCCCAAATTGCGGGCCTCTTTAATAAAAAGCTATGAATGGTAAGCTAGTAATACTAGGCCTTATTTCGTCTTACCAGCTGTTCAGGTTACACGCAAGGGCCTTCAATTAACTTGACTTTTATTTTATAACGAATTAGTACAAACGTAGGAAATTCAACCCGAGACCTTTGTCTCAGCGCGTCAATGTCTACCAGTGAGATACCCAAGAATTTTTCAATGCTCTACAACTGAGATATCCAGGAATTGTTCAATGCTCTACAACTGAGATATCCAGGAATTGTTCAATGCTCTACCACTGAGATACCCAGGAATTGCTCAATGCTCTACCAATGAGATACCCAGGAACTGTTCAATGCTCTACCAGTGAGATACCCAGAAATTGTTCAATGCTCTACCAGTGAGATATCCAGTAATTGTTCAATACTCCATCAATTAGTTACCCAGGAATTGTTCAATGCTCTACCAATGAGATACCCAGGAATTGCTCAATGCTCTGCCAGTAATATGTGGTACAAACAAACACGCACACAGAACTGCAGTCAATTGAGGTAGATAGGACTCTTAACAATCCCAGTGAGGTAAATAGGACTCTTAACATTCCCCGGTAAGGACGCAGTCTTTGAGCTGGAAGGACACATTACCTAAGTTTGCTGATAGTTCACGTCATCGCGTCAGTGAAAGTGTGGAAAGTTGCGTCACGACACGAATGACGTCATCGTTCAAGAATGTAGACATAGCTGTCGATTCAAAAAATGACGCCATCTCATGTGTCATCCCACCGAGGGCACTGGGCATACACTAATAATCACTGGTTCGCGATATTCAGTAGACTAACAGAGACAGTCAGTAGACTGACAAAGACAGTCAGTAGACTAACAGAAACAGTCAGTAGACTAACAGAAACAACCAGTAGACTAACAGAAACAGTCAGTAGACTAACAGAAACAACCAGTAGACTAACAGAGACAGTCAGTAGACTAACAGAAACAGTCAGTAGACTAACAGAGACAGCCAGTAGACTAACTAACAGAAATAGCCAGTAGACTAACAGAAACAGCCAGTAGACTAACAGAAACAACCAGTAGACTAACAGAGACAGTCAGTAGACTAACAGAAACAGCTAGTATACTAACAGAGACAGTCAGTGAGCTAACAGAAACAGTCAGTAGACTAACAGAAACAGTCAGTAGACTAACAGAAACAGTCAGTAGACTAACAGAGACAGTCAGTAGACTAACAGAGACAGTCAGTAGACTAACAGAAACAGCCAGTAGACTAACAGTAATACCAAAAATTATCTCAAAGTATATTTCTAGCTTTTGTCGACGCAAATTTTTTAATAACTGCAGTAAAATCAACTTGTTTGAATCATTTTCGATGCACAAAATTGCTGGATGATTAAGTTGCTCTTTTCTAGTTATGCTTCTTTGCCATGTTTTCAACGAGTTTGCCAGTCCATTGAACGATCTTTAAGCTGAAGAAACAGCAAGTGGTACAGTACAAAACAGTTTAATGGCGAAGCAGATATTGGCAAATAAACCTTACAGTTTTTGGTCGTAGATTGCATTAAGAAGTCTAATCGGGCTTCTTTCAGTGCAGAAAACTGTCTTGTGAATACTTTTAAGGTGAAGGATTTCGTGGAGCAAGTCTTCTGACAAAACTTTCTCATATGTATTTAAAAGTATTGCTGCTTTTGCGTTAAATTGACCATCGTCCGAGTTCTGGAAGTTCAAAATGGGTGAGAATAATTCACATATGGTGCTTGCTGCTTCAAATCTTGTCTTTAAATCATCGATAGTAAAAACTGGGTAAACTCCGGAAATTCTGAAATCTTGTTCAGAATCTTTAGAAACTTTCCGGTTTTTCGGGAAATTCATGAGATTGCTCGCCTATTGCTTCAGCAACTACTATTGCCTCTTGAACAACACTTTCCCGCGAGTCACGTAACTGCTGCGTTTCTTGCAATAAGTGCGGTCTTGACATCAAGGGATATTCCTTTACTTTGTACAACGTTCTTGTTGTCAATATTTGCTAACATTGTCATTAGCAGACCTTTGTAAGAATGGTTACTTGCAGGCATGTTACTTCCTGGAATGAGAGTTAACATTGTCATTAGCAGACCTTTATAAGAATGGTTACTTGCAGACATGTTACTTCCTGGAATTAGAGTTAGCATTGCCATTAGCAGACTTCCTGGAATGAGAGTTAGCATTGTCATTAGCAGACCTTTGTAAGAATGGTTACTTGCAGACATGTTACTTCCTGGAGTCAGAGTTAACATTGCCATTAGCAGACCTTTGTAAGAATGGTTACTCGCAGACATGTTACTTACTGGAATGAGAGTTAACATTGTCATTAGCAGACCTTTGTAAGAATGGTTACTTGCAGACATGTTACTTCCTGGAATGAGAGTTAACATTGCCATTAGCAGACCTTTGTAAGAATGGTTACTTGCAGACATATTACTTACTGGAATGAGAGTTAACATTGTCATTAGCAGACCTTTGTAAGAATGGTTACTTGCAGACATGTTACTTCCTGGAATGAGAGTTAACATTGCCATTAGCAGACCTTTATAAGAATGGTTACTTGCAGACATGTTACTTCCTGGAATGAGAGTTAACATTGTCATTAGCAGACCTTTGTAAGAATGGTTACTTGCAGACATGTTACTTCCTGGAATTCGAGTTAGCATTGCCATGAGCAGACCTTTATAAGAATGGTTACTTGCAGACATGTTACTTCCTGGAGTCAGAGTTAACATTGCCATTAGCAGACCTTTGTAAGAATGGTTACTCGCAGACATGTTACTTACTGGAATTAGAGTTAACATTGCCATTAGCAGACCTTTATAAGAATGGTTACTTGCAGACATGTTACTTCCTGGAGTCAGAGTTAACATTGCCATTAGCAGACCTTTGTAAGAATGGTTACTTGCAGACATGTTACTTCCTGGAATTCGAGTTAGCATTGCCATGAGCAGACCTTTATAAGAATGGTTACTTGCAGACATGTTACTTACTGGAATTAGAGTTAACATTGCCATTAGCAGACCTTTATAAGAATGGTTACTTGCAGACATGTTACTTCCTGGAGTCAGAGTTAACCTTTTTTAAGGTGGGAAAATTATAACATTTATGAAAATTACAGACCAGCCACGCTGTCAGCCCCCTTTGAGGGGGCCATGCTTACATCTGTATCAGGGAACAAACCCCTCTTTTTTTTGTGAAACGTGTTTTGAGGAGACTCTAGCACGGAGGTTTATACTGGACAAACCGCGGCTCTGTTAGTATCGTACAGTGTAGTCAGAATATCTCCATACGACACACTCTGGTAGAGGAAGGAATTGAAGGCATGTTTTGTTCCAGGGAAGCCCACGGATACATCAAACATGCGGCCAAGCACGGAGTAGCAGAGGCTAAGCATGTACTCCGGGAAATATGTTCTCAAGGCCACTGCGACATGTAATAACGTGCTCAACATGGAAGTAATTCAGTGGTACACAAAAATTACAATAATTACTCGCCGTGACAAAATAATCACTTGTTTTGAATATGAAATATTTGATAAATGTTTTTAAATAATGTTGATTATAAAATGTTTGTATATAAGGATGGAAACAAATTATTGGTGAATAAAGAAACTTTAAAGCTGGAGTGTGATTTAATTTCGCGATAGAATGTATTGCCGGTGACGGGATGGTTCGTAATGATATATTTTTCATATATCTCCCCCCTCTCACTCTATAAAACTTCATATTCCCTATCCTTTAGATTAATACTTTTGTAATAGGTGTTTTTTTTAATTACTGTAATGAATGTGTCCATGGATCGAACCACGGCCGTCTTTAGTTACAGGCTGGAATACTGAAGTTTGGCAACACTGTTGAGGCCACGTGATAGGGATCAGGTATCGAAAGAAAAGTATCGGTATCGAAACACACAATCACTTTTCTGTTCATCCGCTTGGAGCACCCTAAACCCTTGGGCCTGGATTCACTAACGGGAGCAAATAGTTGCGCCGGCGCAAGTTTGAAAGATGTGCCCAAATCCCTATTCACTAAAAGAAGCAGGCGCAATTTGAGAGCAAAGTTGCGCCTTTTATTTGCCACCACTCAAGAGTAGGCGCAACTATTAAAATCATGATTGTCACTTCAATAAATTTAAATGGCGGCATATTATCGTTATGGCTTAAAATACAATAGTTAGTTAACTGTACTTCAATTAATAATAAAGAAATTAAAATAACAGACGTTTGTCAAGCACAAAATTTGTTTCAATTTAGATAGTGGTAACAAAGCAATTACTTACCTTTTATTGTTGAAATCTTACATTCAAGCAACGTAATGGCATTTATTGCATTATTACAAAACAAAACGTCAAACGAAACCACGAACTGTGTAATCTTTGTCTAGATCCAAAGAGGTTTGTATTCCTCCAAATCCAAAGACATCGCGTCAGTAAATATGGTGGTTAGTATAGCTTTAAAATAAATTTTAAAGTTTCTATAAGTGTTTTCTTAATGGAACTTAAGCTTTAAACTAATAATATTAATAAATACTAAATAATATACTAATATTGGTTTTGTAAAGCACCCACAAAGAGGCCGTTTCTAATTTTATTGCTAGTCTACAAGCAAAATATTTAGAAATCCTTGTATTTGCTGTCATTTTCATTAGAGATTTAAAATAAAGTAGCCTTGACTTTGAAAGGAAATTCTTCACAATGATTGGTCGAAACAGCACAATTGATGACGTTTATGGTGACGTCACCATAATCTTGCCACCAGTTTGCGCCTTGTTTAGTGAATACGGAAATGGAGCAAATAAATAAGGCGCATCTTGGGGAGCATCTTGGGCGCAAAGTTGCGCCATTTCTATACTTGCGCCGGAGCAGATTTGCTCCCGTTAGTGAATCCAGGCCTTGGAGTTCGTTGAACTCTACAACATCTTTTGTTTAGTTTGTGATGACCGCGTTGATTGATAGACTGGTCACCCACCACTCACCTCATCACCCTGTCAGGCATCAGGCTGTATTGATAAACAAAGAACAGGTATGAATTATGATGAGCTACAAGAGATTGAATGCTAGAGTTGCATAAAAGGTAGTAAAACTGATAAATAGTATCATTTGTCCACTCCACAGTCCGCCCTAGTAAACATTTAATCCCAGCAATAGTAAAGATAATAAAGTTGTTTCTTTCTATTATATTTAGGGCAGGATCTACCGGTAATAATACATCGATTCTCAGTATATCTGATATTTATATTCTTCAAGTCGCAGACATTGTGTTAGCTTCTCTTATTTTTTATAATAGCTCACACTTCCTAAAAATATACCTCATTCCCAAAATCATAAGCGTATAGCCCGAACGGGTAGTAAGACGCGTTGATAAATAAAACTTTTCCTGTCTTTGGCCTATAAATACATTTATAAGGCTCCAGAATTATGGAATTTTATCAACTGTTTCTGCGGGTGAAATATTTTCTTTGGTTTCGTCAACGCTTGGAAAGATACTTGTCAACCTCATCACGTATAGGAATGATAAACTTTAAAGTGAAAAGTCTTATTATGAAAAACAGTTTAGGTAAACACTTTACAAAAGTACCTTTGTTTCAAAATTCTATATTCCAAGGCTGGGAAGTGTTCAAAGCAATTACATAAATAATACTCTTAATTTTATTAAAATATTTGCTTAAGAGTTACACCTGGACGTGGGAATTTAACCCTGGACCTTTGGATTAGTGTAACGATTAATGCTTTCTAGACCTCGAGCCAGTGACCCTTTGTAAGTTTCATCCTAATAATATTCTAATCGTGTTTGTGAACGGTACATAATCCTTACCTAGCAAATTTATTTTAAAATAATTATTTACATGTTTATTTGTTGTATTTTCCAACCTGTGAAGCAGTGGCGTCGCGTCAGGGCAAGCAAGGCAAGCACTGCTTGCCTTTGATTGAAGATATGTAATTATTTTATTTTATGTTTGCAAAAAATTGTTTTGCCTGGTAATCATTTAAATGTAATTCAAGCATCGGTGGGTTTGAAAAAAAAAATCCCATACATGGCAGTGAGCATAACATGTATGCAAGACGTGCACTAGTCCATCTAATGGTGGTTGAAAGTCGGTATTTGCCCGACTTTCATCCCATTGCTCTAGCAAGTGTGGTTATTATTTGTGACGTCATAGATAACGGAGGGGTGAGAAGGGGAAGAGCTGCAGATGTCAGGTAAAAATGTAAGCAGCCGAGTTACGACTTCTCTTGCCCGAAAGATGACGACTAGAACCGAAGTCACTACCCCTCTCTTCCCCTTTAATAACATAAGAGGGATGGTATGGCATGAAAGGGGAAATTAATATATTATTGTCGAGGTACCGTGCCTACACATCTTTAAGTCCAGTACACACGACACAACTTCTTGTACATAAAGTTGTACAAGAAGCTGCAGCCTGAAGATGGCGTCGTGTGAACACCAAAACTTGTACGATATCTGCTTTTCACAACTTATTGTATATAATTTCAGGAAAGAGAACGCGTCCCATATCGGCCATTTTTCTTGTAAAACTTTTGAGTTGTAAACACAAAAACTTTGTCTGCTAGACAGTAACTTAAAAAAAAAAAAAAGAGTGATTGTAATAAAAACAGCTATATGCTTGAAAAAAAATTATAATTGAAGGAGGTTAGACCCCAAATATAAAGGTTTTCAACTATTCTAATTTATTTTTTTAAATAAAAAACATATTTTTTATTTTTATAATATTTATGAATGATTAAGAAATTATTTACATTAAATACCAATATTTTCCAAATAATTCAATCGTTATTTTTCCATAAAAAGGGCAAAGATGCCATTTTTTTTTCTTCAAATATTGTATGCAATCACAAATGCCGTGTGAACAGTCACTGGCTAAAATTTATATGCGATCCTTGTGACCAAGATATCGTACAATTTCTTACACAACTTTTTGTACAAGAAGTTGTGTCATGTGTACTGGGCTTTAGAGTTTTGTAGAGTTTACTGTAGCAGGTGCTTTTGTTTTAATGTGTGTATCAGTGAAAGCTAACAAACGAAAGTTTATAGGTATATGTTTATAGTAAGTTATAACAAAATAACGTGAATCACAGAACAGAAGGACGCCCAAAGCAACAAATATCGTTTAAAAAAAAAAGCTTCCAAATAGCTTCTTGAAGCATAAATAATTTTTAAAAAATTCCGGGACATCCTCTTTTAAGCTTGGGGGCACCCCTTCCAAGCTTGCCTAAGAATTTTGGTCACGAGACGCTACTGCTGTGAAGTATTTTTGTTAAATGATATACTCAAAACATGTTTAGATTAATTTTCGGTATCGTTCAAAGTGGCTCGTCAGTTTTTAAATTAAGAAAACTGTAAATATTCACACAATTCTCCGTAGAACACTCTGGTCTGTCACTAAATACGGCGATGATTGAATTAGATACCGATGCGAATGTTTCCTACACATTTGAGACTTCCAAGCAATATTAAACGAATTCGATGTCCTATAATCATTTCAATTAATATATAACTGCAATTATAGGGAAAAACTAGCCTTACGAAGTTTGTTCAATTTTTAAATTTTGAAATAGAATTGGGTCGTAGCCTGTTAAACAACATAATGTTGCTTGTTGAATATAACTAAAAAGAACAAAATTCTAGTTTTTAATACCTTTACAAACCAAGTGAAGTTTGAACATAAATAAATATAACACATTTTCACAGTAAAATAGGCCGCTATTATAACATAAAACTATCATCAACCTTTATATTCAATATAAACACATTCAAGTACATGCTTCTGCTTGTAATGTTGACTCTCATTTCAAAACGTCTACAAAGAATAATACAACAAATGAATAAATTAATGTAAAACAACGTCCTAGACACTAATTACCTTTATTGAAGATTTTAAAATGGCACAAATTTCTAAGTCTCAAATAAGGCGGTATTGCTACATATCTATCGCGCATGCGTAATTGTAAGTCAGTGCGCTCTACAGGCAATATCGATAAACTCCCAGTTCAGCGTTTGTCACAATGCACTTGCCCACTTGGCACTTGGACGCCGCAGCCGAGAGCGTTTGTAAGAAGAAGATAGTAGTTCACAGATCAAGTTAACTTGTTTGCTTGTTGCCACGTCGGGATGTATTCAAGTGCCTTGATTTAAAGATATATGATTCCTACACCATCGCTGTATACTTCGTAAACAGCCCAAGAATATTAGCCCACTCATTTAAAACCAACAAAAATGTAAGTATTGTATTTTGTTTCAATTTACATTGTTTTGACAGGAAATCGCCAACTAATTAAATAATGTTTTGTTGTTAGATAGGATGTGCTGTCTATGACTTTGACAGCATAAAATAGTGGACTTTCAGGCTGACATGTTACATATCAGCGTGATATAATGTTTTATTTTCTAGCCGGTTTGTATTTTCAATTAATACATTTATTCTGCCAACATACTAATATATAACTGTATATTTTAATTTGTTGAGTACATGTTTTAAAAACAAAATTTTGGACAACTTATTTTTTTATTCTAAAATACATATAGATGGGCCTATTGTAATGTTAATATAAAAACAAAAAATATATTTATTTTTAAAATAAGATAAAAGTAGGCTTGTATTTTTAAAACACCACGCTAATATTGTAATGGTAATTTAATATTATTTTAATAAAACTAATAACTTATCCTTTTATTTTGATACAATAAAATAAACTCTTTAAGTTTTCTGAGCACCGGTACTTGTGGTCACGCAATCTAAGATGTCATATTTGTACTGAACTGAATTGAATAGGTTTATAAGGTGAGATTGAAGTTGTGTTGCTTAGACAGGTTCAAAATGCTGATTAAAAATTGTCAACATGACATGTTGATCGTAATCCTGTTTCCAGACAGCCATGGTGATTAAGAAGATATGTTGTATCGGGGCAGGCTATGTGGGGGGCCCCACATGCAGCGTCATGGCCATGAAGTGTCCTCACATAACGGTCACTGTTGTGGACAAAAGTACAGAGAGGATCGCGCAGTGGAACTCGGACAAACTGCCAATATATGAGGTCAGACCCGAAACTTGCCACTCGTATGGTCTGATGTTTATTGACTGCAACTAAGGTAGTGGAATAGGTTGGCCTTGAACCAGTCTCACCTCTCAGAATTGGTTATCTTTACTATTACGGTTAGAACTGTCAGTGACCGGTTGTCACATCACGGTTTCCTCGTGTATAGTTAATGTTGCTAAAATAGGATCGATGGGAGCAGTTAATTTTTCAACATGATGCTTTAAAAATAACAACTTTTATTTTAACTAATATAAATTGCACACTTTGTGAGAATGTATAATTTATAAACGATGAAACTACATATTTGACTAAATATATGTAAAGGCCTCACTGAAAGACTATCCTAGTCTGAACTACCTAATTATCAAAATACAACTTACAAAATAACTTTACTAAAGGTCACTGCAACCTTTGGTTGTTAATTCACCACCATTTGAATTGAACCAAGCTGGGAGTTGAACTCTGGATCCTTAGATTAGTGGGTAGAAACACCCCCACTTTTATACGTCATATGAACCAATGCACTAGAGAAACGGAGAACTGGCCGCTATGAACCAGCCTTAATATACATTATAGTGTACACGGGGTGTGTGTCTTGATCATGTTTGTTGTTATGTTGGCAGCCCGGGCTGGATGATGTGGTCCAGGAGTGCCGTGGTCGAAACTTGTTCTTCTCGACAAACATAAAGAAGGGCATCAACGAAGCTGATCTGATCTTTATCTCTGTCAACACCCCCACCAAGACACTGGGACATGGCAGGGTGCGTCTAGTAGCTCAGAGCTAGTACAAGTGTGTGTTGGTGTAGCTCAGAGCTAGTACAACTGTGTGTCTGGTGTAGCTCAGAGCTAGTACAACTGTGTGTCTGGTGTAGCTCAGAGCTAGTACAACTGTGTGTCTGGTGTAGCTCAGAGCTAGTACAACTGTGTGTCTGGTGTAGCTCAGAGCTAGTACAACTGTGTGTCTGGTGTAGCTCGGAGCTAGTACAACTGTTAGACACTACATAAAAATGCCCACTGCTTTGTTATGAATAATTAATTTGCAGGCCGTTAAATAAATCTGATAAAATCAAACATTTGAATGTTTCCCTGCCAGGCTTGATGAATATTCTACGAGCTTCGGAATGTTCTAAATATGTTTGTTTCTACTTATATATGTTTTGTTTCTATGATTCTATCAATTAATATGGAATTGAATTTCAAAACTCATATCGAAAAGTTGAACTTTAAAATTTAGATGCATTATTTAACTTTACTCTAGGAACTTGTGGATTTTGTAATATTAATAATTTATTCATTATTTAAACACGATTTATTTAACTATTTTTTATTGGATTCAATTAAAAACAGATATTTAGCTCAGTCGGTAGCATGTTTTTCCACTGAGCTAAGGTTTGCGGGTTTGATTCCAAGCATGGCTGAAACATGTATCATTGGTGAAATGTGATGAATTAACGGTGAGGACTGGCTGTTGTGCCTGTCAAATTGTTTGTTTTATGAGGTGACCCACTGGCTAAATAATTTTATAATAATGTAAATTTGTATAAATAAAAAATAAACTAATAAGTGTAGGTAAATTAAATGAAGCAAGCCCATCTCGGGAAAGAGTAAATCTGTGTGAAGATTGTGTGACTATTTCTTCTTTAGAAGATGTCACCTTTGTATTCTGGATTCTTAACACATTTTCCCCAGGTGGGATTTCTTTATTTATTTTATACATATTAGTTTATTTTTTTTATAATTTTCCATTATTATACAATTAAATGAAATATTACAAGGAGGATAGAAGGGCAAGTTTCATTCAATGTTTCATTTAATATAGCCATTTTCTCTTCATTCTTATAAAATTAAACTTTTATTTGAATCCAAGGTCGTTCTTATTGTATTCCAGATACTTTTTGAGATTTGTACACATCTCGAATATCTCATATACCATAAGATTCTAAACAAGGCTTGGCTGTATTTGAACCAATGACTTGTGGTTGCAGGGCAGGGCGGCCGACTTGAAATATGTGGAAGGAGCAGCTCGGATGATAGCGGAGATGTCCACCTCGAGTAAGATAGTCGTGGAAAAGAGCACGGTTCCTGTCAAAGCTGCCGAGAGTATTATGACAATTCTTCGGGCCAATCACAAACCAGGAGTGAGCTACCAGGTACAGTCAGGCACAAGGCCGTAGACTACTCTACAGCTTAGTCACTTCTAGAAATGCGGGCTAGTCCAATTTATCAGCGCTAAGAAAGTCAGAATCTAATATAAATGAAATATTCTCGATTCCAAATAAATGTTTTCTCTAAGTGGTTTTATGTTTAAAAACAGTATCATACATATTTTTTAACTTTATACATTAAAATCGCATACAAAATGTTTATTGTAAAATTGTTTGTAATATCTCATTCTAATCAGATAAATCAATCTTCTATCTAAAACATTCCCTTTAATATCTTCATATTGTTTTAATATTAATATACGTAACAGCTCAGAGTGGAAACAATTGAAGATATATTAAGTCCCTATTTTAGCTGTCAATTCTTTATTGGTAAAGTGGGAATCTTTTTGAAGCTAAGTCAATAGATTTTGAAGCTATGCACACCCTCTACAGTTATTGTGCTGGCTGCACATCCCTTGCCATTGCCACCAACCCCATGGGTGAAACATCCCTTGCCACTGCTCACCAACCCTATGGGTGAAACATCCCTTGCCATGCTCACCAACCCTATGGGTGAAACATCCCTTGCCACTGCTCACCAACCCCTATGGGTGAACATCCCTTGCCACTGCTCACCAACCCATGGGTGATACCTCCCTTGCCATTGCTCACCAACCCCATGGGTGATACCTCCCTTGCCATTGCTCACCAACCCCATGGGTGATACCTCCCTTGCCATTGCTCACCAACCCCATGGGTGAAACATCCCTTGCCACTGCTCACCAACCCCATGGGTGAAACATCCCTTGCCACTGCTCACCAACCCCATGGGTGAAACATCCCTTGCCACGGCTCACCAACCCCATGGGTGATACCTCCCTTGCCCACTGCTCACCAACTCCTTTATTTGAACCATTTGGGGAGGATTCAAAACGGGAACTTTTCACTCCATCACTCGATCCCTAAAACGTTATTGTGAATTAATTAGATATTTGTGTAAATATGTTTTTATGCTTGGGTGGTGTGTTAGCTATTAGTAGCTTTTCCTAACACAATTATTGTGTTATTATTGTGATACGAACGAACACAACCAGACTCGAGGGAGTTAATTTACCGCCTATCACAGCAACACATTTTTAGCTCTTGTTCATAATCAAACTCAAGAGCTTAGGACTAGGAGAATGCAGGTTGCTGACAAATGCCTACATTCACTAACAACTCATTCGTTGAGAAGTTGTGTTCTGTGTGGGATACTCACATATTTGTCTTGGTCGTGAATGTGGAGATGTTTGGAGGAGTTGATCTCCTTGATGCCTTACCACACAGATGTGCACATTTTGTGTCCAGATCCTGTCCAACCCCGAGTTCCTGGCTGAAGGAACGGCCATTGATGACTTGTTGAACGCAGACAGGGTTCTGATTGGAGGCGAGGATACTCCTGAGGGTCAAGCGGCCATCGAGGAGCTGTGTTGGGTGTACGGTCACTGGATCAACCGTTGCAACATCATCACCATGAACACCTGGTCGTCGGAACTCTCCAAGCTGGTAACTACACTTTCACCTACTAGTCTCGAGCAAACAAGGAGCTACTATTGCCTGAGTCTAGATAACTATTGAGCAAGAACTTAGCCCATTCCTGGAGCACGTGCAGTACAGCTATCTGCGGAGCCCCGCCAGACACTTTTCTACACTTCTATGACACACATTTTCACTACTCATTTGTTTCTTTATTCCTGGTCATAGTATAGCATTGAACTGGTGGCGCCATCTGTCAGCTTCAATATGAAGTATTGTGACTGGCTAAAAGTAAAATTGTTCATTCCAATAACTTGTTAATTCACACCTGTCCGCGCCAGGAAATGTTCGGGCAAACAAAGGCGTTGCCAGGTAAATGGTTAAGTTGGTCTTTTGGGTATGATACAACTTATTCAGACATCCCAGAAGTGATCGACCCAACCAGACACATTTTGTGCATGTAAAATGAACCATTAAAAACGTGTATCTCTTTTCAAGAAACATGTAGCATGTCTTTGTCCAGAGATTGGAGACCAGTTCATGTTATCTAAGTATTTGTAGCTATTGTAGACTGTGTTTTGGTCAGGCAGCGAACGCGTTCCTCGCTCAGCGCATATCTAGCATCAACTCTCTTTCTGCTGTGTGCGAAGCGACTGGTGCTGACATCTCTGAGGTGGCCAGAGCTGTTGGGCTGGACTCTCGGATAGGCTCCAAGTTTCTTCAGGCTTCAGTCGGTGAGTGGGGCCACTTTCGATCCAGATTCTAATGAAAACATTTGGAATACTACATATTAATTAGCTGTGACTATAGCTAAGGCCACTTCTCAGAAAGCAATTTATTTACCCGCATCAAACTTGAAATTAATTCTAGCTCTAAAATTGCAATGTTTTGACCTGTATAGTTAATTTGGAAATTTTACACTGTGTCTTATTTTCGGTTTAGGAAGGTATAGCTTTAGAGGAAATGTACCCATATTTGGATGGAAAAATAGTGGGAAACTATTTTGGAACTACCACCATCAATCCATTCAGCTGAGATTCGAACCCCGATCTCCCCGCCACCATCAATCCAGTCAGATGCGGGTTGTAATCTTTCTCACACTGTACAGTAGATTATTAATGTTCACAACATAAGAGTATCAAGGAATAGTGGAGCCATTTGAATGTTCACATCTTCATATAAGCGAGCTTGGATTTTTCATTAGTCAAACTCAAGCCGAGTATTTCAAAAACCTCCAGAGTTTGAGTAAATTCATAATTTTAAAATGTTAAAGAGTATATATTTGTTTATTTAAAAAGTAAAATAGTATATTTTAAATGTGAGATTTTAAAAATATATGAAAACAACTCATGTTCTCAAAATAAGAATGGCATTCATTTTTATAGTGGTGTGCGAAGTTTCGAAAAGTCGAAGGTCAAATATCCTTAGACTTCAACATCTACAATAACCTTCACATATTCGAAAAATTTCGAAGGAAGGATAAAACTTCGATAAATCATCAAACATTTAATTTTATCTTACTAAATATTACATTTTTCAATATTTGATAATTTTAAAACTGTTGCTAAACAGAATTTTAGCAATGACTAGTAATTTAACTAACACAACATAAGCATAGATAAAAAGCGGGTAACTAAATATTAATATATTATATTCACTATCGCCAACATAATTTTATAAAAAATAAAAATGCCTAAAAGAAATAACACCAAGGTCACTGGTATGAAGCAGAGAAAGGGCTTTAGTTGTGCTATCATCGCAGCTCGCGTCTACTGTTTGGTCCTTAATATTCAATCTCTTTGGAATTATCTGTGACAAATTTACAAATGCATTTTGACATAAGTTTTTCATAGCTTCTTCGTGTTTTGTCTATTATTCAAAATAGCTGATACGAAAACAAAAACTGAATTTAATATATAATTATTATCAAAGAAATGCAGATAAAAAGACATACATATGTAAAGTTTGCAAAATAATATTATAAACTCCACGATGTAATAAAAATTAAAACTTAATTGATAATTTACTAAGCTTATCAGTAAACCTGTGTGCATTAATTATAAATATAGTCCTTAGGTAATAAGGAAATTTTTCTGGTCTTTGTTACTGACAAGATCTAGAAAAATAAATAATTTAAAAATTAAAAGTAGTGTTAAGTAACACAAAAATCCTAGGTAGCTTCGATTTAGACTTCGACTTTTCTTCTCAAGTTTCAAGATTTGCTTCGACTTTCTTCACATTTAAAAAGTGGCCTTCGCACACCCCTCATTTTTATAAATAGTTAATACTTATAAGAAATTGAAATAATGGTTTTTAAATTAGAAATAACACTTTAAAAATAAAAACTCAAATATAAATATAGTAGAAAAAATAAGTAAAATTGTTCCAACACTTGTTTCATCAAGACAATAAAACTACACTCACAGTTACCAAAAAAAAGTTAGTAAAATTGATGTTGTAATGATCTAATATTTCCCCAAAATAAGCCCCTGTAACTTATTTACCCTACAAGAAAATGTAATAATCACAAATAAATTTGTAATTTTCATATATTGTTTATTAGTCCTTAATGTAGTCATGCTTGATTACTTCTGTTCCAATTCCATTCCTCTATGTTGCCATGCGCCTTAAATGGGCTCTCGTTAAAAATTATCTTACTGAGAAATTTATTTCAGTTCACTTTCTAATGTCTATAAAAGTTGATATTCATACTTTAAAATGAAAAATAAAGTAATATTTTTAGTAGACAAAATGAAATGGTAAATGTAGTAAGTTTGATCAAATATTTATTGCCATGTTGATCAACACTGATTTAAGCGTACCAGTGTTCAACTAAATGGTAACTAAACTAATATTTATTTTGTAGTTGAACATACTAATTACAAGTTTTAAACATCTTAAGATTCAAACGACTAATGCAAATCTTATTTTAATGCATAAAATTTTTTCCAAATAAATTAATAATTTTTATGAAAACAAGAAGATTAGTTTAATATTAACTTGAATCAATTTAATATTATTGAATATTAGGCATTTGTGAAATTTTCACTATAGTAAAAGTTTATTAGAATAGAACAGTAGAATTCAAGAACATTAAAGTTACAAAAACTAAACTTATATATTCATACATAAATAGTATCTGAGATTGGTTAAAATTTTATAGTATTATCAAATACCTGACAAATCACTACAAATTAAGTTAAAAAAATCATACATTAATGTTGGCCGATAAAATAAAACATGTATTAATTATTATTCATGTTTTAATCAACATCTAAGTATTTTTACTCTTATCATGGAAATACAACCTCAATCGAAGATTATTCAAAATGGCGACAATATTGAATAATTGATAATATGGTTAAATCTCTTTTTATTCCATTCTCCTTATTTTACATATATTTTTTCTTTATAACGACAGTTTTGGATGAATTTTACACCATCTTCAAGTCTAATCTGTATTAAAGATGGTCGATTTTACTTCATACTATTCTACTTGACTACTTATATCTAGGATAAGGGAATAAAAACAAGATTTAACCATATTATCAAACTACTCCTTACCAAATAAACATGAACTTATTAGAAATATTGAATAGGTTTACTGGTCCAAAATATTTTTAGAGCTCTATTATTTATTATTGTGAAATTTAATATTAATTTTAATTTGTTAAGTTACTAGTGATTTTTAAAGAAACTGTGATATCATCTAAAATAGTCTATTTTACCATTGCATTTTAAAAATTGATTTGCACATAAACGAAGAGAAAGCTTGAAAATTGAGCCTACAAAACTTTCGATCTTGAGCTTTACTGATGAGCTCAAAACTAAGCTCAAAAACCAAGTACTTGCATAGTCATATTGTTCATCCCAACAGTAAAGAGGTTTAACTTGATGTGCAAGAAATGGTATCATATCTTGTCACATCGACTGTATACAAGACTGTTCACACAGCAGATGCGATAGTTTCTTTCCTTTCAGTGGAATAATCATGATAGTAAATTAACTAATGATAAATATATTTAATTTATTCTTTATATTACAATTTAATTGTAACCGTTTTTACTAACAATTTAATGCCTAGTAAATACACTATCAATTATCATATATTTATTTAGTTTATGTCTGGCAGATAGGTCTCTTTATTTTAGTTAGCAATCCAAAAATGGCTGATATACGACGTGTTCTATTCCCTCAAGTTGTGTATATAAGTTGTGCAGAGCAGATACTGTGTAATCTCTGGTGTTGACACGATGCCATCTTCAGGCTACAGTTTCTGGTACAATAAGTTGTGTCTGTGTACCTGGCTTTAACTAGTATTTGATTATTAACTTTAAACTTTGCATGCGAGGAAGTTGTTAAACATTTCATTGAATGAGACAAACTTGCATTGGGATGTTCAATGTTCATGTTCTAGGTTTCGGCGGGAGTTGCTTCCAGAAAGACATTCTGAACCTGGTGTACATTTGTGAAAGCTTAAACTTAAATGAAGTTGCGACATATTGGCAGCAGGTATGTTTCTAAAACTGTCTTGGGGCCACCTTTAATAGGTGTTACACAAACCTGACACCTCTAACATCATCACTACCAGCACTTGTGTCAGGTCTTATTGTCAATGGATGGATTGTGTGTAGTATTGCATTGTGTCCATTATTAGTTATTTTTTATGTTTCACTAAGTACGGCAAATTGTGAGTGTACTCAACATAAACTTTGTGTTCCACTGGCCTTGTGTACATCATAAATGATCGTATTAACTCGTGTTTTACTATTTACACAATATGTTTTGCAAATACATAAGTTTTTTATATAATAAATAACATTTCTAACAGGTTGGATGCAGGGAAAATATTGAAATTGTAACTGTAGAGAAATATGAATCAAGAATTGTGACATCTCTAATTAAGATGAAATGTACCCACATTGGTGTGGAGAGAGATTGGGAAACCCATTTAAGGAAAACCACTGTCATTACACTGGGTAGAGGTTCAAATCTTGACATATCCAGCAAATTAGACACCTTGGTTCCCCTGTCCACTGATGCAGGTTGAATTAAATTGAAATATTTAAATGAAAGTTTCATTGTATTACTAAATGTATGCTGATGTTGCCAACACGATGTGTGACAGTTTGTGTTTTTGTGGCACAGGTGATCGACATGAACGACTACCAGAAGAACAGGTTTGCCAACAAAGTGATCGAGTCTTTGTTCAACACAGTCTCTGGCAAGCAGATTGCTGTGCTAGGGTTTGCGTTCAAGAAGAACACAGGGGACACTCGGGAATCCCCTGCAATACATGTTGCCACCAAGCTCTTGCTGGAAGGGGCAAAGTTACATATCTATGACCCGAAGGTAAGTTTTTGAAATATCCCAGCTGGGTCAAATACACAATTTTTATCTAATTTGAATCTTGGAAAACAGGGCAGGCATAAAAGATTAACTTAATTTTTGATAGTCTGATGTCTGGTTACAATTATGTTGGTCCAAAACACTAGCAAGTATTATAGTAGCCCCCAAAAAACATGGAGGATATCTTTTATTTTATCTTCTTCAAACTAAGAAAAGTTGGTTGAAACTCTAATATCATGAAGAATTGTTGGTAGTGACAATGTCCTAGAACTGTTTGACTCGGGAGGTAACTCACAGGTGAGTGTACATCTGGCGTTGTGACGGAGGTTTGTCTATATCTCCCTCAGGTGGATCACTCACAGATCCTAGAGGATCTTACACATCCCAGTGTGACAGAGGAACCAGAGCAAGTACGCAGCAACGTTGTCCTTCACTCTGACCCTTACTCGGCCACCGCGGGGACCCACGCCATCGTGCTATGCACAGAATGGGATGAGTTTATGGTGGGTTCACATAACTACAATTCTATAATACTCGGTTTGTCAGGGTTCATGTATCGGCCTATTGTTATCAGGGACTCCTACTCAGTGTAACTGTGTGAATATCCCAGACAGGTGTTGAGACATGGAGCACTTGTACTGGGAACTATGGTCCAATAAACAGGTAATTATTGCAAGTTCAGGGTTGGCTGTTTTGTATAACAGAGTATACAATATTAGATTAGGAAGGGTTTATTTTTGCTACCACATCTCACAACCTGTTTGGGTTGCACGCATGCGTACCAATTACTCCTTTATGTTATGGACCACGAAGGTGTAATTTATAGGATTTGTGTGGAGGGAGATTGGAAAACCATCTAGGAAAAATCAGTCTCAATACACCCAACCAGGATTTGAACACTGCAGTGGGAAGGAAATGTTTGTAACCAAACAGCAGACAGTTCTTGACAGTTCTGTCAAAAGGATATGTTTAATAACCTCCCACCGTCTTTCTCCAGTGATACGTCGAGCTCGCTAAACTACCCCCTGCACCATAGTCTAGGGGCCTCGGTACAAAACTGTGCTCCTTATCTTTGTCAAGTGACAGCAGTGTAATAAAGAATCTTCTTCCCTTCATTATTTCAGATGTTGGATTTTGGCCGGATCTACGGTTCTATGATGAAGCCGGCGTACATCTTTGACGGTCGTAAGATCTTGGATCACGAGAGTTTGATAAAGGTGGGGTTTGAAGTCCAGACTATTGGAAGGCGACTGGTGAGGGCTGGCCTTGCGAGAAGTTGTGGAAGTATAGCTCAAGTGTAGTCATCCCGGGCGCACGCCTCAACTTGGAAACATAGTGTCATTCGAGTTGAACAATGTGTTTGTACGGACATCCATTTCACGCTGACATCCTGACAAACTGCATCATAAGAGACCAAAACTGACATCTAGGACATTTACTAGCTCTACTGTCAAGTTACGTGAGCTAGAGCTGTCAATATTTATAGATATCAATACCTAAATAATAATAATAATAATATAGTAAAATGTTTTTCATGTTGATAGAAACAGATTGTTTGTATTGTGTAAAAAGGCCCTGCATAGGAAGATTGGACCGTATTATTTGTCTTGACTAAGCAGAGAGTCCTAACCTCTGTTTATTCCACTAATAATTGCCAGAAAGAGTGATAGGAACATGCTTCCCACTGCTACCACTCGACAGATATATTATTGCTGCCTCGTTATGGCGTAATCCCTAAAACTAGATTTCATTCTATCAGAACTCAAGAATGTGAGTCACACAACGCAACTTTTCGTGTTCTTCTCATTGTAAAAGTCATTTAGTGTTTGCTCTTTTTTATAATATATTCTTAGATCTCTTTTTTTAGAAATCCTTTCATTTGTAACCAAATGTAACAACTTAAATGTGGTTTATGAACTCGAAAGTTCAATGCTATGTGTACCTAAGTACACCACCTATCCCTATCTTGAGCTAGTTCTATCCAGTCCACCTCATTACACCCTCGACATCTCTTCCTCCATGAAAAACCAACTTTAGTACTTGGCTGCATATCTTGAATTAGTTTATTTTATTATTCCCTAATCAGACAAGTGTTTTGGTAGTTTTGTTTTCTGGTTTAGTTAAGGGTAAAGCTAAAACAGTCTTAAATAGCCTACTAGTTTCGTGAACATTTACGGGAGATATTTTGTTTACAAAGATCCAACACAAGAAATGGTTTTTCCTTGTTTATTCTCAATGATTGTTCCCATGTCAAGTGTTCATCTGTCTTGTACAACTACCAACCTGTGAGGTAGCCTGGTCTTGGTGTTAGAGGTGTTGGTCGCACAAGTGTCATACTTACAAATTCGCACTGGGCCTATTTTAAAATATATTTTATTTATCTTTGTTGAAATTGTAAATCATGTCCTGTCAATATATCTAAAAGTGAAATATATTCCAGTATTGCTACATTATATAGTTTTTAAATCTTAAAGCTGCACCATAGTGGAACCAAGCAAGGTAGCAATCTTACCTTGACTAATTACACTATGACCCTATCTTATAAGCTACACCATAGTGGAACCAAGCAAGGTAGCATTTTAAATTTAAAATCTTGAATTCGCACAGGCTTAGCTCATACAGTTGAGATTTGTAAACTGACTTTTTTATATATTTTTTTGTACAAATTTATCAGAGGTCAAATAATGGATCCATGCCAATTATTCAAAAGTTTGACTTTAAATATAACTTTGAGATTTGTATCTAAATCAAATTTGGAATTTATTTGGCTTTAGAATCTTTAATATTTTAAAATTCTCTTAAAGAAAAACCTCTTTTTCACTTTTTAAGATTCAGAATATTGTAGTTTTGCAGTCTTTAATTGTATTTTTTGAAATTTGTATCTACAATTAAAAAGTTAATTATGTTGAACTGTTGATTACTATTGAAATATATTGAAAATCATGTTCCAATCACAGCGTTTCACTATCATTTCAATTACTGACAGATGACGATATATATATAACCTGTGCATCTATTGTATTAAGATTATAGCTGGAGACATGAATAAAAGAAGAAATACAATCATAAATAGAACAGTAAAATAGCAACTAAGTGTTAATATCTTCTGTATGAACACATTCAGTTCAGTGTTACATTAAAGGTCTGGGGTCAGGTTGTTGGTCTTTAATTATGTGGCTGTTAACACCTCATTAAGATGTTTAATTGCATTATATAGGTTGGATCATGAATTATTTCTCTGATTGCACCATATTAGTGTCAAATGTGCTGACAGCCACAATCTGGACTTTAGTTGGTGGGTGTGTCCTTCCTAGCGCACTTGCTAAAGATTCCAATAGCATATATACAATGTACAGTGTTTCTACATTTCAAGGCATTAGGTAATATAACATACTATAATACACGACAGCTGTTCCAAGTGCTGCCATATATACGGAACAATCGGCTGTTGACAGTCCAGTCCAAGTTAGTACAATTATATGTGGGAGGTCATAGCTCCACAAATATGATCTTTAGAAAACAATGCTAGCAGAGAGAGAGAGAGAGCAAAAAAGAGGACATTACAAAACAGGTTTATTTTCATTTAAAGTACAAAAATGCCATGATTTCTATGGTAAAAAGAATTTGAAAGGAAAAAATGAGTGATATGACCATATAATAAGGTAGACTATATAAAACATTTAAAACAAACCCACCCTTTGACTAACATTCATGCAACAATGTGCAGTTGTAACTAAGGCTGCCCACTCATCACAGACACTTGACACTGTTATAACTGGTTAGTGTCGTCTCTGGGCGACATTGTGTTCAGACATTGTTTGTGGTGGGGGGTAGGGTGATTGTCCTGACGTTAGTCGCGGTGGGGGTAGGGTGATTGTCCCGACAAACGTTAGTCGCGGTGGGGGGTAGGGTGATTGTCCCGACAACGTTAGTCGCTGGGGTAGGTGGGGGTGTAGGGGTGATTGTCCCGACAACGTTAGTCGCGGTGGGGTAGGGTCCGCGAGGTGGGGGTAGGGTGATTGTCCCGACAACGTTAGTCCGGTGGGAGGTAGGTGATTGTCCTGACGTAGTCACTGTGGGAGGTAGGGTGATTGTCCCGACAACGTTAGTCGCGGTGGGGGTAGGGTGATTGTCCCTACAACGTTGTCGCAGTGGGGGGTAGGGTGATTGTCCCGACAATTCATGAGTGTGGTGGGAGGGGGTGATTGTCCCGACAACGTGAGTTGCGGTGGGAGGTAGAGTGATGGTGGGGAGAGAGATTGTTAAAATAATATTGCTCCTTCGTAACATAAGACAATGTATTAGCTCTTTAAACAGGCGGCACATCCGGATTGGGTAGCCACTCTCAGATTCACCTGAGCGAGGAACCACCGTGTTAAATACCCTCCGCTGCTGCCTGGCCTTGTCCAATGGGACAGAATGGCGGTTCTCATTGGCATGTGAGAGAGTGGCCGCCAAGTGGCCAACAGAAAGAGGAGTTGTCACGGGCGGCTCAGAGAACATGAAGTGTGGAGCAGCCCAGGAAGTAGAGCGCGGTCAGTACAAGTGCGGATAAAAGGCGCAAGGGCCGAACATAGGGCACAACAACACTAGGACAGTGTTTTTAGTGCTATCTATAATCTCTTCGAGGAAAGTGTTACAACAGATTAGCTTCCACCCTGACCTTCACACAATTACTCTCAATAAGACATTGTAATTTAAAATATTATTCTTATCATTGATTTTATATTTCTCTTTTGGAAAAGTCGATAGTTAAAAAAAACCTGAACAGCTTTGCATCTAAAAATATCTGCCCAGGACTTATTTCACATCTGAAAAAGAGGATGCGTGGTAGCCGTAATGACACAATGCCGTTAGTCATGTGACATGACGTGCTGTACGGACTCACATTATAGTCGCGCCATGTCACTCATTACATGCACTTTCTATGATTCTATCATAAAATAACTCTTAATTGATGTGTGTATAATGTGAACCGCTTTAGAGATTAATTCAAAAGGAGTTTATTTGTTACAGTTAATATCACAAGTGAAACAGAAATGTTAATTCATTTCTTGGCTACATGTAAATAGTTCGAGGACAAATAATGTATTTACAAACACAAGCTATGCATCATATAGCCATAAAATTCACAGGTATCTTGTGTGAATCTTAAGGTTGAAATGTATCTTGTGTGAATCTTGAGGTTGAAATGTATTAAAACTTGTTTGCTGTTTAAGGAAAATTGAAATAGCTATTTTTATGCAATGACTGGCGTTTAAAAGACAGGATCAAATTGGATCAATCCATATTTACCAGTCAAATTCCAATCTGTGTCTTTCTCCTCAGCCATTTCCGCTTGGCCTGGGCCCAACCCACACACTGTATCTGCCTTGAGGGTCCTTAAAATAGCTACATTGGTGGGATGGAACCCCTTGAGGGCCATGTGGAAACTGTGTGTCAGAGGCCAGTTGATCTCTCCGGTCAACTTGCGATAGTTCAGATCTCCTTTGAACAACACGAGGCTACTTTCCCTTAGAAGGTCATATAAGTTAGGATCCTTCTTCTCCATTGCTGAGAACACGTAAGGCAGAGTCCAGAAGTCTGAGGCTAGCAACTCCCACACCCCAGACTTGATGTACCCTTGCCACCTTGAAGCAAGCTCTGGCACGCTCTGTGAGTATGATCCCACTTCACCTAGAGTCTTCACAGTCCACTCGACGTCACGGAGCGTCGCATCCGAGACAAACCATGGCATTGTTTTTGCGTGGAAGCGAATCTTGCTGACCAGACCGAAGGTGCAGAGAAAGTCAGCCAGACAAAGATCTGCAAACAGTTCGAAGCCTGCATTGTCCAAGACAAAGTCTGCAGGCAGAAAAACAACCATGTAAGCCTTTTTAATACAAACATTTTATTTGTTAATTTGTTTTGAGAAGAACAATAAAAACAAGCACTAGTTTGATGGCCAGTGGGTGAATTCTGATTTGATGATATAATCTATTAAAAGTGATAGCTGTATATCAAGGTAGATCTAGTAACGCTCATATGTCATTTGAGGCCCTTGTTATGAAAATTGAACTCTAGTTCAGTTGGTAGGAGGATAATTTATAAACTTTGTAATGAGCAAACCCTAGCGTCAGGTCCCAGGTGCTACTCTAATAATGGAGACAAGGTCCACACTACACTAGATTCAGGAGGTCCCAGGTGCTATTCTAAAATAGAGACACCACTAGATTCAGGAGGTCCTGGTTCTACTCTAGAATAGAGACAAGGTCCACACTACACTAGATCAGGAGTCCAGGTGCTATTCTAATAATAGAGAACCACTAGATTCAGAGGTCCCTGGTGCTACTCTAAGAATAGAGACAAGGTCCACACTACACTAGATTCAGGAAGTCCCAGATGAGTTAAACAATTGTAATCACCTAATAAATGGTTGGTGTTGGAAGTTCCTGTTAGCGTGTCCCAGATGAGCTCTGATTGGTCGACAAGCAAGTAGTCCTGGTTATGTGAAGCGAGATCTAGAGGGTCACTGGTGGGCCCAGTTGATACTCCCAGGGAGATGGACATGTCAAACTTGTTGGCCCACAGCGACAGCTCAATTCATAAACACATTCACACGATCAGATTTAAGTAAACCTTGACCCTTAGTTAATGTTTTTATCTCTTTCAAATCTCAAAGTTTAGGTGCGTAACGTAGTTTGTTTGTTTTCCCTTGTCTCTCACCTTCAAGATTCGACCAAACATCTCCTTGACCTCGGAGAGTGGAACTTTCTGCCTGTTGAGTTCGATGATGAGTCGGTCACACACAGCCACGCAGCCATCCAGAGAGAACATCAGCGAGTTCCGCTTTAACTTGCGGAAATAGTCGAACTGCGCCAGGGATTGCCTGCGAGGGGTAAAACAACCATACAGCAGTAGCAACAATGGCGTGTTGGATGCGGGGCCCGGTTTGACCAAAATTAATGGCCACTATAAGCTCTATTAGCTCTAAGTTAGAAGCAGTGATTGGCTTCTAAATGAAGTCAGTTCAGCTACAAGTGGGAATCATTAAAATACTAGCGAAGCTTGGTAGAGCATTGGCCAGCTAGGTCCAGGGTTCTGAGCTTAATTGCCGTGTCCAGGTGTCATTTTTCAATCCAATGGATATGTATTATTTAGTAAAATTCTCCAAACACCGGTCCTGGTAAGGCTTGAACCCTGGCCACCGACCATTCAACCCTCAATGGAGTAAGCAAATTATGGTAACGGGACAACTCACGTCAACTCGAATATCTGCCACATCCTGCGGTACATGTAGCACTCGGCGTAGAGCCACACGGTACCAAACCATCGCAGTTCTTGATGGCCTGCCTTCCTTTGGTCCTCCAAGAAAGTGTTCCACTGATAACCGTCACGCTCCCGCGACTTCAACTCGACCAAAGGTTTGTTGGTTTGCAACTCGTTCTTCAGTTCGGACAACTGCCCAATGACTGTCTTGACCTCTTCCCTCGCATCCTGAAATTATTTTCACCCTCAACATATTTTAAAATACATTACTTTGAACATTGTTTAAGTAAACAAATATTTAACCCACCAACAAATGCCCTTAGAAGTGACTATCAAGGACTCGTGGTTCATCTGAATTAATCTGTAAAAAAGCTTACTAGCCGAATCATTGTACTAACAAAAAGATAGTAGAGGGCCCATCGACACCATGAGGTGATTCGGGTATTAACACAAACATCTCCTCGGTGGTGTGCTCGACGACGAACCTACCTCTCCGTATTCCTTGATGATCTTGTCCTTGTCTCTTGCCAAGTGGTCCACAACTTGAGTTATTATAACGGGGAGCCGATCTTTCACCGTGACATACGCAAAGCTTCTGAAATAGACAGACTGGGTTAAATCACCATAAAGCAAATTATTCCGGATAACAATGGGCACATTCCAAAATTAGGTAATAGCATCTATAGACTTAACTCACTGGACAGAGGGAAAGGTTTTGATAAAATGAATGTAGCCCTATCCCCAAACAGAGGCGTGTATACATTTCACAACCAAGTTCGAAAAGATTTGGTCATTTATGGGCATAGAATGTTAGGCCTACTTCTGTTCTCTAGCAAATGTATTAGAAGACAATTAAGATAACATTTTGTCGGCAGGGTTGGAATGGATGTGAAGGCTAGGGTGTAGTCGCAATTAGTTCAGCGATGGGTTTAGAGTAAAATTAACACCAGATGGAGAGTATAATATAGTGTGGAATTGGAGAAAGCTCACAATCTCGATCAGCAGTGTTTTAAAATAAATTTTATATTTTATTAAAAAACTACCTCTTAAACTTTGCGGAAAGAAATGCATTAGGTGGAGTGACAGTGTCCAATATTCCTTGAGTATTGAACAGCATTCCTTGTCTGGGGCGTTAACCTAAACTTGTACTTTAAAAAAAATTAACGTGACTACTACATTAATTTATTTTTGAACACATGTAATATCGCTCTTGTTTCAGCTGGAGTCATTAATTAATTCACAATGTAAGGACCATGTGTTTTTAATTGAGAATTTGTAAAATTTCAAGAAGGTATTCACGAACAGATGTTTTTTACTCGGTTATACCCATATAAATGATATGTATGGAAACGTCACACTAATGTTGGCAAGTGGAACCACATCGCTAACGCTCTATGCGTTAGTGCCGCGAACTAAAAGATTTGAAGCGGGACATAACACTTGGTACATAACACATTTTCTATTGCAGAGTGTTAATTAATCAATTCTTATATCAAATGTGACTAAATCCATTAATTTATAAATAAATCACTTTAGAAAATTTAGCTAAACTCCTTCTTTATAATAAATAACAAATTGCTAACAAAATGCTACATAGCCTTCACATTTCTTTTTCTATGGACTTAACGTCCACGCATGCGCATTCCTCTGTGACGTCATTATATGCTTCTCCTAGCAATAGTTCCAAACTAGTCAACGGGATCAGCTAGTCTGCTAGTCCTATAAGAGTGCCCATCCCATGGTTAAAACCATTGATTTCTATAATATAGCTGGATGGACATCTGTGGCTGAAATTTTAGAGCTGTCATCTGCATACCATTGTGTAAAAGAGAAGAAAACTTTCGGGTATCTCTTTCTCTCCTACACCCATAGAAGGCAATGGGGCATTTTAACATCATTCATTAATTTGATTGAATATATGAGATACATCAATGTGTGGTTAGTTAAATTAAATGAATATATTAGTAGATCTTTGCAGAGCATAACAACGTTCGAAACTGGTGAGATTTTTCTTTAAATAAATTGATGTAGCCTGATACAATGATTTTTTTTTAAGGAATCTCGCTTGGAAGGCTTTATCTCGTACAAGTATTCTACCCTAGAGTATTGTTTAGGTAGGATAAAAGACCTTCCATAAGGAAATTTCTACTTCCGTTCTAAATGGCTGTTTATCCTACCAAAATATTATAAATATGATAGTATTCTGGTACAAAATAAAGCCTTACAGATTGTGATTCTTACTAAAATTAGGGTTTAGTAAGTACCGTACTTTCTACAAGCCTATAAGCTAAATTATCATTTGAACGTAAGACTTATACACAGAGTATGCCATTCAAAAAAAGGTAATATAGTTTTAAGCTAACTTGTTTCATTGTAGTTATCGAAATTTCAACATAACATGGTTTCTGAAAGAAATATACAAGATATGAACCAACTTTTAAAAAAAAATTTAATACAATAATACTTTCCTGTAAAGCTGAATTGTATATCCTTTAATGTAAATGTTTCTTCAGTAAAGTGTGGTATAATACTTCACTATTTACAAACAATAACACTTTTATTTTATACATCAGAAAATTGATAGGTTGAATGTATGGTAACTACACAAAGTTTGTCATTTAAACAAATGTAATCAAGTTTTAAGATACCTTATTCATTATATTTATCGAACTTTCACTATAATATCCTATGGTTTATGAAACCAATATACAAGCTATAGTATGATTTTGTAGGAAGAACAGTAGAAGCTAGTTACTAAAGTTACTAAAACAATTTTAGTATATTTATATATCAAGTCATGTCATCTTCAGCTGTCACCTTTAATATATATTATCAATAATTATAAAATAACACAGATAAAATATTAAAATACAATCAATATTGGTCGTAAAGAAATATGTTTGAATTCTCTCTACTGTTCTTCAAACCAAAATCAAGATATAGTAACCAACTTTAACTATAAGTGTAGTCTTGGCAGACTGTAAACAACATTGGTGATAACTACATATTTAAATATGTTAAAGATTTTATTCATATTTGTACAGTATTACCTGTAAAACTGAATTGTATATCCTTTAATGTAAATGTTTCTTCAGGAAAGTGTGATATAATACTTCACTATTTTCAAATAATAACACTTTTATTCATCAGAAACATTTTTTCGCATAAGAACATTGAAATAAACCGTTAAATCTGTCCCCCTCAATGTAGCAGACTATAAACTTGAGCGTCACGCTTTTGTCCTTGGCAATGTGTATGTTTATGTCCATCCAATTATATTATAGAGATCAATGGTTATATCTTAGCTACGAAAAGAAATATAATATTTCTCCTATGTATCTGGTATCGACATTGTTATATGGGTGCTAGCCGTGGTTATATTAAGTACCAATCGTAAAATCAGCCAAATGGCAGTACATTTAAATGTATTGAAAGAATTACTTTTAAGTTAGAACTTTATTTTTAATTTGAATCCTAATTCCTTGATGTTTTGATATTTATCATAGAACAATAACAATTTGAAATCTATGCTAGGATATCTGAGATTTGGAACTTTTTGAAGTTGGAATGGTAATTTAGTTTATTTTACTAAATATGGCAGAAAGACAAGCTACAGCTTCGGCAAGAAAACTGAAATTAATATATTAAAACTGTGCGGGAGTGGATTTAACGAATGTGTAAAAGAAGACCAGAGTCTGGTAGTGAACCAGAGACCAGCTACAATAAGAACACTTTAATGTTTCCATTTTTAGTATAATGCTAGTTTAACTATGGTTTACAAAGTTTCGACAAGGACATTTCAGCATTGGTTAGATCAAACCAAAAACAATTCTGTATTTTTATCTACATGTATCGTAACTATCCTCATTATGAGAAGACCATAGCTTGTTCTATTAACATTTTTCTGCAGAAGGACAATTTTAAATTATTTTAAACATTTGTTATTTTATTGCATGGAAAGTAATATTTATTGTTCTCCTAAAATAACCAAACATTCAATCTTAAAAGATTTATCTTGTAAAACAAATATTATCTTATTTAAAGCATGTTTGTAAGATTAACATTAAAATTAGGAAAGGTGCCTATAGGTAAAACTTTTGGATGGAAAAGAACTCTAAAGTAATAAATATATTTCAGCATATACTTTTTTTTCCAATTATTGTGTAGTACACTTTATTTATATTTTATCTTGTAAGAACTTACATGCATGGGTCTATATGATTTATACTAGCGACATTAAGCAATGTATCAGCAAAGGGGTATGCTAGAAAGGACTGTAAACATTCCAGTGATCTCTATGAAATATTAAAACATAGCCTATACTTATACTTAGCACCACATCTTACTATCCGTTCGGGATATAAGCTTGAGTATTAATTACACTAATAGTTTAGGAATTGAGAAGGTTGAGTATAGAGAGAGTGAACCTGCATTTTCGTGGAGGGAGAATGGAAAACCATTTAGGGAAAAACAACCCCGGTTCACCCGATGAGATTCGAACCTCAATCTCCCCGTCCTTGGAAGTCTAGCTAAACACGAAACTCGCGCGTTAGCTAACTACGCCACCGAGTTGGGTCATAGCCTATAGAAAAAATTGAAAAATGCAAGAGAAAACACTTTAAATAATTTGTTTTGTATTTGTAATTTGGATCTATGTTCTCGCATTGACTACCAGTAAAATTAAGTAAATTTATCTCTGATAAGAGAACTAAAATAATTTAATGCAGTTTATAAATATGCATTGATGCAAGATGGTTGAAAATTAAAGGAAGCATACTTTTAAAACATTGAAATACTATACAACAAGCTGTATTTAAGTTACAATAATATAATTGAAAAAAAATGTAAAGAAGGAATATAATCGGCATTCATTCATTTGGTCTTTAGAGTGAAACATTCAACACAAATATTGAAATGAGCCTGAAAAATCGCATTACTTCTTTAAACTTAGAATTGGATATAAGTGTATTCCATGATACAAATTTAGTGGGTGGTCTCTCTAGCCGATGTTCAATTTTCCAATACAGTGCAACATCTCAATGTCTTCCCCTCATTTAGAGAGCCAATTGCGATGATCCTGTTGTATTAGCCTCTCGGTTGAGAGACGGTGGTTGTCATGTCGTGGGTATCCCGGCTTAAGCGCAATTTATAACGACGACGCTGCTAGGATGATCTCCTTGGATCATGTCCCACAACGAGCTATCGTGGATATTATTAATGTCGTTGCTCAATACCTTATACTGTCGATAATGAAACCTTTTCTTTAATAAATGTGTACACTCGGATTGATTTATGTATTTAGATTTTATTCTTGTAAAACGTCATAAATACTTGACATACATACGTGTAATATTATATGCTACCAAATCTTTGTTACATTTTACATTTGCAATATCACCGCACGTCCAATCGTCTACGTTGTCATGGCACGTCTGTCTTACTTGTTACAATTATATCATCACCGTCCGGGCCACGCACGTCCTATCGTCTACATGGACATGGCGCGTCTGTCTTGAGTGTTGCCCGGGCTTTGTCTCTCCAAGAAACTCACCCTACACTTCTCTGCTTACGTCAGAGACCACTCCTATACGAAACGGTAATTTGGACCTGTCGTAAGAATATCGTTTGAACCTCAGCCTTCTGATTGGTTGGACAGTGTCATAATTTGATCCCGAGAAAACCCGGAGATTTCTTTGAACGAAACCAAACTGCTGACCTCAGTCTTTTGCTTTGTTCACTGTCAAATTTACCCAGTAAGCACATTTAATTTAAAATAAAATGCATTAACTTTTAAAGTGCTTGAAGGGCTAAACTATGCTAAAATGAAAAATGCATAATTAAAACAATATTATTTATAAAGATAAAGATAAACCCCGTATTTAACCCTTTGAGTGCCAACGTCGCTCAGAGCGATGCACGAAATATCTGCTAAACTTGCCAGCGTCGCTCACAGCGATCCCTAGTTTTCGAGCTCTTAGTTCAGTATTGAGTCAACAGATAGAGTAGATTTTATTTCCATTGCATTCTCGTATGTTCAAGCTACTTTTATTTGTCTTTGCGATATATCGAACCTGAAAATTATTGTATAACTTTTTACTTTATGAGTTTTATCTTTGGCCTTGTTTGTAAACATGGCTACTAAGAGGAAAGCTGTGATTCAAGACACAGAAATACTTGCAATATTTATTGACAGCTCAACCCAGAGTGATCAATTTGTTTGTCATTCTGAAAGCACTGATTCTGAATTTGTAAATAATGAAACTGAACAGGAATTTTATTCTAGTGAAATTGAAAGATCGGATCAAGTAGGAGTGGCAGATGACATTGATGACACGAGTGTGAATACTAGTTATTCCTAAAGGGATGAAATAAAATTTGAAGATCAGGATAATCCACCCCAACCTCTTTATATTTATGCAAAAGTACCAAGTTTGAAGTCCTCTCACCGTCCCCTTCTGATTCCAACTCAATTATTTATTCTAGACTTTGTTTTACTATAACCCTGCTAAAGTTGATGGTCACTGAAACAGCTGCTATGCATAACCCAATTTTAGCGAAAAATCTAAAGTTATTTTTTTTGTAAACTTTGTTATTTACTCAGTTTTTTATGTTCTTTCCAGTGATTTATTCTATTTCAAGCTATTTAAATTTTCAATGCTTAAAAATGAATGTTAAATAAAACAGTAAAAATTTTTTTTTTAAATATCTTGGCTAGTGATTTTTTTATTATATTTAAAAATTAAAAAAAGTATACGTATAACTATATCATCGGATTGGCAAGTATGTTAGCTAGTTTATGTAAAAATTTGAGTGCAAGAAGTTCATAGACTAATGAGTTATTAAAATTTAAACAAACTCATGCATTTTTCAGGAAAATAGCTTGGCACTTTTAGCACATATTTTTGTCATTTCTCTTGGCACTCAAAGGGTTAAAATATGAAATGGAAACGATAACATTCAAAACTGCAGTCTTATCCTTGGATAAAGTTTGTGAGGAAAAACATCAACAGTATTTAACACATAAACAGATTAATGAAAATAGGACGTACCTTATCCATGCACTTGAAACACAATAAGAGCTCGCCACTGTGAACATGACAACTTTATGCTTAGGTTGTGAACACTATTATTGAAATAATTTGTTTCAAATTCACATGCAATATGCTCTGTGTCATGTTCGCTATAAGCTATGCATTACGTGTGAATCTGAGCCCAGCCTTAAGAGAATCTTTAACTCACAATTAAAAAATAAAACACGTTTGACAAAGATTAAAGGTAAAGTCAATTTTGAAGATAGTTTATGTTTAAATACTTGGTTTAAAGGCGTAGAAAAAGCAATGCACATTATTTCATAAGGGAAAATGAAAGTGGGCATTTACTAAAATATGTTATCTTAATAGAAACCCCTCAGACCTCAAACTAAGAAACTTATTCAAATACTGTGTAACCTTTAAGGCCTGGGCCTAATTATATTTACCATACAACATGAAAGAAAACAAGGAACGTTCCTAGAATAGTACACTGGTAGAAGCAAATCACCTTTTGATATTTATTCTCATTTTTACGATTAAAATATCCCTGTGGATCCAAATAAGGCTTACTTTTAGGCTTTGAGACTTTATTAACCACGGTCTGTCTCAGTGCATTGATTTTTGTACAATTACCATATACGTTAAGAATATTAACATTGAAATAAATTAACTATCCCACAAGTATCGTTGGTGAAAATACTAAGGGAAAACCAGAGTGGAAATACAGTCAAAACCAAGCTCTAGATTTTACTCTAGTTTTCCTTCGGTTACGAAAAAACCATTGTAAATCTGGTTCCTTCTGGGATTTGGTTTACTGTGGGATTGTGTGGTTACTCTGGGATGCTTTGTTTTTTTGTGTTTTTTTTGGGGGGAGGGGGGGAGAAATTATTTAGATTGCATAGGAATTCTCTGGGAATCTATTCTGGAATGGAATGGTTTGCAATGAGATTCTGAGAGATTTGACTTTGAAATAGTCTGGTTTGAAATGGCATTATAAAACCACTACAAAAAATTCTCAAATAACTCAGAATTGTCTATTGTAAGCATAATAACAATGGTATTCTATTCTGGAATGATCTGGTTTGCCATATAATCATTTGGTATACTGCTCTGGTCTAGGTTGATTTGTAGGATATAAATAAGCTTTTATTATTAAAATAACTCGA